>OX439483.1:34983045-35011948 GCA_949320155.1 Melangyna quadrimaculata
GTAAACAACATTGTATCAGTATGTTTATTTGAGTAATCAGTTTTTATATAATTGCTTCTTCATATCAATTTTTAACTATATGAACCTTCCTTTTCTCCAAAAACTAAATAGTCAAGTTTTCCCTTAGATTATTGAATTTTTTTTTTTATACTTGACGCGCACTCAAGGGGTAATTAATACCCTAAACATGTGAAACACAGTGCGAGCGTTAGGAAAATAAGAAAGGGTTTAAAAGGAGATACCGATTGGTTTTGAATTTCTGAATATTATAATGAGAGGGAAAAATAGAGTAAGGTATAACATTCCACATTCGTGTTGTGCGGCTAAAAAAAGAATCCCTGTACTTGACAGTACGTCCGAAATTGGGCTCAAGGGCAAACTGATGGGCATTCCTAGAAGCGCCAGTATTGCAGTTAAATTGTTTAAGGGGAGAAATGCAACTAGCTATTTCACTGGTTAAAGTAGCGATTAAATAAGACAAGACATGAAACATTACGTCGGTCCTCTAGCGATGTAAATGTTTCCGTTATGGTTTTATCACCTAATAATAAGTAAAAAGTAATTTTACATTTTTTATTTTTATATTCAACAAATTCAATTTTAAAATTTGGTGACCTAGAAAGTGCCCGAAAGAAATTTAAGCTTAGCCTAAATAAGCACCACCCTAATATGCATTAATAAATAAAGTTGAACAAAAAATTTATTGTTGATAAATTATACCTAAAAACTTTGTTTTTTTTTAATTTTAAAAACAAATAAATAATTAATCTTACACAAGTAGGAAATTTTAATTTCAAGGAAAAATTAGAATTAGAAATTGGAATGACAACTATTCAAAAAAAAAACAGAAACATAATAGTCTAAGAGCCAACGATATAAAAAGTCATTTGCTTAATGTTGTAAGCATACCAACACATAGCTCTAGCAGTGTAAAACCAGGATAACCTAGTCTGCCTACTTCCTATACCCTTGACGAAGGTGTATTAAATTGACCTTAAAAGTGTGATAAAAATGACGGAAGTCAAGTCATTTGCGTAACATTTTTTTATGGAAAAATTCAAAGTTTCTGTCTAGTTTGGGCAGGGCCCTAGGAAGTTCTCAGTATTGAAAATCTAGGCGAGGAAAACATGTCAGATACTCGGCAAGCCGTTGGATTTCAGTAGCAAAAGTTAAGACGCGGGAAACTTCTCAAACACTCGTGAGGCCCTCCCTAGTGAAAACTTGTTGGACATGTTTCGGTACCCCATCAGGAATGCCTTTTGTACATCAAAACCAAAAAATGAGCACCATGCAATTTCAGTATCATATGATACCTTTTCTCTCTCTCCTTTGTCTTCTTTTTCATATCACACTTCACTCAAAATTTCGTCAATGAATACTTTATAAAGAAATTTTCGTATTCTTCTTTTTTTTTAAAATTTTTAAAGTTTCCTTTTTTTAAAATTTGCGACAATAATTAAAAATTAAAATAAATTAAAAGTTCAATTTGAGTTTGACTTCATACGTTTAAGAGTTCACGCGCATTTTAACATACAAACTTTAAAATTCTTCAACAGAGAAATTGAAGTAATTAATAACCTTCATTATAAAATTCAAATTTAATTCTTAAGAATTCAAGTGAGAAAAATTAAAAATTGCAATTCCATTTTTGAAAATTCACGAGAAGATTTAAACATTACCTACATATGCACTTAATAAAAAACAAATTTAGATTTTTTATTTTAAATTCCCGCAAAAGTTTCAAATAATAAAGAACGTAAACCTAAAATTTTCAAGAGTGACATTTGAATTCTCTACTGTAGTTAATTTTTGACAATTATCTTGCCTACAAATTAAAATCTCATTCTCTAAAATTTTAATTTCTAATATAAAAATGCACTCGAATTTTTAAAATTAAGTAGGTTCCTCTCATTTATCTATTATGCATTTAACCATAATTTATATTGCTTTCCTCCCTCCATTTCTGATAGTTCTGTACTTAATGTAGCCCAGGGTTTTGCGGTAAAATGGCTTGAAATGCGGTTTTGAGTGATTTTTGACAACTTCATAGACATTTTTACCGATATTCTGCCACAAAAATTGTTAGCAGAATTAGTTTCCGTCTTGCAGTTAGTTTATAAAAAATGAAATAAATTGAAAAAACAATTAAAGAAAATAATTTTGTGTTCGTATTGCTGGAATTAACGTTGTCAGGACAGATGAAAATAAAAAAAAAAACCAGCACCAAAACGGTGAAGTGAACCCTATTCCCACTGAGCTACCCGAAGTAACAATTTCTCGAATACGCACCGTACCCCCCAGTAAAGAAGAAATTATGACCGCCATCAAAGCACTGAAGAACAACAAAGCGGTTGGACTTGACGGTATTCCTGCAGAGCTCTTAGGAGCAGCCCCAACAACATCGAGCGAGCTACTGCACCCACTTGTTAAGAGAGCTTGGGAAACAGAGAGCTTTCCTGAAGAGTGGAAAAAAGGAATGATTGTCAAGCTCCCAAAGAAAGGAAATCTCACACAGTGCGAAAACTGGAGAGGAATATGCGTTCTGCCTGCAGTAGCCAAGATAATAGCAAGGATAGTATTGGACCGAATTAAAGACCAACTCGAAGACACACTCGACGCCGAACAAGCAGGTTTCTGCACTGGATCTTCCGGTGTGGATCACATCAACCCCTTGCGAATCATCATCGAACAGTGCGTTGAATATCGATCACCACTTCACCTGCTGTTCATCGATTTTGAAAAGGCGTTCGACAGTGTCAATAGAGAAGTAGGGGCATCCCAGATAAATTGATTGCTATTATCATATGATGGATCCAAGTGTCACGTTTTGCACAAAGGTAGGCTGTCAGAGGAGTTTGAAATCCAAAGTGGAGTTAGGCAAGGCTGTATACTGTCACCAATAGTGTTCCTTTTGGTGATAAGTGACGTACTGCACGCAGCTTTGTCAAATGGAAATGGAGGAATTCAATGGACTCTGAAATCTCACCTCAAACATCTGGACTACGCGGACGACGTATGCATACTCTCTCATAGGATCATGGATCTCCATCAAATGACAACAAGGGTGGAGAGAGAAGCAGAAATCGTAGGGCTTAAGATCAACTCGGCAAAAACTAAAAGGATCAGCCTTGGAACTTCCTCATCAATCCAAGTAAATATTTCTGGACAACCAGTAGAGATGATAGAGGATTTCCAATATCTTGGGAGTATTGTCTCTACGGGTGGCGGAACTGAACTGGACGTAAACAGCCGAATCAGAAACGCAAAGGCTACGTTCGGAATGCTGTCCAAAATATGGAGAAACAACTCTTTTAGCTTAAAGACCAAGCTGCGACTGTTCCGCTCCAATGTTGAATCCGTTCTGCTTTACGGCTGCAGCACTTGGAAAGTAACTGAAACTGTGACTAGAAAGCTGCAAATCTTCGTTAATAGATGTCTACGAAACATCTTGAGGATTTTCTGGCCCAACCGTATCTCCAATGCCGAACTTCATGCGAGAACGGGTCAGGAGCCCATAGACTCCATTATACGAAGAAGAAAGTGGCAGTGGATTGGCCATACGCTCTGAATAGGCGATCGGTGCATTGCATCTCAAGCAATGCAGTGGAACCCGCTCACACAGGAGGGAAGACAAGTGGGCCGGCCTAGAAGTACATGGCGAAGAACGGTCGAACAGGAATCGGCACGACTGGGGAAAAGTTGGAGAGAGCTGAAATATATTTCAAGAAATCGTACACGATGGCGCGTAGGTGTAGTGGAGGCCCTATGTCCCGTAAGGAAAACATCACGGACGTAATAGGTCCGAGGACCTAAGTAAGTAAGTATGTAAACAATATACGTTCCTGATGCAAGTAATGACTTATATAGCGGTAAGCTACACGACATCGTATCCGTTGCGGAGAATTTTCCGCTCCAATGGATATATCTCTTTAGCTCTTACAGTACCTATACATATTATGAGGGTTATGAAGATTTTTGTTGATCATGATTAAATGTATCTTAAATTTATGTAAAAGTATTTTTGGAATTAAGAAACGGAAAAACCAAGTCCGGGCTTATACCCTTTGCGGTCCAGATTTGGACTGCGGTCTTCCAATTGAGTATATTACAAGAAATTTTGAAATCTGATCCAAATCGGTGGTAATAGTTTTGGCAATACGCAGGATGTTAACTTAGATCAGCGTGCAATGGTTGCATTACTGCAGTAGTCACAGTAGTACACTTAAGTTGGCGCTGATTTTGCTTACACATACTTGGACCTATTATTAAGTAACAATTGCAATTTATTATTATCGTTATACCTAATATAATTTTTCTTGTGTTTAATTACGATTTTAAATATTTGAAAAATGTTCGCTTAAATGCTTCACGAAATCATTTTTTATTTATACAGAGAAACATTTTTTTGAACAGTGCCAACGTAAGGGTCCCAATCTGACCAAAGGAATGATGCAAACATTACACTTACCTTCTGGTATTGTAGAAAATTGTATAGCAAACTAGTTTATAGTGGATTGTTTTTTCCTAAGTTGCATATTTCCAAAGTTGTAAAGGAATATGTCGAAAAAAATGGGGTGATTATTGCGATTTTTTTCACTGTTGCGAGAACAGGTTTTTCGAAGTTGCAATCTTAGCTACAGACTACCTACTCTAACATGCCCACCAACATATAAAAAATGCAGAACTATGTACATTGCGCTTTGCGAGTTTAACCCTTTTTTGTAATTATTGACTGGGCTAACAGCACACTTTTGTTAAGGTTTTAAATATTTAACTCTTCCTTTCACGAAAGCCATCTTTTCCTGTACAAATAGTCCAATAGTGCCGGTACCAAAATTGAATGCAGTGGCAACAAAATAACACGACGAAAAATCAAAACCAGCCTGTTAGGACCAAGAGTTCGTTTATAGGTACATAATTTTTGTAATTTGGATGGGATCTCTTGCCTGGTGGGGTATTTGGAGCCAACATCATGAAAAGTGTTCAGCGAATTCAGCGATGGTTTAAAAACATAAACCCTGTAGAACAAAATGATGCATGTGTCACAGCATTAAAGAATGCAATTACAAAATGCATTGTATTTGACATATCGTGACATATCGTGATCGGCGTTTTTTGAATTAATAACAAAAACTTAAAAATCATTTTAACTCATGAAAAACTTAAAAAAAACACCCATGGAAAATTTTTCAGAAATTTAATTACACACATGTAATAACCTATGAACTTAAAATATTTCCAAGCACAACAGAACTGACTTTCATAATTTACAACCTAGCGAGGACTTAATGTAAAAAAAAAAACACAACCATGCCCCCATAAAAACGTCTGAACAAAACTGAAATCTTTCTTTTGTATTAATGCTTCAACAATTTACCTAATTAATTTTTATTTTTTTAAGGATTAACACATAATTATTTTTTCTTTTTTTTTTTTTGCCTGACCAAAGTTTATCTCTCTCTCTCTCTCGACAAAATAATATCCAAGTACCAATATAATTATAAACTTTCATGGGTGTATCAACGCTTGACAAAATCCTATAAGGACATTCCCAAACTAACTATATAACCAAATAATAATTATGATTTTTTTTTTTTCTTGTTTATTTTGTTATGGATCGTCGGGTTCCTCGCCTCTTTTGCTCGAAATTTTTTTTCATTAGCGTCGCACATTATTATTTTTTTCTTTTTTCATTTTAAGAAATAACTTCACACTTCTTAAAGAGCTTCGCATTAGCGAATTCAGAGTGAAGAAATATCATAAAAAAAAATAGATAAAGAAGACGAAAATAAAAAAAAACTTTTTCTGGCAAAACTTAGGAAAAACTTTAGACAAAACTTTTCCTCCACGTAGTCATAACAAAAAGAAGAAAAAAAAAAAACAAAACAAAAATCAAGAACACAAAGAACAAACAAAAAACTATTCCGCAAAAACTTTTTGCTCCTTAACTATCAGACGCACCCGGTACCGTAGTACGGTACGCCATTATCCAATCATTAATATCACTAAACCAAAGTTCTCAATCTTCTACCAACGCGCTACGCCAAAAGTGACCAATAAATGTTTTCCAATTGGAAGTCGTACACCAAAGGGCTCAAACTCGAACAACATTTTTTCTGTGCCATATCGAAATGTTCATTTATACACATGAAAATGAGAAAATACAGTTTGTTCTATAGGTGGTGGGGTGGGTGTGTGTGTTTTTTTTTTTGGGGGTAAATTTTGGAAGTTGTATTGGTATTTTGGTAAGCCCTAAACATCAAGGAGTCGATAAGCCTGAGAGACCCACCCAATCAATCTCTCTCATCGTAAAAATTGATAGAAAATTTGTTATCCTTCAGCTTTATAATATCGAGAATATATATAGAGAGAGAGAGAGATAGAGTGAGACAGAGAGACTTTAGTAATTTATCATTTTTCGTTCCACCTATCCACCCGTTTTTGTACAGATTAACTTTTTGTCATTCTTGAGGCTTATCTTTATATTTTCTTCCTTAGATTTTCGTTTTTTTTGTTGTTGTTGTTTGATGATATTTTTTTTTTTTTTTGCTTTACTCTTCAGAAGCCTTAATTTAATCTTTGTTTACTTCTTCTTTTGCACGTTCAAGAGTATAATCCAGTTTGTTTTTTTTTTTTTTTTGTCAAAAATATTCATGTTTGTATGTGTCGCAAATGTAAGTCCTTAATTGTTAGGCACATATATGTGTGGTTTCTTAAACATTCATTGACATCAAAAGTTGAATGGTGTGATATACGACTTCTACCTACTTCATATATAAATCCAAGATTTATTTTTGGTGATTTCAATTTAATATCCATTAAAACCGCGGGATATCAATTTCATGAGAACAAAATTATATCTGTTTCATACATTGAGCAGTGTTGTCGTTAACAAAATTTAACAAGTGTCCAAAAAAGGGGCCCGTATATTGTAACGTGACCACCTGCACCGAAATGACCGGTACAGTACCGAAAATTAGCGCTATGTACCGTGTACCAAAGAAAAGCCTCGATACAGCAAATATACCGAAATCAATTTCGTGTACTGAAATTTAAAAATAAATTAAGATAAAATCTTAAATATTGTTAACAAATCCTTTAATATTTCTTTCCTATTGTTTGCAACTTAATTCATCAACATCCTGAACACAACATCAGTCATGGGAAGAAAATAGTGTTGCTAGTTGCTACTGACCATTGATGTGTGGAGTTTTTTAAACATTTTTTAAAACAAAAAATCCCATACTATCATTTACTAAAAATCGTGGAGTACCTTCCTTATGTTTTGCAGCGATTTCAGCCAACATAGAGAGTGTTCTCTTGGATAAACGAAATATGGTCTACCGACCGATAATAACCGCTTTAGCATTTTAACTTTGTTGTACATTAGGTACAACATACAAATGTCATGTCTTCTGTTCTTCGAGTTCTTGCTGGGTCAGCCAAAAATGTTTGAGAAATATTGTCGGATGGGAAATATTCATTAGAAAAGCACGATAATTCAAATATTTATTTTTATTTATATTTATTAAATATTCATATAATATTTAGGGGAGCCCTACGATATCTCGCAAACTAAAATCTCGAATAATGAAATCACGCATTTTTGTATAAATCTCGAAATACGAAATCTCGCAAACTAATTAACTCGCTTTTCATAAAGTCGCAATAACAAAATCTCGCTTGTAACAATATCGCATTTACATTTCACGTCAAAAATTCTCGCAAATTTCAACTAAAATCTCGCAAACTAAAATCTCGCATTAACACATTAGGTAGAAAAATTCCGCAGTGAAAAATAAGATCCTGGAAATAGAAAATGAAAAATCAGGGGCCTATGAAAGGGAGATAAAGCCCTTAAACCCGATACGCCGCCGCCACCCGGCCACCCAAGGTACTGTTTATTACAAATAAACTGAAAGCACACCAACTAACAATATAGGCGCCTGCCTGGCGACTGAGCATTCCCTAAGTGGAGCGGCGGAGTCGCGAGAGCGGGAAAGAGGACCCGAAAAGGGAGTTAAAATCCTTGAACCCGCGAAGCGACCCACCCAAAGTACTGTTTATTGCAAATAAACTGAAAGCACACCAACTGACAACATATACAAACGAAAAACCTAGTATTACGCAATTTATAAAAGTTATTTATGTTTGTTAATGCGAGATTTTAGTTTTCGAGATTTTAGTTTGCGGGTGTTTGTAATTGCGAGATTATAAAAAGCGGGTTTTTGATATTGCGAGATTATGAAGAGCGGGTTTCTGTAATTGCGAGATTGCGTATTGCGAGATTTCGTGTGCGAGACTTTAGTTTGCGAGATTTCGTAGCCAACCCAATATTTAGGCCCAGTTTCTCAGTGGTCAGGTGAACCAGAGTTACTTAACTCTGGAAATAGATTTGTCTACAGTTACGTTAAGAAGCAGTTTTTAAAAGAAAGGTGAATACAGCCGGTCTTAAAAAACAAAGAACATAACATAACAAAAGCATTTGTTTAGTTAGTCCAGAGTTAACTCACCAAATTTGATGAGTTAACTCGGGTTTAACTTAAACCCCGCACTGAAAAACTTGCCCTTAGTAAATTAAATAAAAGATTTAAAAAAAAACTTGTGTACCTACCGAAATCGACGTTGGGAAAGGTGGTCACCCTAAGTATAAGGGAGTAAAACCAAAATTGTTTATTTTTATGGTTATTTTCACAAAAAAATAAAAAATAAATTAAATTTTTCATAATTTTTTTTTTTTTAATTTTTAATTCAATTATTTTGACACAAAACAAAGGGAACTTCTTGCAACAAAACAAAACTAAATACCTAACTGAGTAAGTTTGAAATAATTCGAAAATAAATTGTGGTGTTGTCTCTTTCTGCTAATCTGACTGAACGGGACAGTCGCATGCACCAACCACTGATCTATCAAACTCACCCACCAGACTTTGCATATGGATCCAATGCCACTACAGGCCTGGTGGAGGGATGATCTATCCAGTGGGGGTCAAGGAAAGCATCACTTCCTTAAAAGACAATAGTGCGGTAACCTCTCAACAACCCGGTGTTTATGTAGAGACCGACACTCCTTCAATTAATATGAAAACACCCTCCGACTTTTTAGGGTATAGCTTGTTGAAACTTTATCAACGCGCTTTACCGGCTATGTCATAGGATTTATCATACTTTACCTAGGTTTTTTTTTATGGGGATAAAATCCCCAGGATACTACAATGTGATCTAGAATAAAAGCTGTTTTCATTATGAGTAATATTTTTAAAAATTTGGATCCGATCGCTTCCGAACCCGTTCCGTAGAGCACCATCTTTGTAATTCAAACCCTTTAAGAATTATTTTTGCCAAGAGGGGGTATGGGTGTTATTGCCTTTGTTAAGAGTGGCATTAAGTAGTTTAAATCAAGGATGAAAATACTGGGCTCTCATCACATAACTTTTCTGACGACAATCGTCCGGACGATAACTAGAAACGATATCGACAATAGTTTGCTTCACGTAACACTTCTACTCTCGTATCGTCTATCGTTCTCGATTTTGAAAGTTTGAGAGTCTCTAAAAAACACGTTTGAAATATAAAACATCAGAAATATTGTACTGTCATCGTGAGAAAATTCGTTTTGTTTGCTGTTGGGCTTTTGTTTTAGTGGAAATTAATTTTTATAAGGCCTTGGGCACATAATGGCATTTTTTTTTTCAATATCGTCGAGGCCGTGGTGTCGTTTATTAGATAGTTCAAATGTTGCGTTGGACAATACACACAAATGTAGATATGTATATGTATGTATGTATGTATATGTACATACGTAAATATTTATATTTGTAGTCATACTTCAAGAGCCGACAGTGAATGAGAATGGACAAAGCGGTCTACCTATTCAACAGTAATTTCCCATAATCGCTGAAAAGGTTACTGCGTGTACTGCGTGGTCTGAACTCGGCCATTAAGATTCGGCAAGTTTTGGAAAGACATCCAACAACTTGCTGAATCCTTGTCTGTGAGCGTGAGAGTAAAGTTTCGTTGAGATTCAACTACGGTGGCTTCCTGCGGAGCGAAAAAGGTTTCCAGGAAGCCGGTGTGCCGTGACCGATGATCACGAAAACGAATGGCTGAATGTGTGAATGTGTGGGTGACTGGAATGGTCGAGGGAAGAATAGGTTTGTTTTTAGCTGGGAAAGCCACTCTGGAGAGAGCTAACCCAGCGAGCAGTTGGATTTGTTTTTAGAAAACGAGGAAAATTAAAAAAAAGAAAAGAAAAATCGAGGAAAAGTTGTGTGCGGAAAAAAAAATAGGAAAGTCGAGATAAATTTTAAAAAGGAAAAATAAAAGTGATTTGAGGTGCGAGGAACTAGGAGAAAATTCGAGGAGATAGAGGAGGAATAGTTGGAGGAAATTCAAAACAAAAAGATAAGTAGAGCGGACAAGGGTTTCAAATTTTTTTCTGTGTAATATTAGAAATTCTGATAGTTCTTTTTTTTATAATTCGTGATCGCTAAAATTCTTTTAATCCCAGTTAATTGTGGGACACGGGAATTTTCTTAACCGCGCGTTAACGGCCCATTTGTAATTACTTATTTTCTTTGTTTGATTTGTAATTTAACGGCTAACCGTAAGCCATTTGAAAATTTATCTAATTGTAGTTTTTTTTAATATTCGAAAAAATTTTGGGTTTTTAGCCTGGTCCGTCCAAGGTTTCCCAAATAAAAATAATTTTAAGACCCCTTCTGGGCATACGATCAAACTTTGTGTTTTATTTAATAACAATTAACTTAGAATATTAGATTTGGAATTTTGCTAATTAGCCCAATTAAAATTCCTGGCGCCCACCTTTTATTACAAGTACCCCACTGTACTTGTAATAAAACATTTCGATCGTTATTATCACTTTGATTAAAACGAATCATTTTCTTTTTATATAACAAAATTCTTCCACACAGAACCCAGCCCAGCTGAGCAGTCGTGGTGGTAGCTTTTTTTTATGGTGCTACAGTTTGTATTTTTTTTCTTTCGCGTCTCTTTCGTTCTCTCAAACAAACAATTATTCGGTGCACATCGTGTGCTTACTTTTTTGTATTTATTTAATATTTATTTAATAATTAAAATTTGATTCGCGATAATCCGAGTAACTCAATAACTAAATTAACAATAAATATCCCCCCCTCGCGACATAAGAAAAAGTGCAACAGTTAAGCTGGTTCAATAGATAACTCCGCATCAAAACACCAATAACCTTTGGAAAGAAGTATGACACATTACTGTTGAGTTGGTATACCAGTTAAAGAACTGCATTATTATTTCTATTTACAAAACAACGTGCTGCATGCAATAACCTCTCCAACGGTGTATGATAAATTACTTTTGTGTAAGTAGACTTGTTTTCAATATCATGAGCATGACAAATGCACCTATAAACCCTTATAATTATATTTTGATAATACATGAAGTCCCAAGATTTGTTATCGGCTCGTGGAATATAAAAAATTACATCAAAAACTAACAAAACACACCAAGACGATAGCTAAATAGGTATCGAGCAGTCGATATCGTCTAGAAGATAGCAAATTCCAGCTTTTTTAGTTACATGAAGCAAAACTCAAATCGTGGATTCAATATCGCTTGAACGATAAACGTTTTGTATTCTTACGTGAAGCATAGCTATCGATAACGATATCGAAAACGATATCGGCAGAGTTACGTGATGAGAGCCCTGAATACATAAAGTAAAGCAGATTGCCCAAAAAATAAAAGAAAAAATTAGTAAAAAAAATACATTTTATTTATTTTTCCGAAGCTTATTACTGAGTTTTTCGTTGAAAATTTTTGGAAATTTTTTTAACAAAATTAAATTCTATGATTTCCCAGAAACAATATAGCGAAAACCGTTTTGAAATCCGTTCACTAGATCAAAAGTTACAGCCCCATGACCACTTTTTCACAGCTTCGATCCACTGTGCGGCGATATGACCACGATGACTTATGTTCCTATGATTTTAAACCGAATTTCAAGCAAAAGAGAAGACGAAAAATTATATTCGAAGAGGAATTCGAAGTGTAACACAAGGTGGCATTTACAATGCTACTACCAGCAATTTTTTTTTTTTTGGTTTCCAGGGAAATTACAAACCTTCCGAAGCGAATCCGATGGTGAAAGCTATGTGTAAAAAAAAATAACAACACGAAATTTACATTCCCGAATTGGGCTTTGAAAATTAATTTATTGTTTGGGAAACCTTTTCATACAGATACGCAAAATCTTTTCAATTATTTTTAAACAAAGAATTTTTATATACGTAAAAGTACTCCGTAAAATGGAACGCTATTTTCTTGTCCCGAATTAACAAAGAATTAAAATTAACGGGAAGTCACGAGTCCTGCAATTTCAGGATAATTTAACGCGATTAAAACAACAACAAAAAACCACACGAATTTATAAAAGAAAATCACCAATTTTCAACAATCAATAAATCAAAATTTAAGAAAAGGTAATAAGAGGAATAAAGCAATCTAGCTACTTATCTTTTTTTGTTTTCCAGAACTGCTAAAACTAAATCTCTCCTTTTTTCCCTTCTATTTAAATTAAAAAATTATTTTATTTAACTTAAAATTTTTTTCCTTCGATCACCAATTTCCAAAAACTTTTAATTATCTTCTCTTCTCTTACGCACAAAAATCGATTTTTCTCCAGTAAAGAATTGTCCGGGCGGATTTTTCGATGTCCCTTCGCACGTCTTCTTTACAGTCAACCCTGTGCTTTTGGCCAATGGGGATCCGCGGACTTCGATCACGTCATTTGATAACTTCATTCAGCTAATCCGCCGGTCCTACTTTTTCGATATCCCTTCGAACGTCTTCTTTACAGTCAACCCTGTGCTTTCGGCCAATGGGGATCCGCGGACTTCGATCACGTCATTTGACAAATTCATTCAGCTATGTTGCTGAAGAGTGTCACCGTTGACGAAATCTACCGGTCCTACTTACTCATCCAGGTTATGCTTCGTCATCATGAATTCGTCGACCGCTGGTTTCACTACCAGGAGCGGCGAACACGATGAACGCATCAATCCATTTTCCCCCTACATTCTATAATTTTTGACAGAAAATTAGAAGAAATAGAAAGTGCAAAAATAAATTCAACAACGTAATTTCGAAAGAACACATCATTGGATCCCTCCAAATTACCAATAAAAACCCAAGAAAAAAAAAGGAAAAACTCGAGAAGCCTATGTAGTTAAGCCTTAATCTTAAAGGTATGATGGGCGCTCGGCCATTCTCTAAGGAATATCATCTTTCAGGGACCAAATGTCCTCCGAACTTTTTGTTGTTTGTTAGGGAGCGTTTTAGACCGCCTGCCTGTCTGATTTGTTTAACCGCAGACCACCTATCTGTTTACGGCATGACTTGAAATGAGTGCAGACTTTTTGTGGATTGTTTCTTCAAAGTACTGAGAGAGTGTACCGATCGTACCGATCGTACCGATTACTATCTCAGTAAATTTGACAAAACACCTGCATAAAATCAAGAAGAGGAAAAGGTAGGAACGAGGATTGGGAAGAGTGAAAGAGTGATTTTTGTGGCGGTAAATTTTAACGTGAAAAATCACATTTTTGGATATCTCCGTCACCGTTGTGTTGGATTTGATTACAAGCCTGATATTTTTTATAATATGAAACCATCGTTTGTTGAGCAAACTTTGCTCTAGAGATCATGTAGAAAAGTGATTGAAAACAAATGTGGTCTTCAAAACCGAGACAATTACAAAAGCGATCAGCTGATGTGAATAAAAGGATAAATCGTGAAAATCTTAGTCAAGTTCAATGACCCACTGGATATTGCACTCCATCTAATCCATCTCAATATAAATATGTACCTACACAACACATGAATGTGTAGACAAATGGCCGCGGGCAATACCATTCGTCTTTTAAAAGAAACATTTTATTGAGCTAATAATAGGGTTGGTCACGACATCATTTTGAACTCATTCGGAGTCAAATGGACTACACCATCATTCGCCAGTTAAAATTTTCTAAAATCTTAAAAGCTATCATTCGACACCGATATGGTTGTTAATTGTGATGTATACTCAGATGGAATAAAGCATAGACTCCTTCCGTTTTCTTATAGTTGTAGCGTGTTCCAATCGGAAATTGATGACGAAGAAAACGAAGTCATTGAATAATTTCAGAAAAGACTATGACTAATGAGCTCCCCAAAATCCTAACAAGCTCCCATACCTATTCCGCTTGAGATTAACCACTTCATGCCAAATGTGGCTAATAAAGCAAGATGTACATATGTATGAGTATGATACTGTTGAGCGAATATATCTTATGTTAACAAAATGGCACTAATTTTCAGGAAAAAAAACATAGCAGATTTGGTCTATAGTTACTCACCTAAAATGGATATGAAACAGTCTAAGGGCCAATTTGTTCACATTAAGTTATCTTGCGACGTGACTTTCACAGGTTTTAATAAGGTGGCGCTTACTTGTATCAACCAAAATTGGCTTGTAATATACATATGACCATGATTAACAACATTAAATTTTGTCAACAAAAATTGTTCAAAAAACTCATTCGAATAGTTGAAGTTGTCATAGATTAAAGATGATTAGCTTTGAACAAACTGGTCCTTATAGTGTTTGGCACATCAAAGCATAATGTTAGTTAGAAAATTCCAGCATTAATCGCAAATGAATGAGTTTTCTTCTCATTCATTCTCTTAGCTTTGACTTTCTCAGAAATGTAGCTTTTTTACTGAAAATATTTCTGAATTGCCCCCTTTTTTGCGTTCAATCCCCGTGGCCCTGACTTTTTTAGGAATTTCCCATTCGGCCTCTTTTTACGACTTAACTCTCAATTCAATAATTTTCGTTTAGATATACTAAATTAAAAAAATTCAATTTTTATGAAAACGATTTGATCACAAAGTTTCGTTTCACAAAACGTTGTCGTCTTGCTTCGAAATGCTTACAAATTCGATTTAGCAACGCAAAATGATAGCAGAAAAAGGTTAGGTTAGGTTGGTGGCTGACAGTTGGTCTTGCTACCGTCACTAGGGCTGGCCACGAGACGCGAAAAGCCGCGGTATCGGTTTCGATCTCGGTCTCGCATGACGGGACCGAGACGAGACTGGCTTTTAAGCAACCCAGACAAGACTGTGTATTTGGACCGAAATTTACAGAGAGTCTAATAAATTAAAAAGTCCAATTTCAGTTAAAAATTTATTTTCTTCTGCACGTATTCAAACTATAATCGAAAATATTTCGTTCCAATCGTCAACAAGTTCGCCGGAAATCGTATTTTTCGGAGTCGAGACCGAGACGAGACTTAATTATACGAGACCGACACGAGACCGAGACGAGACTGAAAATTTTCGATTTTAACGAGACCGAGACGAGACTTACAAAATTCTCGCAGAGTCTTGTCTCGTGGCCAGCCCTAACCATCAGACTTAGATCCGAGTGTAAATCAATTCATAGAAAGCTTGATTATGTAAGATTTTTTAAAGTTGAAGTTTAATTTTCAAAAATGGTTATAAGAAAACGAGTTTTAGAATTATTCAAAAACATTATTTTGAAGTTTTTTTTTTGATATAGCTTTAATACATCAGTATCTTAGCAACAAAATTTATTTCAAGAATATAAAGTAAAAAATGAGCCAAATAAATGAGAACAAAAGTGGCCAAAAAAACGTATTTTTTTTATTGTGAAATATTACCTGTTTCAGACATTGTATCTTTGAAACCAAAACATGTAGATAAAAATAACTTGGGGATAATGAAAGCCATTTATCTATACAATCATAGACCGTTCATAGAGCGGTTCTTTGACAGGTTTCAACCAAATCGCTTTAGCGGCTTAGGCTGCAGGGTGAGGTACAGACAGACAGACAGAATTGCGAGACCCACTTTTTTCGCGTTCTCCATCATCGTAATGATAGGGAAAATTATTATCTCGATTTTTTTTTTTTTGCACGAATCCTAAACTTGCCCTATACTCAGTATATCGCAAGTAATAACACTCCATGACCGGAATTTTGTACTAGTCGACCCACTGTGCGCCGTTCGTGTTTTCTTTTATTCGTTGAAATAAAATAATTAATTGAATTAATTTTGGCGAAGGTTCGTCGGGAATAAAGTGCAACAATTTTCGGAAAAACGTCCGTCCAAGCGTCACCGTCGCTTTTCTGTATTCTGCTTGTAGTTTTGCATTTTGGATATATTGTTGGGGCATGTAAGAGTTGTCTGTAGCTAAGTTTGCAGCTTTGAAAAACCTGCGCTCGCTGCATGACAAAATTCAACGATGAAAAAACGCTAAAATCCACCAAATTTTTTTTTTTATATTTTCCTTTAAAACTTTGGATAAATGCAATTTATTAAAGAAATCCACAATAAATTTGCTTATTATAAAATTTTCTACAAGACCCATATTAGTTATACATTCATGCACGGGAAAAAAAATGTCTTATTTCGCTTAAAAATTTAGAATCAAATAGTTATAGGTCTAATAAATATTTTTACTATTTATAAAATCAGAATTTTGTATTTTTTAAAACAAACAAAACAAAGTTTCTAGATTAAATTTTGTGAAGATATGGTCAATTTTTATCTACTCCGACTGGCACATGAGTAATGATTTAAAAAATATATTCTGTAATAATAGGTACACGTTCAATTGACTGACCAACTATGCTTGAAAAAAAGCCAAAAACAAGAGGAATTTTGTATTCGCATTGTAAGTCAATTTTTTTTTTTTTTTGCAAGCAATATCACAGATAACATTTCAAAGTAATGATAAAATTATAACCAAACCGAATCTAATGAATCCAACTAAAATGATATGGTCAAAGGACTCCTGATGTATATCGAATTCAACAACCTACATTATTTAATAATATACCTACATCAGAGTTGTATGATGGTGAGTTAGATTTGTGTCCGCATCCTTATGAATAAAACAAAAAAGTAAGTAAGAAGGATTTAAGGATCCCAATCGGATAAGCATATCCCCTAACTTTCTTGCGAAGTGTTCCCAGCAAGAGCATATATTTGTTTCCCTCTCTCCAATTTGAGGGAAGGTATCTATACAAATCGAAAAGAAAAGTATAACCTCCATTATGTACCTATGTACCACCTATACGTAGAGAAGACTACCTGAAGACGAGTTCACTTAATAAGATATAGTCAACTCTGTGTGTCACACAAAAAGGGAGCATCCGTCGCGGAGGCAATTTATTCAATATCTCGATGTCCTTTGGGGGATTTTTCGTCTTCTGTATTTTTTTTTTTTTTGTCTGTACATTATTGATACTTTTTCCTTTGGGGCAATAAGTCTAATAATAGTATCTAAAGATCAGAAAATCAAAGAGAGGCAAATGTCTGTACACTCTTGATGTGAGGTCGTAGTATTCATGGCAGACAAAAGCGACTGACGACAACGACAAGGACCAGCACTAAGGACGTTTGAATTAGCAAAAACTTCTTCTTCTTAAAGGTGTTATATAGGGTGAAGAGAGGGGTGTGAGTGTTGAGTGAAAAGCATCTATCAATATACGACATTTATTTGAACTTTGTTCTCTTTGGTATTATGAACGTATATTGTAGGTACATATATATTTTTTTTTCTCCCGGAATAAGTATGATATCGACTTAAATCAGGGAGATTTAAGGGCCAAAGCAGCAGGTTTAATAGGAACACTTAAGTGACAAAGTTGTCATTGGCTATATACTTGACTTTTAGCTAGGTTCTCAAAATGAAAAAAAAAGTCTTATTATTTTAGGGAAGAATACAAAAAAAACAACTATGAATGACTTTTGAGGATAAACTTGTGTGTTTTGTGTTGAATGTTGACCTATAAAAAAACGATACAAAATAAATTCAATTTTTATTGGACATTAAACAGATATCTAATTGAATATAATGTTTGTACGTGTACCTATTACATTCCTAATAAATTTTTAATGGCAAAGTTAGCTAGGTAAGTCTGGTTGTAGGTCATGTTGGAAAATTCTAAACAAAAATTTCAATAAAATATACCATCATAGTTTATACAACGGTACGCAAAAGTAGGGATTTCACAATTAATTTCCTTTTAATTAGGGTAAATTCGATGGAGAATGTATGTTATATTCAAGGAAAGAAGAACCATGAGTGTGATCAATTTTCAATTCAAATTTTATTTTGGGCGTAGAGAGTTTTTGGAAAAAAAAATCTATGTTTTTTTTTTTCAATTTTGATGGTTTTAATTAAGGATTCCTAGATGTCTATAGATTTGAGATAATTAAATATGGATCACTTTCAAAAAAAAAACAATTTTTTCTTCATAAGAATTGGAACCTGGGTCCAAGTTTTTGACCATCAGCCCTTGTAGGATTGGTGACATCGGGATTTAAAAACTGAAGTCTGTTTTTATCATTCTCTAAATGACAGGAGATAGCGACATAATATTTCCTCTCAAGTAGCACACTGGTGTATATTTTGGTGTAAATTCATGAATTTTGGTGCAAAATTGAGAAAATTGAAGATACATTTAATATTTTGGTGTATTTTTCAAAATACACCGGTAATAAAAATACACCATTGTATTTTCTGTGTAAAATTTCATATTTCTTTTTTTAAATTCGGTGTATAAAATAAATCGATTTTTAGCTGTTTTTATAATACACCATTAATGGTGCATAAAATTATTCGATTCTGAAACCAACAAAAGTGGTATATGTTTTACACTATATTTCGTACATAAAATACACTATCTGAAATGGGCAACTGTATTTTGGTGTAGGATTTAAACCCCGTAGAAATTAAATACACTGAACTACATAGTGTGAAAAATAAACAAGAAAACATTATTGAACTTATTTAGTCGTTTTTGTTAACGAGCTAACATTTATTGATTAGCAACAAATATTAACAAAAAAAGGAGTAGCTAAATAATTATTTGAAGTGGTATCGTAGAAAAAAAAAAAAAACTTTTTAAAAAAATTAAATAAAACTGTGAAACCATTGAATACACTATACACAGAGCATAGGTGTTATTAATACATCTTTTAGGTGAAATATGCACCATTGAATACACCACAAAGAGAATGGGTCTAGTAAATACACTATTTTGGGAGAATTTGCACCATTGAATACACCACACAGAGAATAGGTGCAATTAATACTCTATGTTGGTGAAATATGCACTATTGAATACACCAAACATAGAATGGATGTAATTAAAATATCGTCTCGCAAGAAGATATAACTATTTAAGAAATTAAAAAAAAATATATGTAGGTATCTACATTATGTAAATATTAGTAACTATTGTTTTTTTTTACTTCGTATGAACCAATTTTGTTTTTGTTTTGAATAAACTTTTAGACATTTCCTACACACCGAAAAATATTCTTGGATATATTTTCCACAATGGTGCATTTTTTTCATTGCTCCTTTGACTTGGTGCATTTTTTATACCAATTTCTTGAATTGATACACATCGACATCAGTGAATAGTTTGCACAGTTTTTAGCAAAATAAATGTACCGAAAATAGAATATTGCACATAATTGTGTCAAATGGTTAATTTCTTTTTTGTTTTTCTACATTGGTGGATTTTTTGTTTTAGATTCAGGAATTAGTGTATTTTTTGGACGGCAGCCATATTTTCAAGGAATATTTAGCTGAAAATGAGATTCCACTGGCCGCCATATTTAAAATGAAGACAATGATTAATTATTTTATTACGTACTAGTACGTATTTTAAAAAAAATAAGAACAACCAAAACACTATGGGGCATATTCATAGTCATTTTAGACCTGGGTCTAAGTTAAACATAGCTTTGGTTGAATTTTCGGACGTTGATTCAATTTTTTAAGGTTATCATTTCAAAATATTTGAAGCTATTTGTGTAGTATACCAAGTTAATTATCTTATAAAAATATAAAACCAACAATATGTAATTAAAATAGGTCTGTATACATTGAGCCAAAATTGTCTTAAACTGTAGTTTAGTTAAACCTGGGTCTATCTGCGATTATGAATATGCTGTATTATGTTTACAAAGAATGGGTTTTTGTGTGGTATTCATATCGAAGCATTTTGGATGAAGCGGGATATCACATTTCTTGTAGAAAAAACCGGTTTGGTTTGATCACTTGCGACATCGGAGACACTTTTCTGTTTTGATACAGTATGTTTGATGTTTGTCGAAACGGCCCACTTCATTCAGGATTCCTTCCGTTTGAATCACAGGTTCAGTGTTTGTTTCCGATCGCAACAGGGAATCTACAACAAATGTTCTGAATTCTAGTTGCGGAGTTGGTGTTTCCTTGTCAAATTTGCAAATGCAATGCATTTTCCATGTATTTACCAATGCTGCATCCAGCATATTTGATAAAAGTAGCCAGTACCATTTTTTTCCTCGAATTCCAATCCGATAATTATTTGTAGCGTTATCAAATATGTCAACTCTATCCATTGTTATGTTGTTTTCACGAATTGCATTTGGCATTGGATTGTTGACATGTTTTCTCTTTTTTCGATCAAACGGTTTTGCCTGATTGATTGGTTTGTCCATCAAATGATTTGTTGGTTTTTTTGAAAATTCAACACGATGGCTTTTTCACCACTTCGGTAGCTCATAATGAAGACATGTCGATTCTTTTTAAGAAGTTAAAGCGACCTTTTTGGGATGTTGATGAACTGTTTGGATCATTTGGTACAACATCGACTTCCGGTTCATCGTATGTGTCTTCAGGATTTTGAGAATTTAAATCATCAAACCTGCATTCTAGCTCAATTTCACCAGCCAATTCATTTGGGAAATGCATCATTTATTGGAGGTACAATTATAATGTTTGTATGAACTGCAGCATCCAACATAAGTAAAAAATAAGTCAAATGCAAAAAACTTATATTCGCGATCTGTTTTTCCAATACAGCGCGTATTTATGAATATTTTTTTTCTTGGAATTAGAATATGCACTCGATTTATAGTACCTGAGTATAGTACAGTTGTCTTATAGGGACCACGCTCATAACAAAAGTGACCTGAGCCTTGATGCTTCATATACGCAAATTGCGCTGCCTATTTATTTCTAAGAATAAATTCTAGTGGAAGGTAAAGGGGTTTTCCAATATAGCACTCCTGAATGATCTGTTTTTTTTTTTTTTTCTTAGAGCTAAAATATGAATCCTTTTGTTGGACAGGATGCAAACAAAAATTATGATTCTTTTTCAAAAATGTTCGCATTGTAAACATAAACACACAATATTCCGAGAAAAACACCGTTCAATCTCATAAAGGTAGAGAAAGCAGCGAATTTTTTTTTTTTTGAAATGGTACTGCTTTCGGCGAGCGTTGCGATAACGCAACGTAATGCTTTCATCTAACCTGACAAGCAGGCAACTCATATAAATTATGTCAAAATTATCTAAGAATATAATTTGAACTCTTATTTACCTGTAGTTGACATTATTTTGAAAAATTATAATTTTGACAATATTTTTCAAAAGTTCAAAAATCCTACCTCAAAATTTACAAAAACTGGTATTTTGAAAGTCCTAAAAAAGCACGAAAAAATGTTTGTACAACAAAATCCAAAAACAGGTCGAATAGATAATTCAACTGTCTCTCAAAATCATTTTTTAGTTTATTTCAATTTATAATAAGTTATGTTCCAGAAGTCTTCAAATATGACGTTGCGAAAAAGCAACGCTAGCCGGAAATGGGTTTTAAACCAGTGGAGCAATCTTTGTTTTATAAAATGGAAAAACATAAAGGGGGTTTACTCGTATAAGGATGCCAGTGGAGAAAATCCATTTCAAGATTTGGCGAAATTTTCTTTACCAATATTGGTTTTGCCAATTTCCAATGCAGAAGTTGAAAGAATTTTTAGTCAATTAAATTTAATCAAAACCAAACAACGAAACAGAATGCAGCTTTTATTATGAAATTCTCTTTTGACTATAAGAAATAATTTGCGGAAAAAAAACTGTTGCAATAACTTTGAAATTCCTGCATTAGGAAAACAATTTGGAACACATGCCTTATACAAAATTATAGAAACAACTAATGAAATTTAATGTGATAGCTCAGATTCTGAAGACTTTTTGCTTTAAGTACCTTAACTTAAGTACATACGTACATATTTTTTTTATAATAATAATTTATGTATTATTATGAGTGTTTTATTTTAACTTAAAGCCAAGACTATACAGTCTTTACAAATATTTTAATATAAACAACTACAACAACAGTTTAGTGTGAACACAAAATATTTTATTGAAAAATAAAATAAAATTCTATAGCAACGAGGCTATCGTAAGACTGGATATTTAACCAGGATTACGATAGCCTCGTTGCTATAGGATTTTGTTTTATTTTTCATTAGACTCAATCGAATATTTTCTGTTCAGATTAAAGTGTTGTTGTTTTGTAGGTGATATTTAAATATTTTTTAAGACTGTATAGTCTTGACTTCAGGACAAACAAAACACACCTATTATATATTTTGTTGATAACTAATAAAATTTATTTATGTTTTCATTAATATTTGGTATTTTGATATTTGACTTTATTTTACTAGAAACAAAATTTTCAAAAATTTGACTTTTTTTACGTGATTTGGAAGAGACAAATAAAGTCAACAAGTCAAATTTGACTTTATGTTTTTTTTAAATCCAAAAAAAAAAATATTTTTTTTTTAATTTGTATGTGCACAATTTTTAATATGGTAAAATGGAAATTTTAAAACCAAAACTGGATTCCGTTAATAACCGTTGTAATTGTTTTGTTCTTATCAAAATATTGACTATGCTCCTAAAAGTAATTCGGTATTTTTTAATCAAATTCACTAAAGCCGTTTTTTCAAAATGGTTGTATTTCGCGTACCGGTATTTGTTGAGCTAAACAAAAATGTCAATTTCACCTCTGGGAATCACCTAGGAACCTTAAGTCCAAAGTTTGAAGGAAATCACTTAAAAGCAGTTTAGGCTGCAGGTCGAGGTGGAGACAGACAGACAGACATACAGACAGACAAAATTGCGAGGCCCACTTTTTTTGCGTTGTCTAACATCGTTATGTTAGGCAAAAATATTATCTCGAGTTCGATTATTTGTACGAATCCAAACGTCTGTCACGTACAAAAATTTATTAGGACGATGCCTGATTGCAAAGAATTTAAATTATTTTGGAAGGTTAAGACAAATGTGTTCAAGGAATTTTTTATGTATAGGTATTTTTTTTTCGGCATAATTATATTTGGAAAAATTCAATGTTTTAATAGATTTAAATTTGACTATCCATACCAGTATGTAATTTTATTTTCATAAATTTACTTTTTTCGAGGTTTAATTTTTTTAATAGCATATGTAGGTACATTTTGTAAGTTTTCTTCTGATGAATCAGCATGAAGATTGTAAAATCAATTCGTTTGAAACTTTTTTGATATAATTGCAATCAAATGTTAAATGTTTGTATGGGATACGATGAGGCTGGATTGGCAAAACTAACAAATCGGTGGAGGATCCTTGCTAACCATCAGGTAACTATTTGACAGCTTCGTGTGTCAAATTCTTAGTCTAAAAAAGTTGTAGTAAAAGTAAAATTTTCGTTTTAATTTTCGTACAATTAAAAAACTTTCTTTAAAATTGGAAATTTTATTTTTTCACAAATAAATAATAAATATTATATCAAAGGGCACGGCAGTGCCCAGCCAAGTTCTGGCACTATACCCTTTTTACAGGATCAAACTCAGGCGATTTTCGACCTCCGTCTAACATCAGTACCAATAAAGTCAGAAACTTCAAACTCGCAGCATTTGCTCACCTCACCGGGCTTAGGCAACTCAACAAATTTCAATTCTTTAGCACTAGGGGTTCCTGAGATATAAGACTACAAAAATCGCAAAAACCGTAACCGACTGACTGACTGACTAACTCACTGACAGATCATCAAAATTATGAAGCACTTCCCGACATCGTAGAATCTTTTTATTTCGCACAACAGTAGGCCCCTGGTGTGTACAAAAGAAAAATACGAAAATTTAAGATTTTCCATTCAGGTGGCGTGGTACCCGCCCATTCCCATAGAATTTATATTAATTATTTTGAGCACTTCTTATTTCCGTAGAATAATGAGATTTAACACAGCGGTAGGGCTTAAAGTGCAGGCAAAGGAAACATTGTAAAATTTGAGATTTTTCATTCAGGGGGCGTGATTTTTGCTCATTTTCATAGAATTGATATAAATTATTTGGAGCACTTCTGATTGTCGTGGAATGATGAAATTTAGCACAGCGGTAGGGCTTAAAATGCAGACAAAGGAACAGTTTTAAAATTTGATATCTTACATTCAGGGGCGTAGCACCCACCCATATGAATAGAATTGATATAAATTATGAGGAGCACTTCTGATTGTCGTAAAATGATGAAATTTGGTAGAACGGTAGGGCTAGAAGTGCAAGCAAATGCAAAATTTAAAAGTTTGAGATTTTAAATTCAGAGGGCGTGGCATCCGCCCATTTCCGCAGAGTTAATATAAATTATATGGAGCATTTCTGGTTGTCTTAGAATGATGAAATTTGGTAGAGCAATAGGACATGCAAGCAAAGGGAAAATTAAAAATTTTAGATTTAACATTCAGTGGGCGTTGCAACCACCCATTTTCACAGAAATAATATTAAATACATTGACAGTACTTCTGTTTGGTAAAGGATTATGAAATTTGGTATAAAGCGGTTCGTTTTCAGGTGTATACAAAGAACAAGTTGAAATCTTAAAATTGTTCATGCAGGGGCGTTTCATCCACCCACTTCTTATCAATTATTATTATGATTTTAATGGAGCACTTCTAACTTATTAAAATTGGCAGATGGGTAGGACTTGTTGTATATACAAAAGGCATAAATTTAAAACTTACTTTACCTATGAGACTCTCATTGGGCGTTTATTCCACCCACTTCTCCTATTAAAAGGAACCTTTGCAAAAAGTAGTGAAATCACAACAAAAACATTAATGTTAAAAAATTAGCCAAGTTCTTCTAATACAAAAACCTTTGCGTAACAAGTCGGCCGTAAAATATAATGAGATCTAAAAGTACGCCAAGTTCTAAGTTTATTAATGTAAAATATCAAATATTTTAAGTAGAGTAATATCGAAGAACCTCTAAATTATTAGAGACATCTATTATTTAATGATTACTGACTTAAATTGAGTTGGTTTACTTGGCAAGTTTTCTTTTTTACCTAATTACTCAATTTTGAAATGAAAGCTTGACTAGTAAACCAACTCAATTTAAGTCAGTATCATTAAATAATAGATGTCTCTCTAATTTTTTTCTTAAAAGTCTATTTTCCCGTTTTTGACTTACAAAGTGTCAAAATATCTTTTTCTTATATTATTATATTTTTAAAATCGACCGCCACAAAACAATAGTTTTAACTACCCGTTAAGAAAAAACCTAGTTCACTTTTTAAATCAAAATGGTGAAAGCCCTGCAAGGGATTGATGATAGAAAACTAGGACTAAATCTTTTGTTTTGTTTATTTATTTATTTATTTAGGTTCTCTAAAGATGGCAAATAAGTCACATCTATTTCAATGACGTTTTAAGTTCCCATATAATAATCATGACCTAATTATCCTGGGGGTCATTCCATAGAATGAAAATAACCGAGCAATATCGTTTTAACAATAACTGTTTCTGGAGTAACACAGGATCTTACTCCAGAGATGTGATGTTTGAGAAAAGTATATTGTCGAAACGATATTGTTTGATCCTTTTACAGATTGACCCCCCTTGACAATTAAGGAGCCAATATTTGAATTTCAACAAAAAAGACGAATAACTGTTGTGCTCTGACTGAAACGTATTTGCGCTAAAGGTAAAAAGAAACTTCCAAATTTAAAATACAATACTAACAATTTATTTACAAATTAATATGAAGGTATTTGCTTTTCCTAATAACATTTATTTCGCGAAAGAAGGGAAAATAAAATACTTTGCATTGGGATGTTAGATTTAAATGATTTTTGTTGTTGTTATTTTTCAACAATGTTTTGGTAGAATTTTAGAATTATGCATATTTTCCTCTGTAGACTATCGATACATGTATCATATGCTTGCATACAATTAACCAAAGGAAAGTTTTTTTTTATTGTATAATTTATATTTTTTTAGAAAATACCTTATTTTATTTTTTGTTAAATTGTTCAAATAAATAAAAAGACTATCTCGGGAATTTAGTTTAATACGTAATAAAAATAAAAACTCAATCCCCATGTTCATTCCAATAAAAAATTAAGAACTAATCAGACAAATATTTTTTTAAGTTTTATTTTATTTTATTTTCAGCAAATACCAAACCAAAAAAATCAGCGAGAAAAAAAAATTATAAAGGATACAAAAAAAATAGAAAAATGTTTGCAAATCCAGATAGGTAGGAATACATATTTATATACATACATATACCAACATTGATTTCCATTTAACACGCGTATACGCGATTTAAGGATTTCTTTTTATTAAATTTCTCTCGGTGGATTTACATAATAATAAATGTATATAAATTTTGTATGGATGCATTGCATATGTATGGATTTATCGTTAAATCTCACATTTTTTTTAAATATTGATTATATTTTATTTCAATTAAATTTAATATATATATATATATATATCTTCTTGAATAACATCAACTATAGTGATATACGCTTTTAGTTGGGGGGATTAGCTGGTGGATTACATAAATGAATATTGAATTTATCTATACTATGGTGTTTAATATTTTCATTGTGTTATAGGTGTTAAAATTGAAACAAAAAAAGAAACAAAACCAATTTCAAAATATTGTTGTTCTTAACACAAAACATTGCGCTGCATTTAATTTTAATTTTTTTTCAACACATGAGCTTAATTTAAAAAACAATCAAAAGGAAATTTAAATTTACCTAATTTAAATTTAAAATCTCTTTGATTTGAATTTTATTTCTTCTGAGCCATTACCTTAAAAGAGTAATTAAAATTAAAAAAAAGAACCATGTTCATTCGTATCACTTTCACTTTTTGTCTTGTAATCTGAGGAAGCATCTTTTAAAATACAAAAAATATATTTCAAAGGACTTCAAAGTATATCACTGGTGAGAAATTATATTAGCTGAAAAAAACAATAATCCTTCAGAAAAATTTTAAACTTCAAAGGAAAATAATTTCAAAGTACAAATATAAAACATCGCGATACAAGAAAAAAAATACAAACACAAAAATAAGACAGAAAATATTCGTAAATAAAAGATTTCGCTTTTGGAAAATAAAAAATGACTGTTGTTGAGATTTTCTTATTTCACAGCTTGCTGCTGCCAATGCTGCTTCTGTACAACACATTGATATATACAAATTTTCAAGCTTTCAAATATTATGCGAATTATATAAATTAGGGTTTACCATAATTACATGTTGTAAGCTTTTTACCGTCAAAGTGATGCTGCGCCTTTATTCGTTTCCAAGAAATTTCATTTGAATTAATTATGTTTTCCTCACATTATGTTAATTTTTAGTATTTTGCTCTTTGTGGAATTATCCATAGTACTGCTTCCGTTGGCTCATCTAAGATTCTCATAGACAAAGTGTTGAATGGAAATCACAATCACAAGTCCTTCAAAACTCTTCAAGGAGTCTGTATATTTATATATGTATGTTTGTGTACTGGGTAGTGTATGTATATAAGATGTATCTACAATTCCATTTATAAAAGGAAAACATGATATTATAATACAGAAAACACAAAATCACAATTACAACCTTTTAATAAAATTAAAAACAAAATACGGTTCTGAGTCTGGAAACAGGGTTTTCTGTAGCAACAAATTGCTTTGGTTAGATGCTTGAGATACATAGATGGAAATAAGTACCTATTTTCCATTTTGTTATTGCTTGGTGGTAGAACACACATTGTCTTTGACAATTTGTTAGATTAAATGGAAGTGAATATCCAGATTTTTACTTTATCTAGTGAAAAACTTTTTCCTGCCATATCTGTGGTAGATAAGCTCTATAGAAAAATTAAGGAACTAAATATAAAGGGGAAATGAAAAAGGACTTTGACTTTTTGAAATATGAATATAAATTAAAAAATATGATACATTAACCTTGTGTAGTTGATCTTTATTGTCAGTAGTTGTCAAACATTAAACAAGAAAATTAAAACAGTTTTCCCATGATCAAACAGCAAATCAAAACCATTTTAAAGTTTCAGTTACAGTGGACTATCTTACGATAATTTTTTGCAGATTGGTCTAGCACCAATATTAAATTAGTTTGGTGAACAAATACACAATAATGGTAATTTTTATAGAGACTAGAGATATAAAAACAATTCTGTGCCTATAAAATAAAATTTTATGGTTGTTGCAGAAAAATAGTGGAATTTTCGGAAAGTTAAATAATTTTAAGTAGGATACATAAGAGAGTCAGGGTAGAAAAATTCTATTTCGCAAATGAAAGATAAGGTGCTATTTTTGTTTTTGCAATCGATAGATTTTCCAAATGTAAAAAAGATTTGTTTATATCATAAAAGTCGAAATAATTTACAAATCAAGATACAAACGATTGCAAATTAAAAATTGTCAAACAGATGCTTGAAAAAAAAAACCGGTATAAATGGGGGTTAAATTGATTTTTAATAAATTTCATTCTTGTGGAAAATAAAATAAAATAAAATAAAATAAAATAAAATAAAATAAAATAAAATAAAATAAAATAAAATAAAATAAAATAAAATAAAATATGATAAAAGGGGTTTGCTCTTGTCAGGACTATAAAATGAGTAAACCATTTAGAAAAAAAAGATTTTTTAAGATAATGTTACAATCATAAGATTCTTATTGGAAAGTGTGAACAAAAAACTCAAAGTACTTAA
>OX439483.1:35012148-35060956 GCA_949320155.1 Melangyna quadrimaculata
GGCACTGGAAACTCTTCTTCATCTGACACCCCTTGATATATTTAGTAAACAAACGGCAGCAAGTACGGCAATCCGTCTTAAAGCCTCTTCACAGTGGACCAATAATGAAATAGGCCACTCAGCTATACTGAACTCATACAGATCACTTCCACGTATAATTGACTACACCGTCCCACAATTCCATTTCGATACAAATTTTCAAGTTGCCATACCTTCCAGATCTACATGGGAGGTAGTGACATTTTTGGAAGACGAATCGATTTATTTCTATACGGACGGCTCAAATACCGATGGTGGGGTTGGTCGAGGCGTGTACTCAGAAAGACTAAATTTAAGTCTCTCATTTCGTCTTCCAGACCATTGTAGCGTGTTCCATGAGAACAAACCTTAGGTGGAACAACTTAACCACTTGCCTGGCGACAAAACAGATCTGGCCTACACTAGATGTGAGGCGCTCTAAGTGTTTGATATCTTTGAACAGATTGCATATCAGCTTCGTAATTGGTGTCATAACCGGGCACTGTCTTATAGGCAAGCGGCTTGGAGTTTTCGCAAACGACTTTTGCAGAAGCTGTATGGACGAGGAGGAGGAAGAATCTGTTCCTCATCTTCTCTGCACATGCCCGGCCCTATCCCAAAGACGTAGGCTCCATCTCGGAGACTTCTTCTTCTATGATCCTAGTGATCTGATAAGTATAGACATAAGTAGTCACGCACGCTTCATTAGAAGTTCCAACTGGTTTTAACGAGTGAGGAGAAAATCTCTCTAGATTCACGTGGTATCACAACGGACCAACTTATGGTCTAAATTTGTCAGTTCTTTGCGGGCAGCCACTTCAACCTAACCTAACCTAATATGGAAGAACCCCAAAAGTATCAGAGAAATCTGTTATTTAATAATAACTTAAATTAAGTTGGTTTACTAGTCAAGTTTCCATTTCAAAATTGAGTAATTAGGTAATAAAAGAAATCTTGTCAAGAAAACCAACTCAATTTTAGTCAGTAATCATAAAATAACAGATTTCTCTGATAATTTTGGGGGTTCTTCCATATTACTCTACTTGAAATATTTGATATATAACATTAATAAACTAAGAACTTGGCGTACTTTTAGATCGCACTACTTTTTACGGCTGACTTGTTAGGAAAAGGTTTTTGTATGTAGAAGAACTTGGCTACTTTTTTAACATTTATATTTTTGGTGTTGTTTATAATAGGTCTCCAAAATATCCTATGTTGGTTCCTGTGAAAAAGGTGTAGTCCCTGAACTTGAACATGCCCTTTGCTTCCAAATACATATGTGATTTTGACCTTATTGGCTTATAGAAAGTATCACAGAACTGTCTCAATAACAAACGGTTATTTCTATTTAAAAGAAAAAAAAAAAAACTTGGAATTTCAATGATATTTTTGCAAACGAAGAGAAGAGCACTGCAAACTAGAGCACTGCGGAATTGTTAATATACAATACTCTTAGTTTAAAGATATTCCATGCATGTAGCATGTTTACGAATTTCTTTCAATAAATTTTAAGACGCATTTAAAAACAAAAAGCTTGCACCTGCTCGTAAATATGACATTAACCATGATAATGCTCATCGACAATATTATTTCACAGCCATCCATATCTTTCTTTCCATTGATTGCGTGCAAGTTATACGTGAAATCTCTCCCAGGATTTCGCAAATACTTTCCTAAGACGATTTCTGCTAGGCCTTTCGATTGCGTGCTAGCAACAAAGATTATCTATAAGGTTTTCTATTCAAAGTTCCTTTAAATAAGGTTCCTCGAGACCCAAGAGGATTCGGCCGAGACTTTTTCTTGTTTGCGTGTTGGGGATAATTTATTTGAAATAACCTGTTAATTTATCGTTCATGAGTATATTTATACAAAATTCTTTAAGCCAAAAAATAATATGAAATACTTTAATAGTTATTGATAGATAGATAGATAGATAGATAGATAGATAGATTGATTTATTATTTCAAAAGTGTATATAACATTGTTTACAAGAAAATATTGTAATTGCATTAAATCGTATGAGCTTGGCTTTGCCGTCTGCCCGATTGACATCAATTTAAAAATAATAATAAACTACATGTACAATACAAAGCAATTGAAGTTTGTTTTTTAAAAGCAAGTAATAATTTTTTGATTTTTAAGAATAAAAACTGCTTTCTTTAAAAAGCTTCGTTTATAATTTGGTTGCGATAAGACATCGCTGTTTGAAAATAATTGAAAAGTTGGTAGATGTTTCCTTCGCAGTTGAGAAGGGCGAGTACTTCTTCTTCTGATTTAAAATTGCTGCCTAATGCATTTCTCCGTATTTCACATAAAATTGGGCACTTCCCTATGAAATGGATAACGTCTTCTCTTTTCCTCAAGTTACATAAGCTACAGAAAACAGGAAGATCCTCTCGATGTGGTATGTAGTGAAGACTTATCAGCTCTCCTCTCATTTTGAAAATCGACGAGATAACCTCCTGCTTATTTTCGTTGTGGAAGTAGTTACGTTCGCATAAATTGTGATTAAGATGGTTGTATATAGATCTATGCACCGAAGATTTAGCCTGATTTACCGAGTCAATTCTAAGTTGCTCATCTACTTTGGAAACAAGATCTAATAGGTCATCTTTACAATATCTTCCATTTTCTTCCAGTATTCGCATGTTGGTTCCACAGTATGTAGCTTGTTCTTCAAGCTTTCTATACCACAGGTTTTTCTTTCCAATTGTTTGCAATGCTAGAATTTTAGGAAGCCTTTCGTTATGCATATTCAGTACTTTTGTGATATACTCAACATGACACTTTAGTGTTTTAATAAAAAGTGGTGACAGTCCTGTCTCGATTATGACCATGTAGTTCGGGGTGTTTTTTGGTAGACGAAAACATTTTTTAATGAAGAACCTCTGAAGTTTTTCGACCGTTTCATACATTTCACCTCCCCAAACCTGTGCTGCGTACATCATTATAGATTCTGCCACCGCTACAAAGACCTTATACTTCACACTATGAGTTATCAATTTGTTTGAGAAACATCTTTTCCATGTTGCAGATATTGCACTTTTGGCTTTGACCAGTTTGTCCTTGAGGTGAGTTTCCATATTAAGGTTACTAGTTATGGTCATTCCCAGGTACTTGTAAGCTTTAACGATTTCAATTGGCTCTCTGTCGAAATGCCATTTTTCGTTCCTTGCCGTTCTACCCGAACCTTTGCGAAATATCATAACTTTCGATTTGCTCAGATTCACCCTCAGATTCCATAATCTGCAGTATACTTCGAGTCGATTAATCATCAGCTGTAGGGTTTCGGGTGATTGTGCAAACAGTATCACGTCATCAGCAAATAGAAGGGCTTTAATGCGAATCCCCGCGATTTCTATGCCACCAGGCAAAAACTCAATCAGGTCGTCTATGAACAAAGCGAAAAGATTTGGACTTAGAGTACATCCTTGTTTGACTCCCATCTTTGATTCAAACCACACAGACTTTTCAGAACCGTTCCAAACCGCTGCTATATTGCCATCATAGATATTTTCAAGTACATTTCCAAATTTTTGCGACATCCCAATGTTGTATAGCTTGAAGAATAATGCTCTGCGTTCAACGGTATCAAAGGCTGATTTGAAGTCGACAAAAAATACGTACAACTTCTTTTTTTGTTCAATAAATGTTGATGCGATGGTTTGCAGTACAAAAAGATTATCGATGGTTGAGTACCCACTTCGAAATCCAGCTTGGAATTCCCCAAGCAACTTGTTGCTATTTATCCAATTTGTCAATCGTTCATTCAGTATTTTTGTGAACACCTTATAGGATGCGTTAAGGAAGGAAATCCCTCGATAATTAGCTGGATCTTCAATGTTACCCTTCTTATGTATGGGGAAAATGACAGATTGCTTGAACTGCTCTGGTAGTACTCCGGTATCCAAAATTATATTAAAAGCAGCAGTTAATTTGGAGGTAAGTATTTCCGTTCCATATTTTAGAAACTCCAGTGGTATTCTATCAGCGCCAGGTGCCTTTCCGTCTTTCAGTTTCTTCAATACGTTATTTACTTCACCATGAGTTATAACTCTATCTAATATATCATTATAGTAGGCAGGTTTCGCGTATTGTATAGGAACTGTTAGGCTTTGCGGATTCAAAAGTGATTTGAAGTGGTCATGAAGTACATCTATATTTAATTTGGTACTTATTTTTAGTTTTATACCGTTTAATTGGTTTACTGCCATCCAAAACTCTTTAGAGTCTTTGCAGTGAGCTAGTTTTAAAGCCTCGTTTTCATAAAATTTTGATTTTTTTGCCTTGCATGTTTTTTTGTATACGGCATTCGCTTCTATATAAATTTTTTTAAAGTAGTTGGTGCTGTATTGTCTGAAAACTTTGAGCCATCCAAAGGATTTTTGACGTGCTTTTTCGCACTCCGCGTCGTACCATTGGTTTTTTTGTTTAATTATGTTTCCATGGCATTTTTTGATTTCAGTGTATGATTGTTTAATAACGTCTTCAATGTCTCCTATCGTAAGTTGACTATCGGATGAAACATTTCGCTGAAGGTTGTATCTATACGCTTCCGCTTTATCTGCTTTCCATGTTAGTTTTGGGGGGAGCTTTAAAACTGTTGTATCTTCTTGGGGTTGGCAGTTAATTCCAAATTCAACTACTATTGGCAAGTGGTCGGAATATGGGACACTTATGACCTTAAAATCTGAAATTAAAGGAATCCAGTTTCCCTTTATTAGACAGTAATCGACGACTGAACATCCTTGTTGACCTACGAAAGTGTACTCTCCACATTTATCTGAGTCAGAAACTCCATTTAATATTCTAAATCCAAAAGCATCACAAAGGCTCATCATTTTGATTCCTCTTGCATTGACTGTAGTATCTTTTGAATTTCTATTTTTTCCCGCAAATCTGTTTTCTCTTCCTTCATTATTACCTATTCTCGCATTTAGATCTCCAATAATCATAACTTCATCGCTATTATTGTGTTCAATAAAACTATTGAGTGCATTGAAATCACGCTCCCAGTGGTTACAATTTATATACGAGGGAATTATAATTAATTTCATTGCTCCTACTTTTATTTTAAGAAAATGGATTTCGTCGTAAAATTTGAACTCACACGCTATATTTGTAAGCGATTTATTGTACCCGAAGTAGCATCCTCCACTGGCTCTTCCTCTCGTTTTTTGTTTTGTTGCCGGAATCCAAATAAACGCGAAGTTTTTAAAACTATTATTATAAAGATAACATTCATCTTCTACTATAAATGTTTCGTATAAAAACACGAAATCATATTCATTGATTAAATTAAAAAAATTACTAAATAAAGATTTATTGCTTAGGCCTGATACATTATAACTAATTATTTTAAGTTTTTTAAATTCAATGGTTTTCATAATATTTTTGCAGACGGCGGCGCCTTTACCCTATGCTCTAGAAAGATGGCTGCAGGTTGGTGGATCTGCTAAACTCCTTTTATCCTCCTGACAGCTAGGGGGCGCATTAAGAACTTGTTTTTTTAGGTTGGCAAAGCTTGCATTTGAAGTCTCCTCTGTCACAACAAGAGTACCCAGCTGTTGAGTTAATAGTTATTGTTATTTTAATTTAACAAAAACCGTTAATATAGTTGTAAGCAAATGTCGTTTTCGATTGGATTTCGGAATAGTACTACTCCTTTTTAATTCCAAATGAATTATTTTCTATTGTCCAAGACTAATTTGGAAGATATTTATGTGTGTAAATGGTCTGATATTTATGTATACTTTGCATGTTTAGTCGAGTAGAATGAATTGGACAAATAATTCGTCTAAAGGGTTTATATGTACATATATTTGTGTTCCGGGTCTACACCTTTTAAAAATCCGGAACAGAAAAACACTCCGAAAACATTACTCGGAACAGCCAATCGAATTATTTTGGAGTAAGCGGAATCAAAGAGGAGGAACTCCACGAACCTCCTCCAACCGAAAACGACAAAAATAATTTTTTTAAATTTAGATGCAAGTTTGACCCAGCAAAGCCCGAATTTCATCGCTTCTTTGTAAGGAATTCTAGAAGCCAGTGAAGTTATGTCAGCCACAAGGAAAAAGCTTAATATTGTTATCTAATATCTTTCAGCAAAACAAACTTTAGAGGAGCATCAACTGCTAACAAATGACATTATTACAATATAAATAAGCAATAATAACAGATGTCAAGAATCCATCCATTTTGTTATACAATCAGCATCTCCTATTCACTCACTGTGGTCCCATCATTGAAAATCTAAATATTGTCAGTTGTCGTTGTAACAGTCTCAATTTCCTATCATCTTGAATTAATTTGATAGAATAGCTGCTGATTGTGCTGTTGGTTGTTTACTTAAACACAAGCCTTTTATCAACATCTAACTAACATACATATACGTAATATTCATATATATAGAGGCTGATCACATAATTTAATCTCTGGTAATATTAATTGCGTATAATGATGAATTATCGAATTAATATGAAAATCCACGAAGTTATACCTTAGTCACATCATACCGTCAGTCAGCTTACATAATTAAGGCTAGCTATGTATGTATAAATATCTAAACGTACATAGCTATTGTTTTGTCTTCATGAGATAATTGATGAAATCAATACGTTTGCAAAATTATTTTGATCAATCAAGGCAGATAGTTCAAAAGATGAGTATTTGATGCTTTAGTTATATAATTCCAAAAAATGTACAAACCTACCTACAGAAACAAAATAATATAGTCAGCACATATGTAAATGTGTTGACTTATCTCACAAATTTCTGCACACATAACTTTTTGTATACTCATTACATCATAAAATCTGTGCTAAGTGCATACATGTTTTAGCATAATGTAGTCAACAAACAATTATTTTTTCCAAGAGTATCACTTGTCATGAATAAATGCTTAACGTCTAGCCGTTCCGATTCGGCATACAATTGAAGGCCCCTTCCATTCCTGTCGACACGCGAGTAATGCAAGTGGTAAGTCACTAGGCCCTGGTTCTTCACGAGTCGTTGCGCTACCCAATTTATTTTTTTTAAGGCGTAAGTTCAGTTTCTCAGTATATTTTCTACACTTATGTCGTTTTCAATTGGATTTCGGAACAGTACTAATCCTTTTTGATTCCAATCGAATTATTTTCTACTGTTCCGAGACTAATTTGTGAAATATTTATGTGTATGTGCGTAAATTGTCTGATATTAATGTATATTTTGCACGTTCAGTCGAGTAAAATTAATTTCACAAATAATCCCATGAAAGGGTATATTTGTATATGTGTGTTCCGGGTCTACTCCTTTATTAATTCCGGAACAGAAAAATACTCCGAAAACATTACTCGGAACAGCCAATCGAATAATTTTGGAGTAAGCGGAGTCAAAAAGGAGTAACTCCGAACCTCCAACCGAAAACGACATTATAAATATAAATACTCCATGGAATAATCACATAGGATATGATTATGTATGAGTAAAAGTTTCTTAGCGGTATAGAATGTACTCATGGCATGAATAACATGTACTCATTACATAAATAATAATATGTAATGTACTCATTACATAAATAATGTGTTTCCATCTCATAAAACATATATCTACTCGTAACGGCCATTACATATATATGTAGTGGGTACAAAAAGAATATAGTACAGTCAACGAAGGAATTTTGCTTGAAAAAAATAGTGCTCTCTAGATTATATTTTTATATGGTAGGGGATACCCTCAGCTATAACATACCCAAAGTCCCCAGCCCAGGGCCGCGAGCTAAACTCAGGAGGGGGGTTACAGGTATCCCTTTTTAGATTTTCGTGAATATTTTCACAACTCACCATGTTGGCGTAAAAGTCTATACTACCAAATTAGAGACAAATAAATTGTGTATAAAAAAGTTATGTTCATATTTTTGCTACGCTCAATAATAAGGGTGATGCGGGGGATAATATTATTTTTAAAAAAATGCCCCTCCTCTCTTAAAGGGGGGAAAAAGGAGCCCCTTTATGGCAAACAAATTTTGTAATGTGTTCCTTTAAAAAATACATTATCAGTTTTTGGCAACGCCGTATGAAAACTACTCTTGCTTATTAAATTTTGCCTTAGTATCCACCAGATTTTTCGTATAGTTTCGGATATATAGCTCGCGGTCCCTGGGCTGGGGGCTTTGGGTATGTTATACCTGGAAGTATCCCCTACCATATAAAAAAATAATCCAGAGAGCACTATTTCTTGCATTTATTTTATCATTTTGAGTCTTCATTGACTGGGCTATTATACCAATCACAATATAGACAGTTTATAGTTTTATGTAGGTAATGGTTACATACAACTCCTTGAACTTACTAAAAATTTGTAAGTTTTCACCATCATAACTGAGCTGTTAATCGCACATGTGGGTTTCCTTTTATTCTGAAAGTAAAAAAAATTATTTTATTAGAAAAAAAGCTCAAGTTTTACTTTCCTGAATTTGAACTTGAGGTCCGAACAAGATTCAACCACTGAGCTGATTAACAGCATTAAATTCGTTTGCACAATATGTTCACAAAGATTCAATACATAGATTTTACATAAAATATTATACTGATAGATTTTTCCTTCAGTATAAATCAAATTAATTAAAAAAAAAAAACGCCCCCGCATAATTCTTTTTATTATCGCCCCGCGTAATTTTTTTGTCGCCCCGCGAAATTTTCCAAAAGTTCAAAAATGCTATGTCATAATTTTTCGAAATTTCGAAGGAGCTAAAAAAAACAGGAACATTTTCTTAAGAACAAAATCCAAAAACAGGGCCCAGATCGCGTAATACTACGTTTTCATAAGAGCCGAAATGAGGTAATTTCGAAATTTGGCAAAAAAGTGTTTTCATTATCAAATTTGGTAATTTCATTTGACATCTTATTTGATTTTGAATTTGGAATGGCAGTTAGCCGATTATTTTTGTTGTTTTCTCTTTCTGTTTTATGTTGTTGAAGTAGAGTGTATTGATATTTTTATACAAAAGCTTTTTAGAGCTTTTGAAACTGATTCCCGCTGGATGCATTCACCTAATTTCCAACCTAATTTCGTGCAAATGAGGTTGAAATTACCTCATTTCGAAATGTGATTTTGTATGGGAAATTAGGTAATTTCGGATCTCATTTGGAAATTTACAACGAAATTACCTCATTTGGCCCAGTGAAGTGAAGCATTGAAGACTAAACCGGTTGTTCGGTTGAACGATCGTCGTCTGGACGATAGCTGTCTGTATACACACTTATAGGAAAATGTAGAGAGCAATAGTCAAAACGACGATCGTTCAATCGAACAATTGTTTTAGTCTTACGTGATCTGGGCCCAGGTCGATTAGATAATTCAACTTACTCTCACTATTTGATCATCAGTTAAGTTCCAAACGTCCTCAAATATCTACGACGACAACGCACGGTGGAACGAATGTGTGGGAAAAACGGCAAAATGAATATTTTGTGAATAAAATAAGGAATTCAACCAAATATGCTTAAAATAGTATTTTAGCACTTAAATCTATGATTGTAACCTAAAAACGAAGAAATTGATACACTTAAACTTATAAATCCAGGGAATTTTATTAGAAAGAGTTGAGCAGCGAACTTGTTTTTTTTTTTTTTAATTTATGATTTTTTGTTGATGTTTTGTTGTATAGATTACATGATTTTATGAGCTTAATGAATAGTTAAACTAATTAAAGCTTCAAATAAATAATAATTAGTACTTTTATAGATAAATTAATCACTATCGCTTTCCGAAGAAGTATGCATATTATTAAGGTCTAGTTCGACGGGTAATCCTGATTTTTCACTATGGTTAACCAAATAAGGATCTATATTTGGATCATTTTTTGATAATTGAAACTTGGCGCTAGATCTAATCTGAAGGGATCTGACGTTATTAGCAAATGGTTAATTAAGTCAGTAATTGAGTTAACCGGTGAACTCTTTCGAGTATGATCCAACCTAGCTCTCCTTATTTCTTTGTGCCTTGCTTTCAATGCTTCTTCCGAAAGAACTCCAATAGGTAGATCAAAAAACTTTATTATGTCTTTGGAATGCAGCAACAGTTTATGTACACTTCTAGGCATAAAGTACCAGCTGTACTTCGATAGGTATAGGTTTTTTGTTTCAAGAATTAGATCTTCAAACGTGTCCATATTTATTTCTCGACCAGCAGCGAGTGTTCTCAAAATTAAACCAAATTTGAAGATGAGATCTTTATCTACACCTGTTATTTCGGAACTCAACTCTGGGCTCGAAAAAAAAACCCGCGCAGTATTGCCATCGTTTGTTGTACCATAACCTGGTTTGGGTATGTCCACCAGAAGTCCCATTTTTACCTTAAAGTTTTCTTGAATATTTTTTGTTTCCTTTCATCAAACAGAAGCTTATGTTCTTGTCTTTGAACTTGCCAAGTTTTAAATAGAATTCTGTATGAAATGTAGAGAACGCACTCAAAACACCTTATCCAACAGTGGAGAGAAGAAAGGCCGAATTTATAGTTTTCAACGTTTGGTGTTCGTTCTTCAACTGATGGTAGATTCATTTGTGAAGGTTTTGCTCCACAAATGTAGCAGTTTTGAGCTGCATTCGCTCCCCTCAATGTATTGATCGCACTTCCATCTATCATGGTTAATAACATTTTATAATTAAACGTAATCATTTTCCCATCAACATTCATAGCTAAGTTTTCTAGCTCCGAAATAGTTTTTTTCAAATGTTTGCTGCTCATTTGTAACGAGCCTACTATTTTCTTTTTCAAAAATTAACTTCAGTAAAACGTAGAACCTGGTCTTCAATTAACCCAGACTTCTCGGTTATTAGAAGCATCCCACAAGCTTCAAAGGCACAAGAGCTGCTACAAACAAAAAGTTGTCGGTAGTTTCCCTGCCGATAAAATTTTGCTTATAATTGCTGTGGCCAGTACTGCCATCGAATCCCCACTTGCAAATAAGGTCAAAAGAATATCCTGAATTTTCTAACCAATTTGAAGATTGATTGTCTTTTGAAATTTGGACAATACTTTGCGCTGTCTTATTTAAAAGAGATTGAACTTTCACTTCAGCAACCGTCTCCGATACAGCAGTCCCTTCAGGCAATAGTTCTGCCTTATATTTTTTTAAACTGGTAGTAGCTGGGAAAACAGTCCTTACTTACACTGTTGACGACAGTTCTGAGCAATGTATATTTCCGCTTTGACAATCCTAAGTCAAGAAATAATGCCAAGCTTTGTTGCAAAGACAACACCTTTTTACTATTTTTAGGAGACTTTAAAGTCGCGACTTCAGCCCCATAGCTTATCTCCTCCGGGGTGTGTCGCGGCACTAGTTCCTGAACACGTCGTTTTTTAGTTCGCTCGCCACATTCTTCAAAACTTTTTTGAGGCCTTCCAACATTGCTAGATCACGGTGAATTGTGGTTTAACTAAACAGGAAAAGTTTGGTTTAGAATTTGGAAAGATCTTTCAAGTGAACTCGAAAATAGCACTGGTTTATCACACAAATCTTAACTTCGTTATTTTAAGGATAATAGTATGTAAAAAACAAGATGTGTGATTTCCAAATATAGGGTTGTAGTAATACTTATGGAAATTAAAAATCCGTCTGGCAAGGACAAATTAAGGTTAAGCCATCGTTGGTTATCCTTCATAAACCTGTCGTTCTTTCTCTGGCAATGCTGCCATTTTTGCTTTAAATTAACACAAAAAAGCCTCGAAATTTCTTATGATAATACACAAAAAACCAAGAGCCATATTTGGCCATATCCCACTAACACATTTAAAATCACCATTTAAAAAAAAAATACACAAAAAAATCAATTTTTTAAAAAACTTTTTTAATTTAAATACCTTGATTATTGATATTCATCATTGATTTAATTTTGACACGCCAAACATATATATTTGCACAGCAATTAAATGTTACCCAAAAAATCACCTTATACCTCTTTATTTTATGTCTATAACTCATGGACCAATAAATAAATGCAAGCAATTTTATTGCATTTTGAGCTTTCATATATTGGGAATGACTAACCAATTGATTTAAAGTACCGCTAAAATAGTTGTATTTTTTAATTTTTACCATGGGTCGTCCCACTGTGCGACGACGTTGCGTTTTCGTAACGCTGAACCGGAAATGTGTTAAGGTAGGCATAAAGGAGGTATTTTTTTAGAAGTTTTCACTTTTTCTGGATATTGCTCATGGATGTACCTACTAGTAAACAAAATCAAATACACTCACTCTGTATAAGAATTCAATATTATTATTTTTGTGTCCCTGTATGTCCATTCCATCGATTTGTAAACGATTTATGTAACGCATATAGAAAGGTTCATCGCGCCACATCACCGTGAAATTCATTAATCATTTTTATTTATGCAACAATCGATCTCAATGATTAATTACTTTCGAATCAAAAAAAAAAAAAAAACAAAACAAACAATACTACAACAAAATTGATTACAATTTGCCAAAACCTTGACGGATTATGCTTTATCGTCTTCGTTTCGGTAAAACTGTAATCATACAAAAACAACAACAACGAAAACTCGTTCGTATTTTTGTTCTTATTTAACATTACATTAGTTGAACTAATTTAATTAAATATTTATTAATTTCCTCATACCCAATATCAATTGCATCCAATCCACCTTGCTGTCATTCGAACTCGTTTCGGTGGAAAAAACTTAAATCTTTTCACCCTTGGCCTCTTTTGGATATATATTGCATAGCCATAGCAATTCCAATCATAGTCACAATGTCAAATGCAGAAAAAAGGTATTGGCTTCCAATTTTACATTGTGACCGTGACATGGCGAACATAACCAACAGTATGGAGCCGAGGTCCTTTGGCGATACTTTAAAAGCATGACGATGATTCAATCACAATCACATACGCCGTACTCTAAATCCCTTTTTGATAAAAAGAAGCAAACATACGAGTGAGGAAATTCTTTTTTTTTTCGTTTTGTTTTCTATTTTATCCTATTTTGCTTTTTCTGACAGGCAAAGGATATTTTGCAAGCGAGAGGATCGAGGAAACCAAATCTGTGTGAGAGAAGTGAGAAGAAATGGTAAAGTTTATTGCTGGTGAAGCTGCTTTGCGTGATGTGTGTTTGTATTGTGCTGCCGGACCATTGTAATTAATCGCCTATTCGCTATATTTCTCTGACACCAACAGGACTCTATATATAGCGAGGAATAGGAAATGCCGCCTGGATGTCATCGTTAGAAAGGACAATATGGAAAAGTCAACTCATTCGTCGTCGTCGTCGACGTCGTCATCGTCCTTGCTGTCGTTGTTCCCCCTGTTGGCGGACAAAATCACATCTAAAGTCCGAAGATGAAAAAGTGAGTTAGAGAGCTAGTATATTCCTAAAGGACACAATATCACAACAAAAAAAAACTACTACAAAACCAAGAGAAAAAGGACACTTCTGACACATAGTGCAATTTGCTTCATCAAAGGGAACAATTTGTAGAACTTTGAGTAGTTCTGATTTCAGTCACATTCGTCGTCAGTGGTTCATGCTGCGTAGAGTACGTGAAGTCTTTTTTGATTCTTGAATTATCTGCGAATTGTTGGAAGAGAAATGCAGTTTTCTTCATATATTTTTTTGTTCTGTTTTCAATTTTTTTTTTACGAAGAGAATAAAGTGGAAAACTTTTTGTTTGAAAAGGTTCTTTGTTCATTCTTATATATAAAATTAAAATCAAGGGGTTTAAGTTTTTTTTAGAGGGAATAATATAAGAGAAGGAAATTTATAAAAATAAATAACTCGACACAATACAAAAAAATACCTTCAACCAGTGGTGTATTCACGGTGGAGTATTTAACGTACTTTTTTTTTAAATTGCCCCTCCCGCTAAAACTTGTTATAACGTTTCGACTTAAATGTTCTTGAATTTTTATTTCGTTTTCTGATAAAAAAGAAAAAACTAAAACACAAAAACACTTCTTTTTCCTAGAAAAAAAAAAAAAAAAAGAAATTTCGCGACCTTAGAAGAACAGGGTTCTAACTGTCATTTTTTTTCAAAACTGATTTATACATGTATTCGTAGTAAATCGAGTATGCTCTTTCGATCCCGATTTATCCATATTTGTCTATCTCTTTTATTTTCCTATATAGTCAATAAAAATGCAGAAAACAAAGTTCTAAGTACATCAATTTATAAAAAAACTAAGTTTACAAAGTTGTAAGTGTTAAGTGGTAAATAGAACCTAGTGTACTTAAAAAAATTAAAAAAAATTCAGATAGAACTTTGTTACACAACAAGATGTAGATTGAACTTTGTTGCATTAAAATATTTAAACGTTTCTCGTAGTTAAAACTATGTAGGCTATGAATTTTGTGATAAATTTGAATTTTTTCTGAAATGCATTTTAAATTAGACCTTTGTACAGTTCGGTGCGGTAAATGTTTCAACTCCCGACACGTCTGTTCGCGGTGGGATGCGAATCGGTATATAACCATGAAGTAAATAACCATGAAGTACTCCTCGCCAGGTCATTCATGATTGCAGGAGGTTGACTATGCGCACAGCCAAATCGAAAAACATTTGTCTGTTAATGAGTATTTTTCACCGATGGGACTCATCCGGCTCCTTAAAACTGTGAACATAAGGAACCCATTGGTGACAATGCAAATAAAATCTACTGATTTTAAGGATTTCGGAAATGTTTCAAAAACCTGTTTTGAATATAAGAACTTACCGTTCAGAAACTTAAAATGTTAAAAATAACCCACGTAGAAAATGAAGTCGGGTTACGTCGATGATGACGAAAACATGATTCGTGTTTCAATACGAAAGGTGGAGGCTTTAGCAAAACCCAAAGAAAGAAAATAACTGCACATATAGGAACACCAACTTTCTTACCCATAGATGATATCGATTGCGTTCCACAGAGAGGCGGTATCTCGAGAGAAAAAGAGAAACATCTTTTGTCGTTGTTCAAATATGTATATGAATTCCTCTGATAAAGCTTATTGCAAGGCCATAAGCTCGGTATGTATAACAAAAGTATAAAAATGTAATTTTAATTTAACATTTAAAACTTTTTTTTTTTTAAGATGATGGAGGTGAACAAAACTTAAATGTAAACTTTTTTCCACTTTTTATAAATTAAAATTTAAAACTTTATTTAAAATATTGTTTTATTTTAAAATAATGAAAAGCAATAACTAACTATTCTTTAATAATTTGTATTTTTTTTTCTTTTATAAAAAATAAAAAAAAGGATAAAAACTTCGTTCAACACAAATTTTTATTGAATGTTTCAATTTTTAACAACCACTTGAGTGGGCTACCACCATTGTTTTTGGCTGGAATTATTGCAATTTCATGGCTGCCAAACCAATCATCAGATTCCTTTCAGTGGTGCTTAGTCTTTATGTTCAATTTTAATTTATAAATTAGTGCCCTCAATTGGAAATGAACCTAACCCAGCTACCTCTGAGGCCTATGCTCTACGCATTGCGCCACCGAGGTCACCTGATCATTCCAATCCAATGTAAGGTTTTGTCTTTATAAATTGCATATTGAGATAACTAGCATTTTTACTAGCGCACACAAGTTGGTTGTTGATCATTCGGGTTCTTTCTCTTTTCTCCGTACACCGTTTACAAACCAACAATTCGTTGGACAATTGTAAGGTGGGAGATTGTATGAAAGATTTGACACTGGTCAAGAATTGATTTAATTAAATTGGGTTTTTTGTGTGATAACACACTCGCAATTACGCTGCATAGCTTTCGCTCCGTAATTTATATTATTGAATGTTTGAATTTTTAACAACCTCTTGAGTGGGCTACCAACATTGTTTTTAGCTGGAAAAAAATATAAGTAGCTGCCTTTAAAAGTTTTCTATAACCATTTTTAATAAGCTTTATTGAATACTTCGATACGCTTGTTAAGTCTTACTAAAGAATCATAAAAGAATGGCCACGTTCGGGTGGAAGGCAGACACATGGTATCTACTTAAGCATCTGATACGTTTTCGAACGACCAAAACCGTGTATGTAACCAAACTAAACGAAAACCAAGAAAATAATCAGGTGAGATATCAGCTGTTAGTATGAAGTATCTCTCCCAAACCAACGTGAAAGCGGCGCGGAACATTCGCCGACAGCAGTTTTTTTTTGTTGTTTAGCATTATTTATTTGTCATTTATTTTTTATAATTGTGAATGATTTACCCTGCATAGCGAATATTCCAGGTTGGTTTGGGAGAGCCTTAGTCCAAACAGATCTGAACATTTTTGGGATAGCCTTAGATTTCTTTTTGATATCAGCTGTTTGGTTCGTCGGCTGGTTTTTCATTAGGCATTACAACAACAGGAACAAATCTAGATACCATTGGCGACGTACCCGAACGCGGCCAATATGTCAATCTATGATAAAGAAGCTCGAATTTGTATAAGTCATTTTAAAGAAGCTTTTTAAAAAAACTCTATTCATATTTATAATTATATATTTGTATATTGAATAAATTAAACACGTGGAGAGAAAGATAATTAATTTTACTTGATTTGTCTTTTTGAGCATTCGGAAAGCTACTTTTTGTTGGTTTAAGACATAAGCTTCAAAGCACGATAAACATGAACGAGGTTAATGCTCATCAGGTAAACATAACATTCGGCATTTTCGTATATCTGGGTATTTATGTGACGCCACGGTCAGCTTTCGTGTTTTTTTTTCTATTTAAAGTGAAGACCATAGTTAATTTAAGTATTTAAATAAATTGTTTTTAAATTCTTAATGAGCAGTTTAAAAATAGAAAAAATTATAATAACAATCAAATAAAGTTAATTATTTTTCTTTTCTCCGAACATAAGCAGATGATTGTAACGTCACACCCCTAATGAGCATACCTTGTTTCTGTTAATCGTGCTTAAGTGGCCTTGTTTTTTTTCGGATTGAAATTATCAAAACTATGCATTATTACTTAGTTTATTGTAAGACTATTTATATTAATTTAAGACTATTGAAATGAAAATGGAGCAAGGGGACTGCTAAACAAACCGTTAAGGTACATTTGTTTCCTCACGCGAAATGTATGAGAGATTTAAAGAAATCCTGTTCATGTGTGAAAATTTTTATAGAAGCTCGGATTTATTTAAGGAAAATTTTAAGTTTTAAAAAAGGAAAAGGCTGATTAAGTTTTTGCATCTTCCAAATTATATCTAAGATGGCTGAGTAGTTAAAGTGATGGACTGTCACGTAGGAGTTCCCGAGTACGATCCCTAGTGAGGTAAAAATATAGTTTATGTTTTATAATTGTTTCCAATACAATAATTAATAAATAATTGAATTTGATACTTTATTTCAGATAAAATGCAGTAAAAATCACATTAAGAAATAAAAATGTATCTTTCTTTTTTTTATTTATTTTTGTTCACCTTCTATAAGACTTGTATTTCACCTTTATACAACCATGTCCGAAGCTATCTGTCAAGTTGAAGTGTCATTCAAATTTCCAATATCGCTCGTTAAAACTTCGTATCGGCTTCTTTAGGCTTTTATATAATCTGCTACTTTTAAAAGATCTGCGAATAAGTTTATAAGAAGATTTTCCGAAATCACGTATACATGCTAAATTAGCTAGGGAGAATTAAATTATATATTATAAAAAAAACAACAATTTTTCTGCAATTTTTAATTGAAAAAAAAAAACAAATATAGAGACTTTTAGCTTTGAGTCGAAAATAATGGAATTACGTTGAATTCAAATATCATCGCAACCAAACCTCATAGAATGTTTTAGTTTTTAGCTATGCATATCCCTCAAAAACTGATAAAGCATTTATAAAACCGCGATGTCTTCAGAGGCTTATATGCGGAACTGAAGGCATCCAAAAATAACAAAGGTTTCAAAACTCAAAAAAATAACTTTGGATGCAAATATTCCAAAAACTAGATCTTGTAGAAGGAATTGCTTTGGTTGTGCTGATAGCATTTGGCAAAACCATTCTATATTATGTACTTTTCAATGGGTTTCGGAGACTTTCGTGAAAAATCGTTTTCAGGTTATAAGGGGGTAGACCATACTTTTTTTTCGAAAATCGATAAAAAAAATTGCAAAAATCAGTTAAATTTTGAACAACAATGCAATGGGTTTTTCAATAATTATTATTATTATTATTTAAAGTTTTGCACATAGTTCTTTAAAATAATTTAAAAGTAGATGATACATTTAATACATACATTTAATGATATTTAATTTATATTATATATATATACATTTTTTTTTTCACTCTTCTTTTTAAATCGATTTTTAATTCGGATCCGTTTTATCTGGCATAAGCCTCCCCCATTATGTTGTCCATATAGCTCTGTTTTTGGCATCATTATACCAATTGTTGTTGAAATGTTGAGATCGTCAACCCATCTCTTTTTAAGGCGCCCTCTTGAACTGATCACGTCGAATAAAGTCCAGCTAGTTACGATTTTTGTCCATCTTTGGTCTGCTGTTCTAGATATATGTCCTGCCCAGCTCCATTTTAATTGTTTGGTCCTCTGTATTACGTCAACTAGGTTTGTTCTTCTTCTTATCTCTTCGTTGTTTATTCTTTGTATTTGTCGTATGTTCAAAAGATTTCTTTCCATTTTTGTTTGGCAGATTCTTAGTTTTTCATGATGATTTTAGGTTAGTCCTAGGGTTTGCAGCCCGTATGTCAATACAGGTAAAATTGTCGAGTCGATTACGTATTTTCTTGTGTCACTAATTAGGTTCGATTTCAATATTTCGTTCAGACTCCAGTACTGTTTCCATCCATTATTTATTCGTTTATTTATTTTCTTGTTTTTCAAACGATTTTATTTGTCCCAAGTATCCAAGTATCAATAATACTATTTTTTCCATGGACATTATGTATTGGTAAATGACATCATTAAGAAGAGTTTTAAAAACAAGTAAAAATATTAATTACTATAAATTTGTTAACAGCTAGAGCTAAAAAAAATTATATGTTTTCTGATTCGATTTATAAATATGAACTTATGAAAAAAATTTCAAAAATCTTTTTTCTTAAAAATTATTTTTTTTTTATATAGGTAAATACATTTATATAAATTCTTGAAAATTAAAAAAAATAAAATCTGGTAAGCCAACTTTTAATATCATTTATTAAAAAACAATTCTTCGCAAAGTTGGAAAAAAAAACATGTTCATAAGCCCGTTTTTAAAAGATATTGAATTTTTAAACAAAAATCGAAATCGTTAACGACAAATTTGACAGGTCAATATATCAATATCAAAATCATATCAATATATTTAATTTATTCTGAGAAGTAATTCATTATTTTTGTATCCAAATCGTTAGAGCCGTTTTTGAGATAAATAACTTTTTGCACAATAGTTGTATTGTAAGTACAGTTGCTTTTTGAGCTAAAAATAATTTCAATTTCCCGTCTAGGGAATTCCCTACAGAACTTAAATCCAAAGTTTGTAGAAAATCAGACAGACAGACAGAATTGCGAAACCCACTTTTTTGTCATCGTAATGTTAGAGAAATTATGATCTCGAGTTCGATTTTTTGCACGAATCCTAAACTTGCCCTATAGTACATATGTTTGCATATCACATAAGTAAAATGTGCTTATTTTCTTAAATTCGACCAACAGTTATGATTTTTTTATAAGAACAAAGCTTTATTTTCTTTAAAAGCTTACCTATTTTTACAATCGCCTGGTCTTTTTTTTAATATTTTAACTTTAAATATTGTGAAATGTTGTCGTTCTAAATCTATTTATTCTATATGTTTTTAACATCAAGCAAAACATTGCATTGATACTTTATCGATAGCAGAAATACCTACCATTCATCGAACAGACCAATGAATCAAACTCTATTTTCCAAAATTTCTCTCTTGGAATTTCAATAAATCATGAAAATAACATACCATATCATCAAAAAATCTTGTCAAGAATTAAAAATATTCGTTCGGATTTATCGATATTTCATCTTATAAATTCATTGACACAAAAAAAGGGGGTGGTATGTTAAAATGAACAATAAACCCAAAAGCTTTAATAATAATTCTTTCTACTCTGTTATACTCTTACTACTCCTATTCTCTCAATCAAAAGGACAACAAAAACAGGAATTTGAAATCAGAATTTCGAATTCGGATGTCTATCACGTTGAAACTTGCTTGAAACCATCATGCATGACTGAGAAGAGATTGTGTATTATGTAGGTAGTGTTATTCTGCTCCATATGAGTTATAGATATAGATATGTATACTTAGGTATATAATGAAGAAGCAAACTCACCTGATTCCACTTAAAGAATGTGGTGTGGCACCACACAATTTGTGTAGGAGATATTTTTGTATAGAAGCAACAACACCAAAGAAAAAAAAAAGGGTTAGAAAATGTGATACCTATCTGTCTTTCGCCGACTTGAAAAGAATGTTGCTTCGAGTATATGTTCTGTTCATATTAGCTTCCCGGGGGTATAAATGTGTTGGCATTCGTATACTACAAAAAAAGGAAAACAATCATGTTTGTCTTGGGCGGAATTGATAACAGAGAAGAACTACTATAACAATGAATCCTTGATATTATGTGTGTCCGCACACACCTTGATGGTCACGCCTGCTGAAAATAATGGTTGTACTTATTTTGCTCTTCCGTGTGTTGACGGTTGTTGCGTTTACCATTAGGAATAGTTTAGTAGATGGTGCTTTGAAATAATACATCAGGTATATCATAAAACAAAGTTGTACTATAAATTTGCAAATAAAAGTTACCATTCATAAGAGAGTTTTGTTGGAAGAACCAGACGGTGGTGGTGCGGACATTTTGTCTTTCTTTGTCACAGGTACTTTTTGATTCTAAACAATTTATTGGTGGGAAAGTTAGGTAATCCGTAAAAATAGTCACAGGAGAATATTAAGTAGGTACAACCTTCTTAAGACCTAACCTAACTTGAAACCTATTAGTACAGTCAATGGGGAAAAATCTGAAAAAAGTTTTGACGTCTGAAAAGTTTGAATGCAGTTTTGAAGAAGGGTTGTTTTTTGGCATAAATCTCGATTTGCGGGATTTTTGGTCATTTGTGGCGTCCGCCACGACTTCTTTTGATAATTTGCGTTTTTCTCACTTCCTGTGCTTTTTTATGAAAAAAATATTATATACTTTTTGTTTTAATTTGAATTTCCTACAAATCGGTATATAAATTATGTTTCTGGTGTAGATAATTCAAAAGCAAATAATGAAAAACGAATACAAAATTAGGCCTAACGGGCTTAGTTATCGAATAACTCCCAACTATTACTTAAAAAAAAAAAAAATGGTAAATTAAAGGTGTAACAAAAGGCTAGGGCGTGTAGGTTGAGTTAAGATAAGAACAAAATCATATGGGGAGGGGGTCTATTTACCCCCGTTTAGGCAGAAGGGTCAATTTTCTAAAAAAATTACTTAAAATATAAAAAAAATTATTAAAAATCAACGGCTACAGGCAAAATATTCTGTTATAGCTTTTTTGAAAGCTAAAAACATATTCTTAAAATAACTTTAATTTGTATGAGTTCTTTAGTCCAACGAATTAAATTTGTTTAAAAATTTCGTAAAAATTCCTACCATCAGTACCTACCTTTAGAAAATTCAAAACACAAAGATTCCAGACATAACCATCCCTCACTCTCAGGTCATTCATATAGCATAGGTGTACAGCATAGGAAATTAATCATTTTAAAACAACAAAAATAAACCTCTTACGTGAAAGAGGTCCTTTCATAAAAGGATAATACATATTATACGAAGCACTAAACGCAATGATTATCTTAGAAAAAATAACACACACTATATATGTGTGTTTTTATTTTTATATACATATGTATATGTATTTTTTTTTCTTTTTTCTATTTTTGCCTTTTGATGTTTTCATCACGAAACACAAGAAAATATTATACTCCATCATTTAAAACAAAGTAGCAAAATCCCAACCCAAAAGCGTCATCCGTCATTTTAAATTTATGACTTCTCCATGTGTGGACGTTGTTTTGCATCATGATTTTGCTTATGTGTTCTACATGTATGCATGTATTTATATATTAGATACCTATATGGATGCAAGAAGCAAAAATACGAGTTTATCCTTTTGCTCATAAATTATTAATTTGATTTGCTCATCTGGGGTGTTTGTCAATCAAAGCATGTCAACGGAGTAGAAATGAGGTCCGTCACTATAGTTTTTCAACTCCTGTTATTAGAATATGTTTTCCGAACTGGATGAGTGCGCATAAAGTATGAAAAAAAAAACACACAAAAAATAAAATGGAATTTTTAAGGAAGCCAAATAGGTAGTGCTTGTCTTTAAATTTGAAAAGCTTAAAATTTTAACCAATAAATTGGTATAGGTTAAACAAAAACAAAATACCATTCAGTATAATGTATGCAAACAGGGTTCCTTGGCAGGATTAAATATATATATCGAAAATTTAATATCGAGAAATTTGTTACCTATTTAATGTTGGGAATAATGTTTAAATTTCTGCTTCTCTTAGAATCAAAATTTTGTACCCTACATACGATCAATATTCAATGGCCATAATTACTGAGACATTTTTATCAATAAAATTTATAATGCTCTCGTTTTTAGCTATGGAAAGCTCTAAAAAAATGATGCAGCGTTTTAAGAACCTCAAGGTCTTCCGAGCCTTATTTGTGGAACTGTAGGCATCCAAACTTTCAAAACTCAAAAAAAAATCGAAAATAATGGATTTGTTCGAAATTTTCTAGACGTCACTTTTTTTAGTTTTTTTTTCTTGTGCTATCTAATATCTAGTTTTAATACAAAATCGTGGAACAAAATTTACTTTTTTTTGTCGGGGAATCTAGGCCGCAATAATTGCTTTTTGAAAAAAATAAAACATGTCACGGGTAGAATGCATTGAACTACAAACGTGACTTTTTTTCTTTTTTTTTTTCATTTTTACACGTTTAGATTTTGTACTACGTTATATAAAAAGTTTTAAGCAAAAGTTTGTAGCCATATAACACGGAGCTGCGAGATGATAGAATAAAAATAAAAACACTTGTTCATCAGAAAATAAGAACTCTCAACGTGACTAAATTTCTTTTTTTTAAATTTACGATTTAAGCTCCTTGTCTTACAAAACAAGAGAATTATAACAAAAATGTATTCCAGATAATATAAGTTAGAAGTTGTATTATGGTTTCATTCAACTTAACAGCAATGTTTGATACGTCGTTGAAAAGGTAGTTTTATGTTATTTATTCTGTTATATGGACATGAAGCTGTAACGCATGTGGCTCAAGAGACATTTGGAAATACGCAGAATAGAGCAATAATGCATTTATCGCTTTTTTTTGCAAATAGCTTTTGAACCACAAGCGTTACAGCTTCATGTCGATATTACAAAATAGAGAACATAAAATTCCCTTTTCAACGACCTATCACACATTGCTGTTGAGTTGAATGAAACTTTCAGTTTTGGGCTGAAAAAATAAAATATTTACTTTCAATCAAAATATCATTGCAACTAGACCCCATACAATGCTCTAGCTATGGATAGCTCACAGAAAACTGATCGTTTTAAAAATTGCAAGGCCTTCCGATCCTTATTTGTGGAACTGTAGGCATCCAAAGTCATCCAAAAGTTATGGTCATATAAAGACTTTTAGTTTTTGGGCTGAAAAAATAAAAGATTTACTTTGAATTAAGATATCTTCGCAACTAGACCTCATAGGATGTTCTAGTTTTCAGCTATGGATAGCTCTAAAAACACTTATTAAGCGTTTTACAAACCAGAATGGATTCCGAGCCTTATTTGCGGAACTGTAGGCATCCAAAATCATACAGGCCTTCAAAACTCAAAAACATAAATTTGAATTCCTACATACCGCAAACTAGACCTTCTGATAGAAAATTTTTCTTTTGTACGTTTTAATGGGTTTCAGAGACTTTCGTGAAAAAATGCATTTTTAGTGATAAGGGGGTAGGTACCTATCAATTTTGAAGAAAATCCCTCCAGCGTCTTAGACTGTAGGGGCGAGGACAGACAGACAGAATTGCGGGGCCCACTTTTTTCGGGTTCTCTATAGGTAAAATTGTTATCTAGGGTTCTATTTTTCTTTACGTATCCATAACTTGCCATAATTGTAGTAGCCCGTAGCGTAATGGTTAGTGCGTTCGACTGTCACGCTGGAGGTCTGGGTTCGCTTCCCAGCCTCGTCCACCTAAAAACTAAAAAGTTTTTTTTTCAGGGCTACTGCCTCTTGCGAGGAATTGACAAATCCTCCAAGAGTATCACTTGTCACGAATAAGTGCTTCTCGTCTAGCCGTTCGGATTCGGCATAAAATTGTAGGTCCCTTCCATTCCTGTCGAAAGGCTCACACAGAAATGGTTGCAAGTTGTTAGTCACTAGGCCCTGGTTCTTCATGAGCCGTTGTGCAACTTGCCATAATAGTACCTATATATGGCAAGTGATTAAGGTGCTGCCTTATGCTAAAGATAATGAACAAATTTTGCAAAGTTGAAAATTTTTTTTCGAGTGCACAACTTTCATTCTATGATGTTGATATGCCAAAGAGATAGCATGAAAGTCGCATATTTTCAATGGCCATACTAATTAATTTTTTGTGAAATGCAAAAATAACCTCACCAGTTCTGATTAAAAAAAACAATCAAGTTGTTATTATACTACGAAAACAAGGTTTTAAGCTAAGTTAACACACAGAAAGTTTCTTAGACCAATATTCTTAACTCTCTTTAAAATTGTTTTATTTTTATTGTTTTTTGGAACTAAAAGAAATTTCGCTTCCTTTTTTAAATTGCCCAAGATCTCGTCTGTTTCAGTTTTGTCACATTGTAGATATATTTGAAAAAAATAATATTTTGAATCTCAAAATTTAATGTTTGAAATGTCAAATTATTATTATCCCTCCTGGCATTATTATGGATTGCATATCATTCATTATACACATACATACATACATAATATACGCAAAACATTTTCTCACCATTAAATTTATGGTATGCAATAAACTGAAATGCGAAGAACAAATCCAGAGATTAGTCCTTAAATAATGCGTTGTAAGAATGTCAATAGCATTTTACAAAACGACGTAGAATTAACGCATTATAAAGCGTTGTCGGCTTAAGAAGATCCCATAATGTCTTTGGTATACCTAATTGTGTTTGTGTCACCCATCATCATGTAATGAATAGTCCCATATGGTCGAAAAAACGTTAGTAGATACCCTCCACCCACCACCCACTTATGGTTTCCCAAAAGCAAGGAATTGGCACCATAACGATGCCACAATACAAACCTCTCCTTCTGCTTCTGCTCCCTCGTTGTGTCTTTCGTCGGTTTATATCGTTTCACTTCTTCTTAAAGGCATCTTCTTCTTTTGTAGTTCGGGACGGGTGACACACAGTTGCTTGGTCTTCACGAATGCCATTGTCATCACAGCCAAAGTATAGGAAGGAATTGCTCAGAGGGTTCAGTTCAGAAGAGTTTTTGTTGTGCTGAATGTCCGTATGGGTTATGTGGTGCTTGGTGCACACCAAATCCCTGCAGATGTAACTATGTTTTCTATGGGTATTTGTGGGTATTGATTTGAAAATGAAACTTGACTGAGGACAAGGAGTCGCTGGCTGGTCGGTTTTCTGATCCTGTATTTGTGGATCGGCATCGGTACATTCCATCTAGGAGCCTGTCCGGTGAATTGGATTACTTTACTTTACTTGAATAGGAAATAGCTATGTTTGTTACTTTGTGTATGATGATGCAGCAGTATAGTTACCATCCCAACAGCAAGGAAGCTTTCTTGTCTTTTTCAAAGACATCTGGGTGTGTGGTGGAATTGGATTGGTGAGGCTGAGGAGTTCTTTGAAATTAGAGATTAATACAAACGACACGACACATTGGTTGTGTGCTACACAGCTGGATGAACTCGTTTTGTTGGCCATGGTCGTTGTTATTGTCTCTATATTCTATATTATACTATGGACCCAGCAGCTGGAGCTGGCCAAGGAAACACTATGCTGCGCCGAGCGTTTAACTTCCGAATGTTGTCAAATATTGTGCTAGAGACAATATCAAAAGCATTTTATTCGGCACAAATTTAACCAAGAAGGATCTCTCTCACTTCCAGGAAGATTATCTTTTCCTTTTCGAAAAAAGTTATATCGTCGTATTCCTTTGCATCAAAGTACCGACAAGGAAGTTATGTACATTACAGTACAGTACAACATACATGCATAGAAGAACTATGTAAAAGTTCAAGACACACAGTTTAATTAAATTTAAAGATATTAGGTTGCAAGGAACATTTGTATAGTTTTCTATTTTAAAACTGAAGGAAATGTATCTTATATTCAAGAAGCATTCTGATGTTATTAAACATTTTAAATAAAATCTTCAATTTTCAATAAAAGTTCACAAAGAGATGTTTTTCGATGATAAAATACCTATCTATAGATGGTAATTTTCTTAAATATTTTAGGCCCTTAATTTTTATTTTTTTGGGTGCAAATTTCTAATTGTTTTTTTTTTTTTTTTATTTTCAATTAAAAGTTTTCGATTACTAAGCTGTTGCGACGATCAAACGTATGCGAAGGCTTTCGAACGTCTGCCAACGACGCGACGTTTGCATACGTTTATGAACGCACCATTTTTTCAAATTTTAAAAACAAGTTGGTATTTAAGTTATATTGCATTTCAAAAATGTTCAGAATACATTTTTATAAAAAACAATAATTACTAGATGCGGACATCTGGAATTACTAAAATGGTGAGGGTGTAGAGTACGGAGCTGTCAGAAATTGAGGATATAGCAATAAGAATTGAGGTCAATGTGGCTATTTTTCTATGTGAAAAGAGAAATTATGATAATAAATATTTGTTATTGCAAGTTAAGTTAATATAACTGAATGGAAAAAGATATAACCAGAGTTACCATTCCAAAAATAAGGAAATTTTAAATAAATATCTACACATTTATATGAGCTAAGCAAAATACAAATTTTGTTAAAATTACTTATTTATTTATTAATACATTTTCATAAACAAAACTTAAATTGAAACTTGAAATTTTTAAAGCAATTATAAAAAATGAGTGTGCAAAATTTCCTAAAATTAAATTTGTATTTAACGTTCTCGGTATCTTTTGAAAATTCACGCGAATTTCTCTATAAAAAACTTTAAAAAATGTCAAGAGTGAAATTTGAATTTTGTGAGTTGATTTAAAAAAAAATATGAATTATGAGTTTTGAATTTTGAATTTTGAATTACTAAATATTACTTAAAAAACTTTAAATTTCCATTTTGAAAATTTTATGAAGTATATTTTTATAAGGTGAGTTTATGTAATGTGAATTTAGAACCTGAATTTTTAAAAGTTATTTTATTAAGTTCAAATTTTGAGTTGGCAAGAGTACATACGATAACTCAGGTGCCAAGAAAGAAAAACGGTTTTTTGTAGAACCGTTAAATACAAGCATTTTTTACTAGAGGAGGGGGTCTATCTCCCCCTGTTTTGGGCGGGAGGGTCAATTTTATAAAAAAGTACTAAAAATAAAAAAAAAAATTATATAAAAATAACGGTGACAGTAAAAAATTAAATTTTAGCTCCTTATTCAAAGCCAATACTTTGTTCTATTAGCTATTTTTTAAACAAAGTGAAAGCTATACATAGTTTTTTGAAAAAATGGGGCTTGAACTCAAAATTTGAGGAAAAACAAACATAAAAAGTTTAAGGTGTAATTTTTCAGAACTGTAAAATTATATATATTATTTTTTTATTTTAAAATTCGTTGCTCTATTTAATTCCTAATCAAAAACTGAAAACTAGATGATTTTTTGTCTTCTACTTCTTGATAAAAGTACTGAAAGTACTTTTTCATGAGATTTTTTTTTTTTTGTTTGCTTACATAAATATAGTGCTATAGCACGCAGCATTACGACGTATATATAAACAGTGAGGTATGTAAGGGTGGCATGATGCCCCCCTGCAATCCCCCTGCTAAAGCACACTATAGGATTTGGGGTAGGTGCGAGGTTGGGTGTATGCAAAGTTTCAATTTAGAAAGTCATTTACCGTTATCCTTAATGCACCGCGAGGAGACATTCCACGTCCGAGTCCATCAATTCGTGTGAAGACGGTGCGGTGTCTCAGTGAGTCAGTCAGTCAATTTGTTAACTTTAAATAGTCAAGTCCGTGTTTTAAAATGTCTTAAAAATGTATGTTAGTTTCATCAATGAAGCCATACCAAAGATGCCTAATCCCCAAACGAACTAAACATTGAAAAATTTTTGAGTTTTGAATGGAGTAGTGGATGCTTAGCCGCCATTGTTAATTAACAAAAGAAAAACACTTTATTTATTCAAAGGTTGAACAAAGAATGACCTGATGACATGACATGATCTAAGTAGGTATACTGGACTGTTTCAAAAAAAAAAAAATTGTCTCCGATTTTTCCGGAACCAGGCTCATTTTTTAAGGTTTTTACATACCTAGACATAAAAGTGTGGCATACAGGTATGTAAAAACCTTAAAAAATATTTTACACATATTTTTTTTTTCTTTTTTTCAAATTATAACTAAATTTGTGTTAAGTTCCACTAGAAAAGTCGTTTCGAAGCGAATATTTGAATAATGATTTGAGTAAAAAATGATCGTTGGATACTGTTCGATAGGAAAATTGCTCCTCTACAAAAAAGGTCTTAAGTAATTTTGTATAAAAGAGACACTAGTTAAAACAATATTAAGAATACTAATAGAAAGGCTTATTATTTTAAAATAATTTAATAAATGTTAATTGTATGGGTTTAACTAATAAGCTATAATTTTTCAACGGTTAGACTTATGATAAAAAATTTTAAGACCTTTTTTTAGAGCGTTCAATTATCTATAAAATAAAGTTATGTCTAAGATTTGAATACTTTTAATTTTTAAGTTATAAAATTCCAAACACAAACATGTGTTTTGTCCCATACAAATCGTATGGAAAACTGAAAACGGCGCACAGTGGACCGACCCCATATAGCTAGACGTAAAAAAACCGATAACGTAGATCACATCTTTTGTTTTATCTTATCTATAATGGATTGTTGCTGACCCCCAAAATACATTCGTTCCTTGTCTAACCCAATTTATTGAAGAGCAAACGCCTTTCAAAGTCAATTGTTTAGAAAATTGCGATTAATTTTCGAATTTTAAGTTTTTGAGTAGTTCACATTATTATCAATAAAAGTTTTAATTATTGATCAATTTTGATTAGAAAAATTGCAGTGATTTGTAAAGGTATTATTTTTTATATGGCTTCAGTTTTAAACATGTGCCTGTGTTAGTTTGCTAGAAAAAAATGCTGAAATAATTGTGAAATTAATTTTGAAAAAATCTATGTTCTGAAGATATTTTGGACAATCTAAATTAGTGCTTGATGCTGCTTTGAATCCAAATTGTGACTTTTGAGTAGCTGTAACTGTCTTCTTTTTGGAAATGTATAAGGCATACCTCGCAAAACATTGCAAAGTATTTTTTTTTTTAAATCACACTTTTTCGTTCCCCGTATGGAATTTTTTGAAGTTTGAAATACACCTAAACGAAGCTAAGGACCTTTATTAACGACTCTAAACAGTTGGTATCCTATGCCTGTTAGTATTCATTAAATTTTATGCCATTATGTAGACGTCATTAAACAGCTTATCGTCCCCATTGGACAACAATCAGATCCATTGATATATTCATTTCGGGAAAAGCCATTTCAAAATATAAAATCAATGCCTTCTGAAATCTTACAATTTCCAATTGAACCTGAAACAGATACCATACGTCAAGAACTACCAACAGTTACAGAAAATTACTTAAGTGACGAAAGTCAAAAATCAGAAACCAAATATTCGGTTAATTTTTGTATTTAACGATAATACACAAAAAATGTTTTTAAAAAACTTATACATCTTTAGTTTACATACTTTTAATTTTAGTTTAAAAAATACATATATAAAATTTCTCATGATTTATGACACCAAACTTTTTTCATTAATTTTTTCTGAATTTGAACTAAGTAAAACGCAATGAATATTATTCTTTTTTTATTATATTTTCCAAACGGTCAATACTTAGATGTGGCAATTGTTTATTAAAGTTATTTATTAATGAATTTATATTATTTATAATCTTTATTGTTATAAAAAAAGAAGTCTTATATTTTGTTTTTCATTGAAAAAAGTGTTGATTTAAACATTTTATTCTATTTAGATTCAAATAAAGTTTTTCCGAGCAAAGTTGGATGGGTCAGCTAGTAACATAAATATTTTTAGCATTTTTCTAATTATCTTAAATTTTTTGAGTGAAGTGAAAAACACTTAAAATTGAGATTCGAATTTTTCACTTCTAAGTGTATGGAGTCGGTCCATTGTGCGGCGTTGAGCTACCTCTAAACGTTAATATTAAAAGCTCAAATTTTCACAAACGTATTTTCTTATCAAGCCTAAACTTTTGAGCCTGGTTGCGGAAAAATCGGAGACAATTTTTTTTTTGAAACGGTCTAGCCATACATACTTTGAACATTACAATTGCATTATATTAGGTATGTAAGACGCAAACATACATATTAAGAAATTATATAAATTTGCTGCAGCGAGCAAAAAAAAATTCATAAAAAAGTAGTTTTAGTAATTTTTAATTTTTTCAAGAAGTAGAAGACAAATATCATCTAGTTTTAAGTTTTTGATTAGGAATTAATAAGAGCTACGAAATTTGAAAACAAAATAATATATATAATTTTACAGTTCTGAAAAATTATTACTTTTTAAACTTTTTTTATGTTTTTTGTGTCTATGCATAGATTTCACTTGATTTTGGCTTTAAATAAAGACCCAAAACTTGATTGTAACTGTTACCGTTTTTTTTTTTAATATTTTTTTTATTTTTAGTACTTGTTTTTAATAAAATTGCCCCTCGCGCCCAAACGGGAGAGATAGACCCTCTCTCCCATAATATAAAATGCTTGTATTTAACCGTTCTACAAAAAACCGTTATCATTTCTTGGCGCCCAAGTTATCGTACTCTCCCCTTCGAGTTTTAAATTTTATTCGTGCAAAATTTAACAGACAAACTTTAAAATTTTCAAGACATAAATTTGGATTTTACAATGCACGTGATAATTTTTAAAAATTGTTTTATAAAATTCAAATTTCACTTTTGACTACTTTTAATGTTTTATGTGAAATTTTGTGTCAATTTTTAAATGTACCTCATTAAATACAAATCTCTTTTAAAATTTTATTTTATTTAAATTTAAATATTCACGTACATTTTTAAAAATTACTTTTTAAGACTTAAAATTCAAATTTCCTTTTAAATAACACAGAATTTATTAAAAATCTTCATAAACGCAATTTGAACTTTATTTAGAAATTTTTCAGAACTCACGTGAAATATTCAAATTTATAGTTCATTTTACAGTGAATTTTCAAAATGACAAAAGTACAACTTTTAATGTTTAAAAATGTAGCAACGCTTTAAAAAATTTAACAAGAGTTTAATTAAGTAATTTTTAATAATTAACTAGATACATATTATTGTTTATTATTTCAAAAATTCGTGGAAATAAAATTGTAAAAAAGAAATTTTAAATTAAGATAAGAAATTTTTAAAAATGCGTTGGAATTTCCAAAACTTTTATATTTTTTTTTAGCAAAATAGACAAACACGGAATTTTAAGAAGATCATTTTTAAAAACTTATTAAATTAGTTAATTTTTAAAAATAATATTTTTTAATTTTGTTTCCGGCATGCATTTTTAAAAAGTTCCTTATTTTAAAAAGTATTTTCTTTATAGGTTAAATACTATGTTTTCGAAGTAAAATAAATAGGGATAGGGAGATATTGCGATTATGTGGATCGTTGGCATCTACGCACAATCGACAATCCATTCCAAGTCCCGCAAATATCCCTGGGTTGGCTTTTTGTAAAGACGTATTTAAAGAGGGAAGAGGGTAGAAGGAGAGAGTTTATGCATATAAAAGATCAATCTAAAAAATTATTTCCTTAAGCACTTCTTTAATTTTATAGTTTCATTATCATAATCAACTAGGAAACCGTTGTAATTCATTGTAAACAAAAAGAAAAAATACTCTTGAATTGTTAACTTGTAGTTTCCTGGGTTCGCAACCCAAGCACGTTGAGTTTTTCGAACGATTTAACATTTATTTGTTAATAATTTCTTCGCTTTGTAGTTTAGAGAATGTGAAAAATCACTTTTAATTTTCATTGTATTTGATTTGCTTGTATCTATCCTAATGTACATATGTGTAGCTTCGTACATGATGGTCATAATCAATTATATCAATTTGTATAAAACCCAATCTTTTACAAGACTTTCTAATTTCTTGATACCAGACCCTTCTAAGGAATATCAAAATAAGAAGTTACAATTTACATTTACAGTCGCTCCAGGCGCGAACGCAGGGGGGGTTTTGGGGGTTCAACCCCTTCCCCCTGAAATGTATGAATTTAACTTCCTCGCCATACAATTTCACTCTTAATTTTGATTTTTCAGTTTAAACCCCCCCCCCGACATTTGTTCTACCCCCCCCACGACATTTTTTCCATCGTTCGCGCCTGTCGCTCGGGGTAAAAGCTAGGATTTTTCTTTAAAAAATAACTTTTCTGTGAAAAATAAGATAACACGTACATGCGATGACAAAAGAGTAGTGCTTCATGCCATCTTAATTCTCAAGTTCTTATAAAACCTTAATGAACGTGCGTGTGCAAAATTTTGACACTCTTTATGATTTTCCCTGCTAGATATTTTCATAGATTTTTCTATCTATACCTTAAGTATATTTATGTTAGTAGAAAAAACTAACAAAAACTCCTCTTTTAGGCTCTGAAGGTTAAAAACAAAACTCAATAAATAGAATCTCTGTTCAATAGCCTGTGCTTGTTTATGACGTGCGTGCAAATGGTCCTTTTCGGAAAGTTACCCAAGGTAAACGAGTATGTCTTTTAACAAAAAATTGATATTGCGTTTTTTTCCCCCTCGACCGACAGCGACGAAGGTGATTACTTCTTCGAGATTTTTTGTATGTGGAAGTATGCTCTATTTTTGCAGCAGTAGGTAGAGGTACCTATACACAAAATATGAGTATACAAAACTAATCTCATCAATTTGAGTTTTAAATGGATTCTGGGAAAAAATTGAATTCTCTTCCATAATTTATGATAACACAGACCTTCAATAAATTGTGACACCCATGGGTGTCTCTTCTATAACTCCCAAGCTGAACATGAACAAGATGAAGATATATATTGCAAGTCAATGCCTATTCATGACATGATGTTGTTTGTGAGCTAAGGACGAAAAAAACTGCCAAAGAAAAAGGATCAAGCATTTTTGAATTCGAATCCTTATCTGCCTTATAGGTACGGTACATATATATATAATATGTACATTTGTTTTCGATTCTGCTGATTCTGCCTAGAGAGAGTTCATTTTATTCCACATTTTCACATATCCTTGGAGGATATGAGTGTAAGTACAACGAGTTGATGTTCACATAGCGCGAGTCCTTGGTGTGCACTTTTATCATTTTTTCTTGTATTCTTCTTTCTCTCTTTGAATGGAACTGTCAAATGGAAAATAGGAATGAAATCGTCGTCACACAGAAGCCAGGATATCCTATAGAACTTCTAGGATAAGTAGAGTCACGTGGAAATTGGAGATGAAAATGAAAGAACTCATTGGCATGAAAATGTGTTTTGTACTCATGTTAGTCATGTTATACAACTGTGTGTGAGTATCTGTCATATATGTGTATGAATTGCACGAGATATTTTTTGTTGTTGTTGTCGATGCCATTTATGTGTTTTTTTTTTTTTTTGGTGGAGATATTGGATATGGGGACGAGGACACAAGAATATTATGAAACATTCGATTGATTATTTTATAATATTTCAATTTATATGCCGTCACATCAATATCATGTGCTCTCTTGATGAAAAGAATGTTGGCTGCCTGCATAGCATAGCTAGCGTGTCATGTATGATGGGGTGTTTTACTTACATACAATGTCCTTGACAGTGTCTAACATAAATCTTTTCTTATTCTGTGCATTTACGTGATTCTTATAACAAGACTTCAAGATTTTTAAATAATAAATTAAAAATGACATGAATGGAAATATAATATTTTGTTTATTCTTCTATAAAGATTGAGAGATCTTGTCAAAAAATCATTGCACCATACTTCGTACATTAAGGAGGCAAATGAAATATCTGATGGAAAATAGAGAAGTATGTAAGATTAATAGTCACTTTTAAGAATGACAAAAATTGATGCAAACTTGAGCAAAATACCAAACCCATAGGTACAACATTCTGAATAAAGGTTGATTTTAACCGTAAGAATACATTCGTGGAAATTTTAACCTCACCTTAATTAATAAAATAATGGATCAGGATGTTCTTCGCAAATATTGTCGTTCAACCGGGGCTTAGACAAGCGAGTAGAACTATTAGTAGCGTATATGTGTGTTAGTGTATCTGAACACGAGAGAGTCGACTAGCAGGTCAAATAGTATAGTCCAGTCTTTTTAGATTTGGCTCAATCTAAAAAACATATGGGGAAGCAAATTTGTTTGTGGGCATCGTAAAACAACTTTATAAAAAGCTTAAGTCCAAGTTTTCGACCATGGATCCCTTGCAGGGTTGCCGCTTTATAGATTTTAAGGCTCAACACGGTGTTTTGTATTTTTTAAACGGGAGGTGTACAGGAGTTTTTGTTTTTGTAATCGATAGACTACAAAATTTAACAAAGTCTTACACATACAAAATAAATCCGAAAAATTTAGGCTTCAAGATATGATCGTTTAAAACGGGAACGTAGACGTTTTAGAAATAATTTGCAGTAAATCAGCATGACATTTTATTATAGTAAAGTTTGTTTTTTTGGAAGGGTAATTAAAAATTATTTTACCCATGTTTGAGGAATTTTTGAAATATGTGTTGATTTTAATCGCAGAAAAGTTTTGAAAACCTCAACTTTTGGAGTTCAATTTTGTCAAGCTTTTGAATTTTATATTTTTAAAAATCTGAAATTCTTAAGAATGATGGAGATTACTAACTTCAGTTTTGGACTAAAAACTTCAGTTCACCACTGTGAGCGCAGACAATTCAAAATTTAGTATTTTTAGGACTCAGCTTTTAAGAGTTAAGCGCTTATACATGTAATAATATTGATATATGTATATATTGGACTGATTCAAATAAAAAAAGTCTCCGATTTCCAATGACAATAGCTTATAACTAAGATATGAGCAAAATAATAAGCCTGTTAAAAATTCAGGTTTTTAAATTAGTTTTTAGAGGTATTAAGTTTTAGTCAAACACTAAAAGCCGGATGTTTCCAGAACTTTTATTTTTCAAGATCTTAAAAAATGAACCAACTTTCTCATAAAACTAAAAAGAATCCGACTAAATTATATCATTTCAGCGGATTTATCATTTATCTTAGTAAAAGCAAGAAGTTGGTTTCTTAATTCTTAAATATCTTGAAAAATAAAAGTTCTAGAAACATCCGGTTTTGAGTGTTTGACTAGAAAAATGTTATGCTATTCATTTAAATACTTGCTATTATAAAGTTATAAATTTCCAAGTACAAAACTTGGTTTTGTCCCATACAAATCGTATGGAAAATAGAAAATAGCGATGAGCGACCTCTAAAAATTAATTTAAAAATCTGAATTTTTAACAGGCTTTCTATTTTGCTCATATCTAAGTTATAAGCAAGTGGCATTGAAAATCGGAGACGTTTTTTTATTTTTGAATCAGTCATATATATATACAATAACTCGGCAAAGAACCAAACATTTGTATATATGTATCAAAAGTAAGTATATTACTGTATCGAGTTTCATAAATTTAATTAAAATTGTAAGCATACTACTCCTAATAGTTAGTCACATTATTAGGGGAGTTTGCATTATTTAATTAACTGATCATAAGTTTTTTATATTATGAATTTTGTATTGCTGAATTAATTATAGTTATATTTTACCTTTTTGTTTTTCTTCATTTTAATTAAAATGAAGAAAAACAAAAAGGTAAAATTCAAGTTTTTTGTTTGCCGATGTTTAAAAACTACTTATGTACATATATAAAAAGCTTGAATACGGGTATTGGGACAACAAACCAAATAAAATAATATTTTTTTCATCACTTTAGCAAAAACTGTCATTTTTGACATACTTATAAAGGTAAGAAGAAGAAATTGCTATTTGTTTAAAAACTTTTTTCGTCTGCGAAGGTGTTTGTTTACCTACTGTATCATCTGAAATTTGACCCAATAGCCGTCACTGAAATAGCCCGAGGTATATTTGGCGAAATTTTTTTGACACAATCATTTATTACTTAATATGTATCTATATATACTAACGTACTCGTGTTTATATTAAGAGCGCATTAATCGATTATTTACAAACAAATCATATTCTTCTTACTGGATTGTGCCCCGAAAATGTAACCAACGTTTATTTCCGAAAACCAAAACATGGTCAATCTCCAGACCAAATATGTTCGGCTTCCAGCTTGAAGCATGTACAATCAGTAATGTGAAAATATATTGTTCTTACATGTGGATGCGGCACGACGAGACGTCAGCAACTTACGATATGGGAAAAATTAAATTTATTGCGGTTCTGGAAAAAAATGTTGAGCACAGTGATGTATGATGAACATAAAGAGCAGCAAAATATCACTCATACAGGATATATTTTCAAGTTCAACAGTGGTTGACCAAAATAAATGAAAAAAGTCCTAGTGATTGGGGGTTGAAAAAAACAACGTTGCGTTGGATGCCTCAAACAAGCGATGAAGATGCGGCACCAAGTTCGACCCTCAAGCTTATTTTTTGCAAAGGTACCAACAATTGCGAAAAAGCTTGTGAGTGTGTGAAAGCAGGTCTTCATTGCATAGCAATTTGCCAACACTGTTGTAGGGAGACTTTCATCAATGCCCCCAAGAAACAACCAATCATGGACGATGATTCAGAGGACGAAGGTGGAAGAACTCTCAGCACGATATCCTTACAAGAAGATAGTCTGCCAGGTCCTTCATGTTAGAAACCAAGATTTCATGCACCGGTACTTGAAATTAATTAAAGCCACGTTTATATTGTACGAATGCCTCGCAATAATTATTATATATTAATAATAATCTTATAAACCTTAAATAAAGTTATTGTTCAATTACATACACGATAACTAGAGCTATAATAATGCGAATTACCGGAATACGATCCGCCACACACAATAAAAAAAAACTATTCCATTTACAGTGCGCATGCACAAGTGATACACAAATTTTAACTATTTAAACACTGCACCGTGCAAAACCCACACCCACTTTTGCAACTGAATAAATGATTTCGATTCTACGTTTGAAGATGCGATTATGAAGTTTTCAAGCGCGATAGTAAATTAACAATTGCCCGGACAAAAAACATGTGTGGGTAAAAATTGTAGGTGATAGTGCTTTCAACAACTTCTAGAAAAAAATTTTTGCGAAACACTAAACGAAAAAAAAGTATTTGACTGTAAAAAAAATCCATTTTTTTTTTTAACTTGTTATAACTCGTTAAACACACAAAATATAAAAAAAAATAACATGGACAGATTTGTAGAACGTATCTTTCTCTACAAAAATACATTTTCAGTTTTTCAATTAACTCAAAAATACAGGTTTAATTCATGAAAAACAAATTCACTTTTTAAATCAAGATAGTGGCAACCCTGCAAGGGGTTGGTGGTCGAAAGGAGTTAAGCTTTATGTATGATACTCTAACGAACTGAAAACAAAAATTGCTTCCCAATATGTTTTTACAAAAAAAAACCTAAAATGACTGGACTATAGTATAATATTTTTGCCTGCGAGTAGCCTGCCAGTTATCCTGCTAGTGTAGTGTATTGTTTTTATTTATTTGTTTTGTTTCCATAGTTTCAATAATTTGTATATTTTTTGTATGAAATATTTTTAAAAAATCATAATAGTTGACAAAACGCGCAGAGAGCTACTATAGTCACACATACATCCATAAAACTAACACTTTGATACAAATGCTACTAGTTCTACTCGCTTGTCTAAACCCCGGTTCATACAATTATTATAATGGCTTAAAATATTAAAATTTGGACAGTGGAAATATTTTGAATCGATTTTCGAAAAAACGCATGGACTACCCCCTTATCACCTAAAATTGATTTTTTCACAAAAGTCTACGGAACCCATTGAAACGTACATAAATATAGAAAGGTTTTGTCAAATGCTATCAGCACATCCATAGCAAACCCTTCTATAAGGTCTAGTTTTCGGTACATTTGCATTCAAATATTTTTGCCTACAGTTCTGCAAATAAGGTTTGGAAGGCGTTGTGTTCTGCAAAACGCTAAATTTTGAGAGATATCGATAGCTGAAACTATAACATTCATGAGGTCTGGTTACGAAGATATTTCAATTCAAAGTAAATCCATTATTTTCGAGTTTTTTTTTTTAGTTTTGGAAGTTTGGATGCCTACAGTTCCACAAATAAGGCTCAGACGGCGGGCGTTGTGGTTTTCAAACCACTTAAACAGTTCGTTTGGAGCTATCTATTGCTGAAAACTAGATTATTCTATGAGGTCTGATTGCGAAGATATTTAAATTCAAAGTAAATCCATTATTTTCGACCAAAAACTAAGAGTCTTTACATTGCGATAACTTTCCAAAAAAGGCTCGTAAGAAGTTGCGGTTGACGTTGTTGAATAGAGAACGGACAGGCCTTTGGATTGTCGTTCAAAACTCAATCGATTTTTTCAATCGATATTCGAAAAAAAGTATGGGCCCCCTTATCACTAAAAATGCATTTTTCACGAAAGTCTCTGGAACCCATTGAATTATACAAATATAGAAAGGTTTTGTGAAATGCAATCAGCACATCCAAAGGAAACCCTTCTATGAGGTCTAGGTTTCGGTATATTTGCATTGAAAGTATTTTTTTTTTTTTTGAGTTTTGAAAGCTTGGATGCCTTTGGTAGCCTACAGTTCCGCAAATAAGGCGTGGAAGTCATTGCCGTTTAAAAACTCTTTATCAGTTTTTTGAGAGCTATCCGAGGCTGAAAAGTAGAACACTAGGTGAGGACTGGTTGCGAAGATATTTAAACTCAAAGTAAATCCATTATTATTGACCAAAAGCTAAGAGTCTTTATATTGCGATAACTTTCCAAAAAAGGCTTGCGGTTGACGTTGTTAAATAGAGAGCGGACAGGCTTTTGCATTGCTCTTCAAAATTTATTAGATCTTTGCAGTTTCTTTTTGAATCAATTTTCAAAAAAAATGCATGGAGTAGCTATATGCGTTTAAAAATCTTCATGTAGTAAACTTCTTTCAAACCAAATTTTAATGGATATATTTGTTTTGAAAACACACGGTATTGTTGTACTATATTTCAATTTTTGGGCGATAAAAAATAAGTGGGCAATATTTCCAATTCGATTTGGGCGCTTTTTCCTTGGCCGCTCTTTACCTATGGCCCTTATTGAATCAGCTATCCACTGATCTTACAGACAACAGTCTTATTTTGTCGCTTACGTTACTTTTTATTTAGGCTCTTACTGTAAAACCACAGAAAAGGTTGCGATATGGTTATGCATTCGTAGGAAAAATTTAACTCGAGATTAATTTTACATTATGTAGGGGGAAGAGGAAAAATGTGGTAAATGACTTTTTTAATTTTTTCAAAAAAAAAAAAAATCAAAAATCCGTAACCTAACTACTGTTTTTGTCAAAACAGTGGCCACAGTGTTTTCTACCTTTTGGTAATTTTGGAAATAACTATAACTATAATCAATTCTGTATGCAGAAAATAAAATGTATTCCATACAAAAACACTATTCCACTTCTTAGGGGAAGGTGGCCTAAAATAGCCCACCAAGTTAAAATAGCCCCCTCGTTAGAAATCGTAGAATCGAACAGATTTTTAGATTTTAGATTAGATTAGATTAGATTAGATTAGATGTTTTATTCATATTTTCAAAAGTACATCAGTTTCATTTTATATACAATTCATGAATAAGGCATGACATATAATGTCTTCCGCCTGAGGGGCATTCTTGCTAAACAATTCAGTATAATAATAGCATTAATTTATTATTTCAGTATTCTTTAAAATCTAGCATTCTCAAGTTCTATTTTGGTAATGTTACATTATTGTACAATATTTGTGTCTAACTTTTATTTTTTTAATTCTTAAAAAAATGTTTACATATGGTTTTTAGTAAAAAAAAAAAGATAAGTTAAATCAAATTTTGAAAATTAAACAAATTTTTAAAGACTTTTGGTTTAGTTTAAACGGAATTGGAAGTTTTTAGTTTAATAGTTTTAGTTTTAGTTGAAATTGAAACAGAATTTCGTATGACTTTCAGTTACTTTTTTATGGACTTTTAGATAAGTTAAATCAAATTATAGAAGTTATATTTGGACTTTTAGATTACTTAAATCAAATTAGACAAATTTTTAGGGACTTTTAGTTTCTTTAAAACGGAATAATAATTGAATTTAGCATAATAAAAAACAACTCTAAAACATCAATAGGAGCATGATATCTTTTGTTTTGTATATTATTTTTTAAAAGTACTCATTAAGTATAGCAGAACGGTAATTTATTGCTGATTTCAAATATTTAAAAAGGCTTTCCCAATTAGCTCCATTTAAGATACTCTTTGAATGATCCATGGTGAGCGTTAAACAACCAAAACAACTCAGTCTAAGCTCTTTAAGAACAGGGCAGATAGCCAAAAAATGAAAACAATCTTCTTTTGCATTAAGATTACACAACGTACAAAAAGGAGTAGCGGTTTTACTGTGCCATTCAAATTCAGATGATCAGCCCTCGCTCTGCAAATCAAGGACACTGCTTCCAAACTGAAATCGTCCCTGAAATAATTATTTTGGCCAAGGTTAAAGTTGAGTTCAGGGTAAATAATCCTGTTAATAGAAGATAGCGCCTGCTGAATGCATTAACCAATGCTGGTAAATGTCAAAAGCTTCCACTAAATTATCGACTTGCGTTTTTAATGCGGAAACATAAGGCCACTGTAGGTTCAGTTCGCACCCACATTTTCACGCCAATGTAATCCACTCAGCAACCCAGTCAATCTTTTTTCAAAAACATATTTGGTAATAACCCAAGGAATTCGGTTTTGCCTGTACCCTAGAACTTTTAACACATAATCGCAGTGCAATTTCGGGATGTATATGAACAGTGTTGGTAAACCAGTTTCAAGTTGAACTATATAGTTCGGTGTATTTGGCGGTAGTCTAAAAAGTTTTTTAGAAAAAAAAACGTTGCAGCTTCTCTACTTCTTCGTACGATCTTAAACCCCAAATTTGACAGCTAAAGCACATCACCGATCGCATGACAGATTCGTAGACTCTGTACTTGGCTGAAGACGTTATATCCAAGTTTCTTAAAATTTTTTGCCAGGAAGCGTTGATTAAGCTTTTTGCAGAAGCTAGATTTTTTCTAGATGACACTCCATTTTTATATTTGGCTTCAAAAGAACCCCAAGGTATTTGTATTCCCAAACTATTTCTATCGCATGTCCATCAAAAGACCATTTTTCATTTACACTCAGCTTTGTTTGCTTCTTTCGGACGATCATTATTTTGGATTTTTCTAAATTCACAGTCAAATTCCACATTTTACAATAACTGTTAAGTTTGTTTAACTGCAAACTTTGCGGTAATTCTGCAAACAAAACAATCTCATCTGCCAAAAGGAGTACTTTGATGCTGAGGCCTGCAAAGTGAAATCCTGAAGGCAGGTGAGCCACTATATTATCTAGAAAAATTGCAACCAGGATGGTGCTAAGAACACAGCCCTGCCTCACTCCGGATAAGGTCTCAAACCATTCCGATAGATAATATCCATCCCAAACCTTCTGCTGTGTATTTCTGTACATATTTTTCAATACTTTTAACATTTTTGTGGACAAGCCCTTCTGCGAGAGTTTGAAAAAAGTGCGTTTCTATCTATATTATCGAAGGCCGCTTTAAAGTCCACGAAAAACAGATAAAGCTTCCTACTATTGTTCAAATCGTGTTTAGAAATTGTGGTAAGTGTATATATATTATCCACCGTTGAGTAGCCCCGACGGAAGCCTGCCTGAAATTCGTTCAGTAAATTATTTCTCCCTACCCAAGAATTTATGCGTCGCAACAGGATGTTGGCGAATAATTTAGAAATTTCATTCATAAAAGAGATTCCTCTATAATTACTGGGAATATTAGCTTCACCTTTTTTTATAAATTGAGAAAACAATCGCGTCTTTGAAAGATTGCGGTAACTTTCCATTTCCAAAAAACATTATTAAATAATGCAAAGATATGCTCTTTTAGTTCTAAGGGTGCATTTTTGTAGAACTCTGTAGCAATACGGTCAGGACCTGGTACTTTGTTTTGTTTCGCATTTTTAAGGGCAAACTCTAGTAGTTAGCTAAAGCCATTGCATTTAAGCGTAGACCACAAATGAAAACTGGACCCTTTAATTGCTTGAGCTTATTCCAGAAGACCCTGCTATCAGAAGTCGAAGCCAATTCTTGCGCCATACGACTATAATCTTGTTTACTTTTACTTTTGCATAATTTCTTATACACGCTGTTTGCACTTAAATACTCTGCAGTGACTGTTTCGTTTGCATTTTTTTATTTGTTCGCTTTTTTTAAGAGAAAAAACGAAAGATCTCTTGCTGCTAGGCATTCATTATCAAACCACTTCTCACAGTAATTGTTTTTTTTTTGTTTTTATTGTTGGTTTCGCAATTTAATTTACATACGACACGTGTGACAAACTTAATTTGGTCCCTTACTGTAGTATACTCTACAGCGGATCTCTCATCTGCCTGTAATTCACTTAAAATTTTATTTTGATAAATTGCCTTTTCACTATCTTTCCATATTGGCTTTGGCGGAAGTGAGATAGGGGTGCGATCGTCTACGAACTCGTTAAGGCTCATTTCAACTACTAAGGGTATATGCTCAGAGAATGTTTTTGCTTTGACACTAAATGAGTTAATAATACCTCTCCATTTTTGGGCTACTGCACAAAAATCAATTACTGATTTGACAGGCCCTCCAATGAATGCAAAACTACCCATTTTATCATACTTGCTACACCCGTTTAATATTAGAAGATCTTGTTCTTGGCACAATTCTATTAGTTGCGTACCATTTTTGTTAATGACAGGATCTTTTGAATTCCTTTTTTCTAAAATTTCTGGATAAGCAAGATTATAAGTAAGCGATTTAATTTGACATTCACCTATCCGCGCATTACAGTCCCCAACCAGCATTATATCCTCTAATAGAGTATTATTTATGAATTCTTGCAAATTGTAAAAGTCTGTATCCCACGAGTTGCAGTTAAGGTATGTTGGCACAATATTAAAATTACTATTTAAGATTCTAATTTTAAGAACTACTGCGTTGTTTTCATAAATGAAACTCCCCTTAATAGCTCCTGATTTAAAGCCGTACAAGCAACCTCCACTTGCTCTTCCCCGATTGTGAGATCTTACCGCTGGGACCCAACACGTTATAAAATCCTGAAATACTTATTATATGTTTCATATTTTTGTGTAGTTATGAACGTTTCAAAAAGTAAGAAGATATCATGTTCCTTTATAAATTGGAAAAAGTCTACATAGAGCAATTTGTTTGCTAGCCCAAAAATATTATATGCTAACAATTTGATATTTTTAATTTTTGATATTTTGTTATTAGTTACAATATTATCATTCAAGATATGCATACCGAAATTACTTTGCCGTTTTTGTTGGTGTTGTTGTTGATGATGCTGATGATGTTCTTGTTGTTCTTGATGCTGTTCATCTTGTTGCTGCTGCTGTTGTTGTAGTTTTTGTTTTTGTTGCTGTTGTTGGTGTTGTTGTTGTTGTTGATGTTGATGTTGTTGTTTCTGATGTTGTTTCTGCTGTTGTTGATGTTGCTCGTGATGATGCTGTTGATGTTGTTTGTATTGTTTTTGTTTGAATCGAACAGATTTAGAAGGTTTTGTGAACACAATACTTTATTTTATCTGGTAGAACCGATATATACGAAATGTTAGCAACTTGAAGATATTATTTGAAATTTGACAGATCAAAATGCCTCTAGCCATCTCCAAAAGTGGAAACAATGAAATCTTGACAAAAATTTGTTGACAAAAAACTGTATACAAAACGGTGAATTTTGGAGAAATTACTTAATGCATGTAAGTATCAAGTATTTCTTTTTAGTTTGCTGTAATTGTTTGGTCTAAGACTATTTCTGTCTGTTCGGAATTAAAACTTATAAAATTTAAAGCCAAACGGGCAAAATGGCCTACTTAACATTCGGGTAAAATGGCATGCTGTGCCATTTTATACTTACCCTTACATTTTCATATTTTTGTAAAGTTAAAATGGTTGAAAAATATGAACGATCTACAGATAATCAGTCCTGTACTGAGGACGCATTATCAAAAATGCATCCAAAACGTCCAATGTTCCGTGTTTAAGATTTATTTATGTTTATTTTACTTATAAATTTAAGTTGTTCTAAATGAATTGTTGATTTTATTTTTTTTTTGTTGAGTATTGTTTATGTTTATTTTACTTTGAACTTTGAGTCATTTTAAATAAAGTTTAAATTAAATTGAAAATGGTTTTGGTCAACTCGCCTGGTTGGTTTACTTGCATGGGTAAGATTGCATACTAGTATGCCATTTTACCCGGGCAATTTTGATCGTTCGAATTTGAAGGCATTTTGAAAATTAAATACTTTAAATACTTTTTGGAACTTTTTTAACGCGTAAAGCAACAAAATTTAAGCGTTATTGATTAAACTTGCAAAGAATATAAGATTTCAGTTTGAACGGCACTTTTTTCCGCGTTATGAGACATTTCCCTTAGGGGGGGCCATTTTAGGCCACCTTCCCCTACAGTCAAATTAGGCTACTTTTTGATAATTTTTTTTTTCGAAAATCGTTATTAATGGTGCCTATGGAATGGCCCTTGTATGTTAAAGCTTCTAAAAAGCTTAGACCAAACAAGTTCTTTTATTGAAAACACAATAGGGCACAGTCATAGTCGTCTGATAAGTTCTTATTTTGTCTCTACTAAGCTGAAGATTATATTATTCATAGACAATTTAGACCCAACTCTAAATGATAAACTGAAGCTTAACCCTTAAACACGCTAGAATCTTCGATTAAGTTGTTTTTATTTTTTATAAACAGGAAATTTCACCAGCTCCCGAAGCATTTCTTTTTCAGCCTCCGACCAGTTCGGTTCCCTTAGCCTTTTTAAATGTTCTTTTTTATTTATATGCAAGTATTTATTTTTTGTTTCCTGTACATGTTAATAAAATATTAATTCATACCTTGTTTTTGATTGGCCAAAAAATAAAAAAATGCAGCACAACAATACAACAAACAAAACAACAAAGTAAAATATCAATGGACAGGCAATTGTACTAAAATTGTAGTAGAATATACCTTCAACTATAGATATACTATATTCCCACAACAGAGCTGCCAAATTCTTTATGAATAGCAGCTGTTTATAACCTGGGTGTAAGACTTAGACCCGAGTTTAGTGAGACTCGGGTTTATAATTTTACTATGAATATGCCCCAATATTTCGAAAACAACTCCGTAATTTTTTGTTAAAACTTCGTGTTAAGTGATTTATTAACTAAAAGACTAAAAAATAAAACTCGGCGTTAGTCTTCAAGCCCAAAACCATAAATCCCAAATCGAAAAAAAATCAGACTCCACCTACTGGAATAGTCAATAAATATTGCCACAAAGCCCAAAATAAAACATTATTATGTCGTCCAAAATATTTCCCGATATTGAATTTTCGCATTATGTCACACATTTTGGATGTTTTGACATTGATATTGGGCACTGTGACGATGTTAATTTTTTCGTTCCCCCAACGTCATAAGACGCAAATCATAAGTTGGCATATATATCATCCAGAAACTGTCATAACGCTCAAAAGACACTCAAAGAAGCATTTTTAATTTTTACTGATGAAAATTCCAAATGATGGAATTTTCTATGGCCACGCTAATGTTTTGAAAACGGTTTAACCAATCAATTACAACAGCCAATCAAGTCGATACCCACATTGAAAAAAAAAATTATCAAGATCTGATACATTTTAATTACTCAAACAAATCTTCAAAGCGCCTAATTCTCAGTCCCTGAAGTGTCCCCCGCTTGTTTTTCAAACAAAATATCATAACTGTTCTTTTATTTTTGGGTCCACCAATAATAAATTAAAGACCTTAAGTAATAAATCTTACTTATGACGTAAGCAAATCTTTCATAACTATATTTATTTTATTACAGAAAAAAAATCATTAAACTTTGTCCCCCGTTTTTTTTATCAGTGCCCTGGCAGATTGAAACAGTCAAAAATTTCCATAACTATGGCACCAATCGAAGTTCCAGATATTGTATATTGAAGTTTGGAGTCTCGCTAACATATAACAGTGAAAATTCATTGCGTCCGCTATGTATGTCAGTTGTGAAGAAGACATTAAATGTGATAGAAAACGTGGAATGTCCGCTCATTTTATCAGTCCCCTGGCAAGGATTTACTCACAAGTTTTGTATGAAAGCATGCACATTCTTAAGCGCTTTTGTATAGGCCTAGTGAAACCACAGTATAAACAATTTTTTTTTTCTTATGTCAAATAAAACGTTACTATGTTTTTGGCGCAAAAACTATGAAAACATTCCGCTCCTAACCTTTAGCACCTCATATATGGGATATTCACAAAAAAAGTATGCCATCTAAAAGGTCAGTAAGTGGTCAAAAAAGGTCAACTAGTTTCAGAAATTGTTCAGCCATAGAAAATTTTTAATCAAGGGTTACATTTTTTTCAAGGTCACCAACTATTTTTGGCACCTCATTTATGGGATATTCGCAAAACAAGTAAACCGTTCGAAAGGCCACCGGCTCGTGATAAAGGTCAGCTAGTTTCAGTAATTGGTCAGCCATAGGTTACTTTAGTAGCCCGTAGCGTAATGGTTAGTGCGTTCGACTGTCACGCTGGAGGTCTGGGATCGCTTCCCAGCCTCGTCCACATAAAAACTAAAAAGTTTTTTTTCAGGGCTACTGCCTCTACGAGGAATTGACAAATCCTCCAAGAGTATCACTTGTCACGAATAAGTGCTTCTCGTCTAGCCGTTCGGATTCGGCATAAGATTGTAGGTCTCTTTCATTCCTGTCGAAAGGCGCACACAGGAATGGTTGCGAGTTGTTAGTCACTAGGCCCTGGTTCTTCATGAGCCGTTGTGCCACCCGATTTCTTTTTTAGGTTATTTTATATGAATTTTTGAAGTTTTTTGTTTTTCAAGGCATTATAAGACTTTTAGCACCTCATTTATGGGATATTCGCAAATAAAGTATACCAATTGAAAGGCCACTGACTCGTGATAAAAGGTCAGCTAGTTTTCAGTAATTGGTCCGCCATAGTTTTTTTTTAATGAAGACTCTTATACTGTAACCTTGAAACAATCTTTAAAAATCCATTAAAAAAAACCTATGGCTGACCAATTTCTGAATCATGTTGACCTTTTATGAGGATTTAATAACCTTTCAAATGGTTTTTGAAAATTCGGTAAATGAGGTGCTGAAAGTCATATACGGGCTTGAAAAACAAAAAATTTCAAAAATTCATATAAAATAACCTATGGCTGACCAATTATTGAGTCGTTGGCCTTTTAAATGATGTACTTCTTTTGCGAATATCCCACAAATGAGGTGCTAAAAGTCTTATACGACCTTGAAAAAATAAATTTTAAACATTCAATTAAACAAAAACTATGGCTGACCAATTACTGAAATTAGTTGACCTTTTATGAGGTCTAGGTAGCCTTTCAGATGGGGTATGTTATTTTCTAATATCCCATAAATGAGGTGCTAAAAATATATTTGACCTTAAAATTTTTACAAAATTATTAAAAAAAATCTTCGACTGACCAATTACTGAAAGTAGCTGACCTTTTTTGACCACTTACTGACCTTTTAGATGGCATATTTTTTTTGTGAATATCCCACGTGTGAGGTGCTAAAGGTTAGGAGCCCTTAATTAAGGCATTTTTTTTCAATTCATTACTTTTTATTTAACGTTCCTAAAAATAAATTATTTAACACAAAAATAATTTATTTATCACGGTTTTTAGTAACTTTTTAATAGAAACAACAGAGATAAAACTGAAATCTAAAATATAATGCTAGGTACCTATACATAACATTTAGTCTGGATACCTACTTGTATGTTTTTTTGTTTTTAAGGATTTACTACGTATTTTGTGTATATGTACATCATATAAGTTACAATTTTAATAAGAACACATAATGATTTATAAGATATTTTGTGTTTTATATTAGTTTCCGTAAAAAAAAATTAAGTCCCCTGACCACTTAATTTTTAAAAATATGCCCATAAAACTGATAATTTTAAATTTTTTGAATGGCCGTTTTGTGGTATGTGAAAGGACGTTCTAATATTTCATTAAAGTTAGTTTTTACCACTATTTGCTTCAAAAAGTGTCGTGCCGAAATTATCACCATTTTATTCCAAAGTTTGTAGAATCACCTATATGTTTGTTAACACATAAATTTAATCAAAAAGAATATTTTATACTGATGCGTTTTACTGACCGCTATAACTGGCCCTTAAGTTAAGTTATTTGTTTCTCAACAAAAAAAAT
>OX439483.1:36261156-36573656 GCA_949320155.1 Melangyna quadrimaculata
GTTAGGTTATGTTATAGTTTATGAATATTAACGCCGTCAGCTTAGTTGGCAGTGATGTTTGTTTATATCAACGAAAAATTTAAATATACTCAGTTAATATTAACAGACTTCTATATTTATGAATAGATTTTAGAAAGATTTCCAGTTAGATCCGTTTAAAATTTCAATCGTGTTCAGCATTGTAAACTTTTCTTTTCTTTGATATGCAAGTCTCTGGTGTTTGAGTAGTACCTTTTTACTGAATCAGCAGTACTCTTTTAAGTAAAGAAAAAGAAATTTAAATATTAAAATATTAAAATTTCTTTGGTTTAAGAGTCGGTAAACATCGACCAAAACTTGTGTCTTAGTAGGGTATAGCAGACTGACTGAAGAGCCCACTGGTATACCTTGGGCGAAACACAATAATTTCTGGAGTTGAGGTCACTTATACTTTTTATTTGAATTGTACTCTTTTAAGCACATTACATAAGAACACATACCTACCTTACTTTAAATCGCGCAATTTAACTATTGTTGCATTTTATCCATTAATTTTTGATCGCTAATAGTCAAATTTTCGTGGGCTCATTAAAATACAAAAGTTTGGTAAATTCATCTCCTCTTGTTCGAATTCTGTTGTGTGTGTTAACTGCTAAAAGAGAGTAAGTTCAATTTTTAAAAACCTTCAACCCCCAAACCATATAGGTACATAACGCAAAATCAACATTTAAAAAAGCCGGTAAACAGTATTCCAAAGCCAATTTTGAAATGAAACAATTTACTGATGTTCTGCGTTAAAACATAAAATCCTTATTAGAATAATAAATTGTTGATACTGTTTGTAGATTTTGTCTGCCTGAAATTGAACCAGCATACACAATATGAACATTTTTGTGTAAACACGGTGTTCTTGTTTTAGTTAAGAAAGCTAACAACTTTATTTGTAGCACTTTTTTGAAATTAAAACACAACAAATGTTTAATTGGTTCTTGGGAATGCAATTATGCAAATTATGTCTGCTCTTAATACTCGTCCCTGTTAGCTCCATAAAGTCTGGACATTAATATTTATAACATTTTTCATCACATTCTCACACATTTCACTAGATGAAAGTTTCATTTCTTTTTATATCGAATGTTCATATTTAATTTCCTACATAAATACATTATTTTCATACTTCAAAATAAATTGCTTAACATTAAATATCCAATTTATCAACTTTGCCACCAGACGAAATAATTATAAGCGAACACCCTGTGTATGTATGAATTTTCCAATCAAACATAGAGATACTTTTCCTTTGAGTTCTTTCAGTTCTACCAAGAGTAGATTTGTATTCTTTTAAAACTGCGTTCTGTCACTAAAATGTCTCATCATTTATTATACTTAACTAAAGGCATAGCAATTTGTCAATTGCATTTCTTTCATATGCATCACCACAACCAACATCATTCATTATATTATTATCATACCGTTAAATCGCTCGTTAGCACCATTCACGCACAATATACTTTAATTTTTCATCACCAAACAAACAAACAAGATGACACAGAGGGCAGCAGCAGCAGCAATAGAATTTCCTATCAAATGGCCAGTAGTCACAGTATCTATCATTGATTTTAAATAAATACGTTTCTTTTATTTTCTATACATTTCTATAAAATAATATTTGTTATTGTTCCTTTTTTTTACATTTTCAACACACAATCAATGTCTTCTTTGATTCATTATATCAAATGCCGCCAATCCTTTTAATAATTTTGATATGAAAAGATAATCCATTGAAATTCATGAAAAGTATTTATTCTCTTCTTTCCGGCGTCTCATCGTTGTCGTTGTCATTTAGGTAGTCATCGTCGTCATCGTTTGACATTTTCCGCACAAAGAAAAAGAAAATCCCCGTTATGTGTGGCCGCCATGAAAAGTCTCTTTTTCAAATTTTCTTCGTTGAACTTTATTTATTATTTAAAAAAAAAGAAGAGTAGTACCAACGATGAAGTAGAGGTATGTTTGTATGTATGTTACGACCACTGGGTAACCATCGTCATCATCTATTACAAAATTTAATTGCATAGGGGACGAAAAGTTACATTACATTTTTAATTATTCAAAAGCAAATTATCATCAATCCTTCTAGAGTAACGTAATGTAATAATGGTGGTGCATAATTCGTTAAAATTAACCACCTCTCTGATCAGATGTGAAAAAATGCGCTCGCACTCTTTTTGTCGCCGCATACCTACCTGCACTATACACTTGCTAGTCGGTCGCTGTCGCTAGCTACACACCACAAGTTTCGTTTTCATGATTGTGAAACCAATCTTTTAATTGCTTTTTGATTTGTGGATTGTGGAAATGTAACGTGTGAACATGCTGTGTGTGCACCTGGTGGACGGACGAGAGACTGGAGGAAGATAAACGACACAAAGACTCCCAGTCCCAGATACAAAACTAGATTCCCTCCCCGTCTTCTCCGTGATGATGATGACGATGATGATGATGGTTGGTTCTTTCATCATAAATTTTATCTAATAATAATAATCGTGTTCACCTTAACGAACAAATTCTTCTCTTTCCACGTGAAATAGGTACAATGGGAACCAAATTTTCATTTAAATTTATTTATCTATTTTTTTTGTATCTAAATATGTTTTCTTTCGTATCAAATATCCAAAAACCAAGAACTCACCTTGAATTTTATTATTATTATTCCTTTCTCGCCTGTTTCTTCGAAATCATTGACTGACTTTATTTTCCCTTATATTTTGTTGGGGTTCTTTCCTTTTTTTTTGTTTCTATATAAAATTGAGCGTAATCCTTTTTGGAGCTAAAATAATCCTCATTGAGAAAATACTTCTTGGAAGATATTGAATTTTCACACACCACAAGAAAATTATAAAAATTTAAACCAAAAAAACACTTCCAAATTTTACTTTGCTTTTCTATTATTATTTTTTGTATTAGAAACACAGATTGCTTTTTATACCTAGGTATATTTTCACTTTCATTCACTTATTAATATTATTATTATGTTAGAGAGGAAACCTTATCATTGTGCACCGCTATTTTTTTTACTAAATATTTATTATTTAACCTTTTGTATATATATTTACATACATCGATAATATTTTTATATATTTTTTGATAACAATTTAATTATTATTATAATTAATATAATATAAACGAAGAATTATTATGGGCAAGTATTTTTGTTTAAACATATGTATTATAATAATTATTATAATCACTGTGTTTTCGTTCGTGTTCACGGCGAATTAATTATTTTTCTTATTAGCACTCTATGCGAATTTTTGACTGTGTGTTAAAATATTTTTTAAATACATTTAATTTAAGGGTATGGAACTTTCGCAAAAAAAAATAAACGTGAAGCACCCCCACACCGACCCGTCAGCATCATATTCACGGAGTAACTGAATTTATTTTCTGGAATACCTGGATTAGGTCACCTCCGGTTGCTCCGTTCCTCTAAGTCATCTTTTACTTCTTTATTCTTTAACTTTCATATTCGTTTTCATATTCATTTCGTTGTATCTCTGTCTCTAGTATATGATGGTGGAGGGAAGCATTGAATTGCATTGTGTGAATGTGAACAGCGAGTTTTTGCTTTTGCAATGTAAAGGCAACACAATCTGGCGCATGCGGTTGTTTGGTTCTGGTGGTGGTGGATATGGATATAGTTGGTTTTGGTATTTGGAACACTTTTTCAAAAGAGATTTGTTGTTTTCATTATTTTTGTGTTGTAAAGAGAAGTTGTTTGTTTTTATTTGTTCACAAAAACAACTTAAACCACTTCAAGAAAATACCTATTTCATTTTTCATATCGTTTCTTTAATTCGGTGACGGGGATTGATAAAATACAAAGAGAAACAGATTTTCTTATTGTGTTGTTAACTTAAGAGATTGAAAATTTATTTCGATTTTCAAATGGCGGCGCTTTAGATATGTTTTTCTCTTTATAAATGGTTTTTGGGTTTATTTAAATTTACTGTTATTGATGTGTACGAGTACAACAAAACAAACTGAAAAACAGTTAACAATGAAAACAACCAACAAAATAAGGCTAAAGGTGCAAACATAATTTATATTATATTTAAAATTGCGCTTTCAAACTTTAAAATATATTATTTCCGGCAAAGTAGCTTAGAGGAATTTAAAAATGTTTTATTGGTTTAATATGGAAATCTACATAGAAAAATGTGGTGAGCCATTGTTCATTTTCCATTTACAAAGTTATTTTGCTAAACTCATTTGGTCCCTTCGGAGAGAGTTTTTTCTTGTCTCCTTTCGATTTAATATTCTGAATCTCTTGCGTCCGAGAAATTCATTTCACATTTTGCATACATTAAAACTATGATGCTCCTTGTTGACAGATTTTTGACTATACCTGTCTATATTGGAAAATGACAACTTCTGGAATTTACCTACTGTACTCGCTAGGACACTGTATCTATGACTCTTGGGAATTTTGGTGTGAAAAAGCCATTTTCGTTGGAGACTCTTGACATTTAGTAAAAGTGCAAATAAAGATTGATTGACGCGGGGGGAGTTATATAGGTGAGTGCCTATAGGAAGAGTGTCAACGACAGGTGAGGCATTCTTACCTAACTTTAACCCCAACGTCTCTCTACTTGCAAAAATGCTTACGCATGTGTTAGGTACGCATACCTCTACATCTGCACCTCCAGAGTTGTCGAGTTTCTTAAATAAAGACGACTACTTAACAGGGTGCAGAGTTTCAGAAGGTTTGTCAGTCTGCTTAATGGCAAAAAAACTCTGAAACTCTTAACCGATTACGGCTTGGAATAATGGTTCAAGTCCATTACATTCTTTTTCCAGGTAATGCGTATAATGGAGGTATACGTATCTACTATTTGAAGTTCATGAAATTCTGCATTGAAATTTCAAGAGTTATACTCGCATCAATTGAATTTTCACAGAAAAAAAAATTATATTCCAGTCATTCATTTTAATTTACTTTTGCTTTTAAAAAATTAAGTATTTTAACAGCTAAAGCTAGCGATATGTATGTATAAACACTTAAAACACAAATTGACTTGGACTGTTATTCTTATTGTCCTGAATGTCTTATATACATAGCTATTGAATTGTTTATTGAACGGAGAATAATTAATAATTTTTGACTGTTTTTGACTTAATGGAAACATAATAGCAACAAAAAAGGCAGGATCACATTTGTGGAATGCCTGTTGATATACCTTAGCCCGAAAAAAGCAATAACTATAAAGTTTTAATGTATGTATGTATGGTCAAATAAAATAACACGTAGATACCTACAATGAACTGCATTTTAATTGAAACTTCTGGAAAATGGCTTTTAAATATGCCAAAGAAAAACTACAGAAAATTAAATAAAAAAGTACGCATACGCCGTAGTGTACCATTATTATCAATTTAGTATTTTACGGTACTGCGAATGTTGTATGATTTGTAGGCATAGTGAGATCAGTCTAGAATATCAATAAAATGCAGTTAAGGTGAATTATCCATGTCTTAAAAAAGATATACCTATTCTTACAATGTCATTTAATTTCACGCTAATGGGAAATTGCAAAAAAAAAAAAATTAAGATAAATGATGCACGAAAATAGAGGCGAAAATTGTTGTTTTATAAATGTGCGTGTGGTCTTATGATATTATTTTATTTTTAAATCAAGTTGTTAAAGTTGATATTTTTTGAAAAATTAGTTTTTAAACTCAAATATTTTAGGAAAAAGAAAATTTTTTTTAAAACTGATTTTATGAAATTTCAACTTATCTAAGCAATGTATTTTATATATTCAATTTTGGTCATAATATAATGGTTCTAGGACATTTACTTTTAAAAATGTTAAAAACATAAAGAAACCATAACCTCCTCACAAAAAAAGAAAAAATCTACGCTAAGATGATCATTTAGCCGGACCCTTATTCTTTTTATGAGGATTTTGTTTTTGTTATTTATTAATTTTATTTTTATAAAGTAAAACTTTAAGAGACATCTAGTTTTGTGTTTAAAAAAAAATTATTAAGAGCATTTGAAATATAAAACAGTGCTTAAATACGTAAATGAAAAAAAAAAAACAATTGAAACAAAACATGTTTTTTTTTGTTTTTTTTTTTTTTTTTTTTAATTTTGAGTTAGAAGTTTTGAGTTTGAAAACTGATCACTAAAACAACTTAATTTGAAAATAAAATAAAATAAAATAAAATAAAATAAAATAAAATTTAAATAAAATAAAATAAAATAGATAACAAAAGTACCTGATAATCTGTGATAACCTTTATGTCATTTCTCGTTTAATTGAATAGTTTTTTCTGTTTATTTCGTACCTATATTTGTTAATTTATTTTCAATTTTTGTGTCAGTGCCGTCGGGTTGATGCAATTATGGGAATTATTTAAGATATATAGTATGATTTAATACAAAACTGGAATAAATAAAATAAACCCCTGAAGAAGTAAGGAATACTTACGAAACGTTGGGTATAAGAATGGAATAAGTGTTCTTATTCGCATTCCAAAATCAAAAAGACCAAAAGAGCCTAATAAAACACAATCAAATAATTAACTAAAAAAATTGGTCAAACACACACAACAACTAAAACAAAATAACATAAAATAAAATATAAAAAAAATAATGGATGAGCTTTAAAAAAAGCTATAGCATAATTTTGAAAGTTTCACTGTTGTTTTCTTATTATATTTGTTTTTATTTTTAAGTAATTTTTTTTAATTGTCCCTCCTGTATACACGGTAGTAGCCCGTAGCGTAATGGTTAGTGCGTTCGACTGTAACGCTAGAGGTCTGGGTTCGCTTCCCAGCCTCGTCCACCTGAAAACTAAAAAGTTTTTTTTTTTCAGGGCTACTGCCTTTTGCGAGGAATTGACAAATCCTCCAGTGATACCACTTGTCACGAATAAGTGCTTCTCGTCTAGCCGTTTGGATTCGGCATAAAATTATAGGTCCCTTCCATTCCTGTCGACAGGCGCACGCAGGAATTGTTGCGAGTTGTTAGTCACTAGGCCCTGGTTCTTCATGAGCCGTTGTGCCACCCGATTTATTTTTTTCCTGTATACACGGGGGAAACAGACCTCCTACCTCAATAGTTATTTTTTGTATTGACCCAAACTACACGTTCTAGCTTTTTGTCGCATCTTATCCGAATCACCTTGCACCTTGTAGGTATGTACAGGGTGATTCGCATATGGTGTGCCAAAAGCAGCTTATTTTGAGTGGGAGGAGGGGGACTATTAAGGCGGAAGCAGTTTTCTTAAAAACGTACTTACAAAAAAAAACAACAAAACAAAAATTATTAAAAAACAAAGGCAAGGGTGGAGCTCATTTTTGAAAATTTGAAATTTCTTGCAGAACAACAACGCCTACCCCCCCAGAAAAGTGATTAGCAAAAAAAAAATCTATGCAATTTTTTTTTTGAAATTGGTTGACATTTACATGCCGCCGAACAGTTGAAATTTACCATACAAATTAAATGTAGTTTTTAAACCTTAAAAGTGCAAAAAATTATGAATATTTATAAAACTTACCATTCATTTCAGGAAAACTATGTAGACTACAAAACAAAAATATGTTCACAATATTGAAAATGTAAAAAATGGAAATGAAAGTGAGTGAATGTTCAGTTTTTAGCAAAACATGTTTTTTTTCCACTAATTTGACAATAATGATAAATGTTTACAAAAAAATATGAAGATCCTAAAATATACCGTTAGGATCATTTATTGCCAAATATGTAGAAAAAAAGCTAATTATGTAATTTTCATTAACATTTCTCATATTGAGCAATTTAACAGATTGTTTTTTAGAAAAAGGCTAAACAACTCCAAGGTTTTTGTATGGGACATTTCAACTGCTCAGTAGCACGTGTTAAAATCAACCGATTTCAACGAAATTTGCAGAATTGTTTTTTTTGTTACCTTGATAACAAAAAGACATTTTAACATGATAAGCGCCACCCTAGGTAACATTTACAATATCCTGTTATATCTTTTTATAAATCCAGACATTCAGTCTAAGAAAGATAGGATCTGACCGGGAACAAATGAATTCATGAAATTTTATTGCTGGTATCGACGCAGAATTTTATCCTCAACAACATATCCAAAGTCCCCCAAAATCCCCGCATTGGCTTTTTGTATAGACGCATTTAAAGAGGTAGAGAGGGATGGGACGTGGGAGTTTATCAAGCTGAAAATGTTTGTTATAATACAAACTAATCATATAACACATGTTTTTAAGGTGCTTTTCAACGCTAATTCTAAAGAGCCCAAAACTAAAAAGATACATGTATCCTGTATAAAGTTAAATTCCTTTTTATGGAATGATTATTTTTGTTTTCAAGTGCAACAAGTAAAATATTACCCAAAACTATTTTAAGATAATGGGATATTAATGAAATTTCGTATAAATGTTCCATTTGTCATGTTTACCAAGAATCAAAAGAGTTCCCAAAATATCTGTGGTGCAACGTGTTTTTTTGAGGGCGAGATGTTAGTGCTCCATTATTACCATAACATCTGTAAATAAGTTTTGACGCTGATGAAATTTGCTAAAAATATTAAATATGTCATGGTTTCCAAGTATCAAGAAAGTTCATAAAAATAACTTGATCCAAAGAGTTAAAATGTTAAGTTTTACGAAAAATTGTATCTTCGTATAATCGAGATAGTACATATGACATATGATATATGACTTAAAGGTATTTTTTAACGCCGAATCTAATAAAAGAAAAACCAATACGACAAGCACCCTTAAAAAAGTTAGATTAATTTTGAAGCAAAAATGACTGTTTTTTTCCGTTAAGTAGGTAAAAAATGACACCCCCAAAAAACACCCTTTCACCTTAGATATTTGTATGGACTCTTTTGATCTTTGGGTGCCAATATAAATTTAATGGCGCAAAATTGTAGACGATTTAGTACGATGTTAAATCATTTTTAGTATGATACTAGGTTAAAAATTCTGTTTTGATAATTTTAAACGAGTTTAGCATCGTATCACCTAACATTTTACTAAAATCACCAATTGGCTATTAACTTTTTAGTATCGTACTCAATCCATATGAGAAGACCCGAATGTTCCAGGTTCGAATCCTGCTGGTATCCACCTTTTTTTTCTATTTTCCTTTTTTTCTTTTTTTTTTTTGTAAATAATGAAGTTAAAATGATAAAAATATAAATATCGAATACTTATTTCAAGAACATGATGGGTTTCCATCAAAAAATAATTAATTTACAACGCATAAAAACAATAATTGTGTTCATAAAATTCAAACCCTACAAATGCAATTTACTAGTTAGCAAAAGGTTTAAAATTTTGGAATAGATAGTAAATTGCTAAATACTTAGGAAATTGTTAGCTAGTAAAACGTTAAGCCCTTAACAATAGATTGTTTAAAATGTTTCGCCAATGTTTTTAGCAAATTTCATAAGTGTCAGAATTTGTTCATGGATGTTATGGTAACAATCACTCACTTGCATCTCTCCGTCAAAAAAGCAACCTTTAACTACAGATATTTTTGGGGACTCTTTTGATTCTTGATAAACATGCCAAATTAAACATTTATACCAACTTTAATTAATATCCCATTATTTTAAAATAGGTTTGGGTAACATTTCACTTGGTGTACTTAAAAAAAGTCATCATTCCATAAAAAGAACTTTAACTTTCTACAGGATACATGTATCCTTTCAGTTTTGGTCTCTTTAGAATCCATGTTTGAAAATAGCGATTTTCAAATTTTTTTTGTCAAAAGGTATTACCACTTCAATAGATTAAAAAAAAACATGCCATGATGCTCTGTCATTTTCCTTGTATCCAAATTCAAACGCCATAATCTTGGCGATCCGACCAATAGAACTCAAGGCTTTTTAAGAGGTCCTTATCGTCTTTTTCTTCGAGAACCGTAAAAATCAAAACATCAACAAAGCAAAGTCTACAAAAACTCGATTAAGCTTCACTAAAAAACTAAATATCTTGAGGTATATTGGTCGAATTGCCAAGATTTTGACGTTTGGACTTAAGAAATATGACAGAGCATCATGGCATTTATTTTTTTGAAGTGGTAATTCCTCTAACTTTTAGACTATATTCTTTTCCAAAATTTAACGTTATTAAGGTTTTTTCAAAATGTAATGCTTTTATAAATTTTTAGTCAATGACTGAAACACTGATGGATTTATGGCTTTATAAGGTATGACATGCGAGTGTTGCCGTTGATTCATTTTTAATAGCTTTTTTTTTCTTTTCTATTATCTTGACTCAACCGACACGCTCCAGTTTTTGATAACAACCCATGCAAATCAACCTGTAAGGGTCTAAATACAAAATGTCCTATATAATTAAATAAAAAATAAAAAAATTGCATATATAGAAAGAGAAGATTATTCAGTGCTTATTTCTTCGATATTCTTTTAGCCTGAATAGAAGATATCCTAGATCGATATGAATGATTTACCCAAGTTAACAATCGTGCCGATTACTTACTTACTTTACTTTACTTTTGATGGCGCTCACAGACCAGGATGGGCTTCGGCCTCAACTAACAAGCCCCTCCAGCCAGCTCTGTCCCTAGCTAGCCGCTTCCAGTTGCGCATACCGAGTGCTTTGATGTCGTCATTCACTTGATTGCGCCACCTGTTACGGGTTCTTCCTCTGCTGCGTACCCCATCGGGGTTGGATTCGAAGACTCGTCGGGCAGGTGCGTTGCTGTCCATACGCTCCACGTGCCCCAGCCATCTCAGCCGCTGTATTTTCAGCTTTTTGACCAGGTCAACGTCGCTGTATAGCCCGTGCCGATTACAGAATCCGCAAAACTCGATCCGTAGTGCAGTGCTTACTTTTCCATCTAATCATGTACATATTTTGAAAAGGAAAGAGAAGACTACATTGTGAATAGCTGCGGATCGAGTTTTGCGAATTCTATAATTGGCATGAACATGGACGATCTTTTAGTTCGGTATTCAGTTGAGCTTCATACGTTATAAGTTTATCTGAATATGTCAAGAAAAAAACTAAAAATAGTGTAATAGTGTAGTATTTTTGACATTTCGCGTTATACTTCAGGACCTGTGGTCCGAGACCGAGACTTATTTATAAACTTTATTTATGATTTAAATTCAAGCTAGAACTTTCTTGCTTATAAGCTGCAGTTCAGTGTGGATCTGGGTTTTAAACAACAATTTTTTCTAGCCAGCTCCGTGCCCAGATAACTGTATCATGTTTCACAAGCCAATTTGGTTGAGGTGTTCTTTCACTTTTACTCAATACTTCTTACTGCCCTGTACCTCGTGGGCAGTGGGGGATCCAGGGGGGTGGCTATAGGGGCTAAAGCCCCCTCACAACCGATTCCTTAAATAAATTGAAATATGGAAGGCAATAGATTACATACCGTGTAGAGATTTTTTATTGGTCTCAAATATTGTTAAGCTGTTAAATTTGATGAAACTATTAACATGTTATGTAATTTTTTTTCTGAGCCCCAACATAATTTGATTGGGGCTAAAGCCTAAAGGGAATTGTAGATAAATCAAGTTCGGGGCTACGAAAATTGGACATGTTTAATGCAAATACAACTATTATTCCCTAAAAACGAAGCCCCGAAAATTGGGACGAAAAAAACAGCTCGCGAATGAATGCCTAAAAAGAATTGGACAAAAAAAGCGTGTTCGGGGTTAAACAAACCCCTAAGAACTTAACTTATTTGAGAGAGTTTTTGGGGCTTTACTCTAGGGACTGTGAAAGTGCGAAGTTGGGGCTAAAGCTTGAAGAGATAATTGAAAAAACCGGGTCGGGACTTATCAAATGCAACAACAATTTACCTTAAAAACTTAGCTTATTTAATAAAAAAAAAAAATGCAGAATTGGAGAAAAACGACGTGTGAATTTAAGTGTATTTGTTTAATATAATAGGAATTGTTTCTTACGGTCAGCTAGGGCTTATAGAATCTTGGGGCTTACGTATTTCCAAGGTCAATTAAACATACAAAACAATTTAGGACTAAGCAATTACATACAAGAAATCCTCTCAAGGAGCGTGAGATTTCTCTGTGTACTCAGAAAATCATGCAGAAGAAAATGAATATTTGCAAGTCCCTCTAGACTCTAGAGTGACGTGCAAATGTATCGACATATTTTTTGAGAAGGAATATAAAGTGTATGCAGTTTATACACGAACATTAATTCACGCTTGCAGAATTAGGCCGCATGTTATTTTTTGGAGCTGATTTACTTTATGTCCGCTAAAAGGCTTGAAGTGTTGACATTTTATTTTTCAATCGGCAAAATATTGTTTTCTGTGCTTTCCAGTGACAGTTCGAACAAAACTGTTACTCACTCTACTAGTTGATTTGGGTAGTTCGCGAAAATAAGATCTACAGAGGGCTCATACTGCCGAAGCAGTATTCTATTCTGCCGATGTTGTATTTGTTATTCATGTAAAATCCTACTATGGATAGCTACTATGGAATACTACTATGGATAGCTTTTCCAATAAGACACGGGTATTGTTTTACAAAATCGATCCAGTTTTTTTTTCTAGATATTTTGATCAGTCGTTCTTTTAACCAGTCGATATTTTTTTGTCGAGATTATGAAAGTCGACCTTATGGACTCAATATTTTTAAAGTTGACATATCGTACACAATCCCCAATTCAAAGTTAGAACAATATGAATATTGAATATGATTACCGTGTGTCGGAGGGGCACTAAAGTGATCGTATACGAAACCAAGAAAACGCAAGGAAATTATAGACTTCTATAATTTTTAGATAGCTACTTTTAAACTAGCTTTCTTAGTACGTATAGCATTCCGACCGCAGCTCACTTAATTCAAATGTTATCGTTTTGATAGTCCGTAATTTTGTGTACCTATATAAAATAAGCTAAAGCGAGCTTGCCACTATATTATAGTTCTCCCTTTCAAATGGTTGTATATCATCAAATTTATAGTTGATTAAGTCAAAGATCGTTTGAGAGGTCTTTTTTCTTCAATGTTGATTATAATTTTGTATAAGTTTCTCTGCAATGTTGTTTCACATTAACATGTCCATGCATCTTTTTGAATAATGGCGCTTACATCAGCTGAAAAGTGCTTACACACGTAACATTTTGAAGGCGATTCACAAAAGGGGAGCATAATACTGGTACTTCTATAATAAAATGTTACATGTCCCACTATGTAATGTTTGTGACAGTAAAGAGTGTATACTAGCTTATACCAACCAACAACCATCAAGCAAGCGGGTAATGTTTCTACTTTTATTAACTTCTTTTTCTTTTTCTCGCCATATCCTATCTTTTATATTTCATTCAGTAAAAATGTTTGTATGATGTTGAAGTTGTAGGAAGGTGTGCACATGTTAGAGATACATGAAGGTACGTTCGTACCTACAATTGTGTATAATGTACATTGTGTATATCACAAATCTGTCTAGGAAAGGTATAAGAAAAAAATAAATAACACTCTTCTTTTCAAAGAATTTTGTGAAAGATGAATATACATAGCTACAAGGTACGTATAAAAGGAGCAGTCGTCCTTTTTGTTGTATAGTGGTAGGTATTATATGTATACTCGTTAAGGAGAAAAAAGAAATAATTTTTGTGCAGTTGATTACCTAGAAATGGTTGTTCCTTGCATCATCGCCAGGAAGGTATTGTGTTGCTAAAAAATGTTTGAGGGTTTTAATTTCTGTTCTGTGAAGGACTGTAGGTTTTTTTTTTCTTACTTTGTATAATATGTATAGCGAATTCTTTAAGAGTGTTAAGTATTATATCAAATCTGATTAAATACTTACTTTATAGCAATTAAAAGAACATTTTAATCTCTGGCTATAGAAATATAATTCAATGGAAGTCGTTATTGAAAGTTATTTTTTCTTCCTTCATACAAATCTATAGTGTCATTCTGCATTCTATAGCTGTTAAAGGTCGGTTACACTGTAACGAGATTTAGCATTGGATATGAAATAATTTTTATTATTTCTCTAATTCCAAAGCTATATTATTTTGAGCTTAACAATACAGATGCCATTTTATTTCTTGAAAAAATATAAATGTATGCAAGAAAAACTTTAAAAATCGTTGGTGTGTTTTTTATTTTGATTTATATTTATTATAAATAAGAAGATGAAGAAATTTAAATATTAAAATATTGAAATTACTTCTGTTTTAAGTGGAGTGAATGGATAAAATTCAATTAAAAAGTACAAGTGACCTCAACTCCAGAAATAATTGTGTTTTGCCCAAGATATAACAGACTGACTGAAGAGCCCACTGTTATACCAAAATTTGTGTCTTAGTAGGGTATAACAGACTGACTGAAGAGCCCACTGTTATACCTTGGGCGAAACACAATTATTTCTGGAGTTGAGGTCACTTATACTTTTTAATTGAATTTTATTATACACATGTATATAAAACATGTTTAGAAAGCCAAATTGGAAGGCGAATTTAAAGTGACTATTAATGTTCAGATTCAAATTTAATTAAAAAAATTGAAGTCAATTTTTGAAAAATCGATTTTTCAAAAAAATTAAATCTTTTTTTTTAATAGTAATATTTTTTTTAAAGTTTTGATATGCATAATTTATTTTATAATTTTTACCTGTCGTATAGGAAGTTGGCACTGTTAATAACAATGCAAAGTATATTTTTTTCCTCAAAAGTACATTGCAATAATTTATAAAAATTTATGGAGCCCTTTTCGAGAGTAGAAGATTTTATATGGTTCCAGGAACACGTTTTTTTTTTTAGTTTTCTAGGAAGTGTTAAGATATAGCATTTTGTACTAAGACTAAAAATAAATTAATTTACTTGATTTTGAAACATTGAGTTTTAAAACAAAGAATAAGAACTTTTTAAAAAAAAACTCTGTTTTTTCCTAATCTCGGTATACAATCCTTTTTATATTTTTTAGAGCCTCCTCCATAAAAAAATTAAAAGAAAATGAATAGAAATGTTTTCGAGAAAATAAAAAATAAATTGAAAAAAAAGTAAAAGTAAAAAAAGTCTTAAGTACCTACCAACAAAATTTGTACCGTAATTTTCGGTCCTAAGCTAAACAGGCAACAGAAATTATTTAAAAAAAACAACGGTACCTATTACTTAGAAAGCAATTTTGTGCCTATTATTGTATCCAGAATTCGCCTATTTCATTTTCAAATAAAGCTATTTTTTAGAACAGTTTTTAAAAAATTCATTCTAAAATTCAATTTTTTGAACAAAAAAAAAAACCAAAATTTAAAACATTTTTTTTTCAAAATGTAATTAGTTTTATTTTCAAGATTCAATGCTCTTATTAAATCTAAGTCAAACACTGGCAACCAAATGGTTCTAGGACTTTTACTTTTGAAAATATAAGAAAACAAATGAACGGACTTTCTCATTAGAACGGTCTATCACTCGTTTTATCAGCTTAAATGTAAAAGACCTAGAACCATCCAGTTTTCAGTGTTTTACTTATAACAAACAAAAAAAACAATTACTTTTGAAGTGACCTAGCGGTGGTTGAAGGTATGACTGAAAAAATTACAGTATCGGAAAAAAAAATTTTGCAACTAGAAGTCAGATAAAGCCAATTCTTTGAATTCATAAACGTTTTACTCAAAAATCTAAAAATCTTAATAGAGTACAAAAGCTATGAATTCAAAACTATATTATTTTCAAAACTTTCAATAACTTTTAGTAATCTACGTTGGATTGTATCAAGGTACTTTAAATTTCCATGAGACAAAACAATTGCAACACAACTTCTTACAGGATATTAACCGTTATATCGATGTTGTTTTGCAATTTTTGAAGTGTAAGTAAAGCAGATCTCCGATGATAAGACTATAAGAGTTAATAATGACACCAAATAAATTTGGCGGTGCTTTAAGACAGCTTATTGTAGATGATTTTATTTTGGGCACTATACAAAATGATATTTCAGTAAAATACAACGAAATAAATTGTCGGCCTCGAGAATTATAGGTCGATATCTAAAACGAAAGAAGTGGCTGTTCTGAATCGCGGCGATTGACCACGTAAAACAAGCTCTCGAATGGACGACTTCTTTGTTTGAGGGTGATGTGTATCGTCTTAATTTTGCTGTGTATTATGGTTTCAGCACCCAAAAATACTATAAAACAAGGTTCCTATCATATTTCGTATGGCTACATCGATTACACAAAAATAAAATTTTGGGATAAAAATCATATTTTCCTTTCACCTCAAAAAAACACCCATACCATCTTCATACTTTCAAATATTGCATTGATAAAACTTTTAAAAAAATGTTCAAATGTCAAGGTAACCAAAAATTAAAAGGATCCATGAAAATATATAAGCTGCCATGGGTGATTTTTGAGGTGTTACTTGATACAATCCAACGTAGATTACTAAAAATGTTATGGAAGTTTTGAAAATAATATATTTTTATTTACTTTGGATGCATAGCTTTTATACTCTATTGAGATTTTTAGATTTTTGAGTAAAACTTTTATTGATTTAAAGAATCAACTTTTACACATATGCAACGAATTGTTGCGGTGATAACGGAGAGGAGAAAAAGAAAGAACCCGAATGAATAACATCCAACTTGTGTGTGGCTTGTAAAAATTCTAGTTGTCCAAATGCAATTTTAAATTAGGAAAAAACCTTCATTTGGATGGACACGATCAGGTGACATCGGTGGTGCAATGCGTAGTTGAACGGCCTCTGAGGTAGCTTGGTCTAGGTTCGAATCAAGTTGACGGCAAAACAATTTATAATCTAAAATTGGAACTATAGACTAAGCACCACTAAAAGGAATCTGATGATTGGTTTGGCAGCCATGAAATTGCAATAATTCCAGCCAAAAATGTAATACTCGGTGGAAGCCAACACAAGTGGTTGTTGTTCATTCAAAACCTTCAATGTTAAATATGACGGAGCGAAAAGCTATGCAGCCTAACTGCAAGTGTTATCACGAGAAAACACCTTTGAATCAACTTTTAGTTGTAAATGTTTTGTCCGATACTGTACGTCACTCAAGCACTTTCAAAGGATTTTTTTTTTTTAAATTTGTATGCTTCAATGTTTTTTTATTAAGTCATTAAACGTCCGATTTGAGATTTTTTACATTTTTAAAAAGATAAATCTTACTTCTTACAAATATAAATGTTTACGTTAACACTACAAAATTAAGTGTAGATTTTTTGGATTTAGTCTAAAAACCACAAATTTTGTTCCTGTTTTGTAAACTTTTAAGATAGTTTTAAGCTACACTTTGAATTTCCTTTTTATTTTAATTTTAATCTTAATATTGTTTTTATGTTAAATCGAATGATTCGAATTTAAAAAAATTGGTCAGAAATTGTGGAAGCTATGAATTCTTAAAACTTCTACTAGATCACTTTAAAATAAATTTTTACTGTAGCACAGTGTAATTGATTAGAGCATTGAATTAAAAAAAATAGTTTTTAATAACGTAATATTTTGAAAAACATTAGTTTGAATTTTTTTCATTTTATTTTTTTGAGAAAGAATTTGATAAAACATGTCAATTTAAGAATAAAAGAAGGGATTTCCAGCAATTCAAAAAGGCCTTGCATGACATTTGAAAACCTATCCGTTGCTTTTCAATAAATTTCTTTCTATCTTAAGTCACTTTTTTTAGAAAATTGTCAATCCTGCCTCAACGTGAGGAAATAGACCACTCCCTTTTCGCATACAATTTTTGTATTGTCTCGACTCAACCTGCCCACTCTAGATTTTTGACATACTTTATGCTAATTAGTAATTACTTTGCAAGTAAAAATCTTGTCCTACCCAAAATGCATCAAGGTCAATGTGGCATTGCAATGGACTAATATCACATAATTGTTCAATATTTTTATATGCGAATCAGCTGTATGTAGAGAATAGGTTGCTTATCAAAAAAAAAAATTTTTTCCGTTTTTAGGGAAAATTTTTTCTACTTGGCAAATTCAGGTCTCATCATAGTTTATTTATTTACCATTGATTGTTTTACTGCAGGATCACGTAATTGGAAACAAAACATTTAATATATGAGTGTTTTTTATAATACAAATTCTATATACTACTGAAATACATCAGCCAAGTAGAAGACTTAGCATTATTTAATTGGACTTGTTGAATTATTGATTCAATATAGCTTTTAACGGCCTTTAGTCCATAAAAATTGGCGTTTCGTCCCGGCGTTCTCACTTGGACTCTTCAGTTGACAGTGAGGGCCTTGTCAAGACGCAATTTTTATTAAGTTCAGTCCAGCTTACATCAATTTTACAGCGAAAATCGAATGTGAACTATATCCAACCCAATTAGAATTTCTAATCAAGAATTGTTGGAAATTTTGTTACCCGTGGCCTGGCATTGTTAACATATGAGTGTTTTTTATAATACAAATTCTATATACTACTAAAATACATCAGCCAAGTAGAAGACTTAGCATTATTTAATTGGACTTGTTGAATTATTGATTCAATATAGCTTTTAACGGCCTTTAGTCCATAAAAATTGGCGTTTCGTCCCGGCGTTCTCACTTGGACTCTTCAGTTGACAGTGAGGGCCTTGTCAAGACGCAATTTTTATTAAGTTCAGTCCAGCTTACATCAATTTTACAGCGAAAATCGAATGTGAACTATATCCAACCCAATTAGAATTTCTAATCAAGAATTGTTGGAAATTTTGTTACCCGTGGCCTGGCATTGTTAACATATGAGTGTTTTTTATAATACAAATTCTATATACTACTGAAATACATCAGCCAAGTAGAAGACTTAGCATTATTTAATTGGACTTGTTGAATTATTGATTCAATATAGCTTTTAACGGCCTTTAGTCCATAAAAATTGGCGTTTCGTCCCGGCGTTCTCACTTGGACTCTTCAGTTGACAGTGAGGGCCTTGTCAAGACGCAATTTTTATTAAGTTCAGTCCAGCTTACATCAATTTTACAGTGAAAATCGAATGTGAACTATATCCAACCCAATTAGAATTTCTAATCAAGAATTGTTGGAAATTTTGTTACCCGTGGCTTGGCATTGTTAACATATGAGTGTTTTTTATAATACAAATTCTATATACTACTGAAATACATCAGCCAAGTAGAAGACTTAGCATTATTTAATTGGACTTGTTGAATTATTGATTTAATATAGCTTTTAACGGCCTTTAGTCCATAAAAATTGGCGTTTTGTCCCGGCGTTCTCACTTGGACTCTTCAGTTGACAGTGAGGGCCTTGTCAAGACGCAATTTTTATTAAGTTCAGTCCAGCTTACATCAATTTTACAGTGAAAATCGAATGTGAACTATATCCAACCCAATTAGAATTTCTAATCAAGAATTGTTGGAAATTTTGTTACCCGTGGCCTGGCATTGTTAACATATGAGTGTTTTTTATAATACAAATTCTATATACTACTGAAATACATCAGCCAAGTAAAAGACTTAGCATTATTTAATTGGACTTGTTGAATTATTGATTCAATATAGCTTTTAACGGCCTTTAGTCCATAAAAATTGGCGTTTCGTCCCGGCGTTCTCACTTGGACTCTTCAGTTGACAGTGAGGGCCTTGTCAAGACGCAATTTTTATTAAGTTCAGTCCAGCTTACATCAATTTTACAGTGAAAATCGAATGTGAACTATATCCAACCCAATTAGAATTTCTAATCAAGAATTGTTGGAAATTTTGTTACCCGTGGCCTGGCATTGTTAACATATGAGTGTTTTTTATAATACAAATTCTATATACTACTGAAATACATCAGCCAAGTAGAAGACTTAGCATTATTTAATTGGACTTGTTGAATTATTGATTCAATATAGCTTTTAACGGCCTTTAGTCCATAAAAATTGGCGTTTCGTCCCGGCGTTCTCACTTGGACTCTTCAGTTGACAGTGAGGGCCTTGTCAAGACGCAATTTTTATTAAGTTCAGTCCAGCTTACATCAATTTTACAGTGAAAATCGAATGTGAACTATATCCAACCCAATTAGAATTTCTAATCAAGAATTGTTGGAAATTTTGTTACCCGTGGCCTGGCATTGTTAACATATGAGTGTTTTTTATAATACAAATTCTATATACTACTGAAATACATCAGCCAAGTAAAAGACTTAGCATTATTTAATTGGACTTGTTGAATTATTGATTCAATATAGCTTTTAACGGCCTTTAGTCCATAAAAATTGGCGTTTCGTCCCGGCGTTCTCACTTGGACTCTTCAGTTGACAGTGAGGGCCTTGTCAAGACGCAATTTTTATTAAGTTCAGTCCAGCTTACATCAATTTTACAGTGAAAATCGAGTGTGAACTATATCCAACCCAATTAGAATTTCTAATCAAGAATTGTTGGAAATTTTGTTACCCGTGGCCTGGCATTGTTAACATATGAGTGTTTTTTATAATACAAATAATACATCAGCCAAGTAAAAGACTTAGCATTATTTAATTGGACTTGTTGAATTATTGATTCAATATAGCTTTTAACGGCCTTTAGTCCATAAAAATTGGCGTTTCGTCCCGGCGTTCTCACTTGGACTCTTCAGTTGACAGTGAGGGCCTTGTCAAGACGCAATTTTTATTAAGTTCAGTCTAGCTTACATCAATTTTACAGTGAAAATCGAATGTGAACTATATCCAACCCAATTAGAATTTCTAAAAAACACTCATATGTTAACAATGCCAGGCCACGGGTAACAAAATTTCCAACAATTCTTGATTAGAAATTCTAATTGGGTTGGATATAGTTCACATTCGATTTTCACTGTAAAATTGATGTAAGCTGGACTGAACTTAATAAAAATTGCGTCTTGACAAGGCCCTCACTGTCAACTGAAGAGTCCAAGTGAGAACGCCGGGACGAAACGCCAATTTTTATGGACTAAAGGCCGTTAAAAGCTATATTGAATCAAAACATTTAATAGTTCAGGATAATACCGTTCTGTCGCTTTTAACGGATCAGGTGCCTAAAGGGGATGCATTAATCTTTTAAAAGATTTTTTAAATACCGCTATTTTTCAACTCTGCCTCTGTTTTAATGGGAGCATTTATCACCTTAAAATCACACCCCTTTAATCCGACACTTGAAACCAAAAAAAAAAAACAACAAAAAAAAATAAAACATTGCATAGTGTCACAGATTTTTCAAACATCAATAATCGCGTGCAAGATTTTTCGTGCATAGTACCAGTATATACTTTATCCAGGATACGAAATCAATTTGTAGGTACATTTCACACGTCGACTAAGAGTCTGTATAGTTGGTATAGGTAGGTACAGGTTAAGGTTTTCTCGCACCGCTCCGTCCGCACCATATGCCTAGATGCAGTTGAAATTCAATTGAAATATCCTTGCTACCGTCGCTCGCGTCGCGTCGTCGGTGTCGGCCGTTGGTGGTGGCCTGCCATAACATTAAAATTCCTGTTAGCGAAAATCCTAAAACGCCGAGGCGTTGCAAATGGAAATAAAGTTTTAGTATCTCGTACGTAATCATCTTTGGTACCTATTTCTTTTTTTTTCAAACATTTATGTTCAAAGAATATACCGGCAAGTTACAGCACCAGTAACGAACTTCTTTGAGTGAAAAGCCACAGGTCTTAGTCAACTATATGCATCATTATTGAGGTGACCAGCATTATTGTTTTATGTGAATTTCAAGGTGGGAGGGGAAAATAGATATATGTACAGCATTCCATATTCGTGTAGTGCGGCTAAAAATGAATCTCTGTTCTTAAAAAAACGTCCCAGGGAAGAAAATGATTTCCATTCCTTGTATATCAAGTTTTTTTGGGGGAATATTTCTAGGCGAGGACATATTTCATTTATAAAAACACTCTATCGCAGCGATATTAAACAGACTCCCGGTATAGTTTTATTAACATCATTTTTAGAGCTCTAGTGTTTATTGGTACATGTTTTTTTTTTTAATGGTGACTTAATCCCGACATTCCTCTGAATAATCGAGAAATTAGAATCTAACAATCTGATTTTATTCCAAAACGAGTTATTTGATTGAAATTATTTTATATACATATTTCTAAGATAATTGAATAAAATGAGTTGAAATTTCGCTATTAGTCCAGACATTGTAATTTATCAGTTTGCTCTGAGAAGAATGGTCACCATCATTTGTGACTATCAAATGTTAAAGCAAACCTCTCGTTTGGTATATACCTAAGCATAGTTTTGTTCGTTTTTGTTTCCATAACTTCATTTGGGTCGGCTAAAGTGTACTATATGTATAAAGGGACATTTGAATTTTAAATTCGTAATGAAGAAAGGAAACAAAAAAAAATTTTCATATCGCATGAAAAATTACAAAGCGTGACATGATTTTATCTAGCGAGAGAATTTGCACAGAACTCTTTTAGCTCAGAACTCACAGCTCAGACCTTAGTCGCCAACAACTATGCACGTTATTGGGAATTGTTGGATAAAATCACCATGATGAAGACACCTGAAGAACACGAGAAGGGTCAATGTAAAAAAATAACTCCGTTTATTATTATTTTTTTTTTAAGGAAAAAAGGCACAAACGATGAAGTACTACGAGCATTGGCCAGTTAATTTTTAATTAATTCAAAATCTTGCAAGTTCTTCTAAGTGTTATAAAGTGTCTGAAGTCTAAGCAATGAACTTTGCATTATATCACTATGGAGATCTACGTGTTAACGACTAAAGACAAAATAATTAATTTTGTTTGGGGAAATTCAAGTCCAGTTGACAGGCTGTCGAAAATAAATGTGTAAGATACATACTTTTTACGATTTAAATGTTTGTATCCTTAAATCAGAAAATTCAGAGACCTCCATCAACTCAAATATATTTGATTTGGATTCGTCTACCAAATTTACCAGTCAAGTAGTGCTGACCTGCTTGTTTTCTAACTTTGTTAAAAAAAAATACTTTCAGCAAAAAATTGGATTTAAAAAAAAAAAATATTTATTTAACTGAAGCGATTTTCTTGAAACTTTGGACTTTTTTTGAGATTCCTTAAAGGTGAAATTTAGCTCCAAAAATAATGGTACCTGCCAAACAACCCAAAACACCCACAAGAGTCCATAAAAATATAGGTCTTCCACGGGTGCTTTTTGGAGGGGGAAGGGGGGAGGTATGGACTTAGCGAAATTATAAATTTTTATTGATGCAATTTGGACATGAGTTTAGGGTATTTTTCAATTTTGAATCTAATGACATCAAAATTAAGGTAATACAATAATCAAAAAAAAAGTTATTGCCCTTTTTATTCAGAGATGACTGTATTGTCAGCAAAACAGGTAAAACTATTAAAAAAACATGATTGAAAAGAATGGAATTTGTATAAATATTCAATTTGGCATTAGGCAAATAAAATTTTTTTAACTAATTGTTTCCCATTGTTGGGATGGGTGTTATGATCATAATGCTATACCTTCTTCTTCCCTTCAGAATAGCACCATTTGAACATAGATATTTTAATGGACTCTTTTCATCTTTTATTTTTATATCAAATTGAATATTTTTACAATTTTTCATCAATGTACCATTCTTTTGACCAAATTTTTTTAATACATTTACCTGTTTTACTGAAAATAGAGTCATTTTTGTATACAATGGACAATAAATTTTCTTAGGTTTCATTAGATTCAGAATTGAAAAATACCCTGTAGTCATGTATCATATGTCCAAATTTTATCAATGTAAATTTATAATTTCGATTAAGTCCATACCTCCTCCAAAAAAAACACCCCGGAAGACATATATTTTTATGGACTCTTTTGATTCTTTATTCTTATACGTTCCCACCAAGTTTCAAAAATATAAAAATTTTTCCTGAATGTATATCCTTTTGTACCTGTACTATCAACTGGTTGCTAAAATGATAATTTAGCCGGATTTATCTTAGTTTTCTGAAAAAGCTGGTTCATTTAGTTTTTAATATCTTAAAAAGCAAAAGTCCTAGAACCATTCGGTTTTCAGTTTTTGACTACAAATTGATGACGGCATTGAATTATAGAAACTTAAATAGTACTTTACGTGAAATTTTGCGAAAAAAATATTTCGTACCATTTTTATAATTTTTTTTTTTCAAAATTTTGAGTTCAAACATTAATATTTCAAAAACTGTTCATTAAAATTTCTTAATTTAAAAAAGTGATGAAAGAAGGGATTTATGGCCTTGCATACAAATTTAACAAGGCATCGTAAATATTAGCGTTGATTTTAAATAATTTGTTTTCTGTTTTAACTCATTTTTTCGAAAACTGCCCCTCCCACCTTAAAGCCGCCACTGTGTTTAATTTAAATTTTAAGAGTATCAAAAACCTCTTGAGAGCGCTTATTGTATACAAAAAAAAAAACAGGGACTGCAAGACTTGAATTTGTGTGTTACACCTTTGGACTCATAGATTTTGGGTCACTTGGCCTTACAGTTTTTCCTCTAAGATAAACAGTTTCGGATATATAGGTCAATTCGAATTTTCCAAAATGGTGGATTTCACTTTCATGTACCTATAAAAAAATGATCTTGAAAATATTTCGTTCCGCGAAAATCCATCTTCACTGTACTATATCGGCTTAATTGATTTATCAGCCAAATTTCCAAAAGCTCTAATTTTGGACTTGGATATCGCATCATCTGCTAAAATATATCAACATTTATTAAACTTTGTGGTTTATAATTTGTATCAAAAGAACAATTTACGTAAGTTTCTTAGGAAATGGGGTATGGCGTCTCCAACAGCCCTGTTTCAGGTATACAAAATTCAGCCATCCTATATTTTGTTCCATAAAACGATTATTTTTTGACAAGTTTTCATGTTCTAAAGGTTCTCCCAAACCAATGAGGAACATTCGTTGCGGTGAAGAAACATTGCATGTCAAAATTTATTTACTTGGTGATATATGAGACTGCCCACACCAACACGGCGGAGAAACATATGAATTAATTTTGATTGACCAATGTTTCTTCGCCTCAACGAATGTTTCGCATTGGTTTGGAAGAGCCTTAAAGCTTTTTCACAAACATATTGAAAAAAAAAACTGAACCGTCTCTGCGAAAAAATCAAAACCATAAAAAATGGTCCAACAAAAGGTTCTACCATTAATAACTATGTTTCGAAAAAAATTACAAAAAGTAGCCTTACCATATTTTAATAGAACGAATTTTATTTTTAAAATCGAAATAATAATTTTCCTTATAGGCTTATAATATTTAATGGTAAATACTGTCATTTTACATGCTGAGAAATAAGTAAAAAAAACGTGCAGGAATATTACTGAAAAACCCTATTATAAGTTTTATTAATACTTGAAATTAAACTATATATTTGTTTTAATCTCAAACTTAGAGCTAATCAAATAAAATATGTATTGAATTTCATGAATTGTTTAAACATTTTACTCCACAATAACCATATTTTACATGTCAAGTGCATGCAATTTTTAAACAACAAAGCCGCTTAACATCAAGACCAAGTATACTTATGAGCACGTCATTCATTATGTTTAATGGCTAATAGATTTGTTTCCCAAAATTTGTTTCAATATCGCTATCGCGATAATATAGTTTTTGAAAATTTAAATGCATTTCAGCCGATAAAATTAACTTTGTGGTCCATTGACATAATCAGAAAAAGAACAGCATGATGTCATTACCGCTTCTGTATGTATTATTGAAACGGAAGCAACGAAGATGAATTTTACGGTTGATTATGCCATGACGAATTGTATGCTGTCGCCAAGAAAGGTTACCCAACACCGGCGACATCTTGGACTGCAGACGTCACCATAGAGAACTATAAGACTTTGAGGTAGTTAAGTTAGGGACTTTTATACCGCCTTTTTAGGTCTTGTCATCATCATAGATAAATATATCACCGCTTAGATCAAACGAAAAATTAGCCCTGCCAATTGTGGCTTCTTTGGGCTAAAAGGGAAATTGGGTAGCATCTGTCTGGAGAAAGAAGGGTGAGGACGCTTTTGGTTGAATTGAGATAATAATTCTCCGTGTAATTTTTAGTTCTTTTTCATAAATTGAAGACATAAGTAGACGCACTGTAAGGACCAGCAACTCTGGTCATGAGTAGTAGTAGTAGTAGTAGTAGTAGAATGTTTTTATTTCCAACATAATATCAAAAAGTTTACAATTTTTTAAATTTAATTTTGAGTTTAATTATTATGTACAAAATCAAAACTTACGACAATGACAAAAGTCGTCTGTCGGGTAGTTAAATTTACTTTAATTTTAACAATTTTAAATAGAGTTTAATGATGATTTTTTAGGAAAACTTTTATTAGTTAAATTCTCTCACTAGTTCATTTCTGTATCGCAAGGCCACAGTGATGTAATTGTAAAGCCTATCAAAATCATGGCAGTTCTCTCCATTTAGTATAAGGATAACTTCATCAAATGTTAAGCTGGCTCTCCCAAAGAAACTTGCGCGGAATTCTCTTAAACCTGGACATTTGCCTAAGAAATGATGGATGTTCTCTTCTTCCCTTAAGTTGCACACAGTACATATTGAGGTTTCGTTCTGTCCAAACCTATTCCCGTTTAGTTTTATTAAGTCACATCTTGCCTTGAAAATCCAAGTGATCTTGTTTAATTCGAACCCGTCGGTAATGCCTTTCTTAGATTTTGTTGATGGCCTTCTGATTTCAGCATCCGCATTAAATCCAAGTTTTTTTTGATCCATTCACTTTGAGAAGTATCACTCTCATCCCAATGCAGTCCGAACCTATGTCCAAGATGGTTTACCTCTTTTACCCAAAACACTTTATTTCTCAAAAGCATTTTTGTTAGTTGATTTGGTAGTCTTCTTTCACTGTACTCGAACATTGTTTTTGCTATATAACGGAGGTGAAGATCAAGGGTATTATAGTGTCCGTCTTCTGCCCCTGTTTCTAATGACAACGCGTAGTTTGGTGTAAATGCAGGTAGTTTTAAAATTCGTTTCAAAAAATAGCGTTGGAGCTTATCTACTTCGACCTGTGCAACATAAGTTTGGATTGCCCTGCAAACCGCCTGAAACAATTTCCACTTTGCTCCTAGATTGATGTATCTTTAAGATATGAAACACTGCCACGTTGAGTTTATGCTGTTCTTGGCTGCACTATTTCTCTTCTCTACATGCTTTGAAAATGACATCTTCGGTGATAGTATAACTCCTAAGTACTACTCTGGTCATGAAGTGCGGATAGATAACAATTTCACTTACTCAAAATATTCTAAGACTGTAGAACTCAAGGAATGAAAATAATGACCCTGCAACTGGAGGGAAAAAGTAGGGACCTGATCTAGACTGAAGAACGATCTGAATGATGAAGTGTCACCTTAAGTTATTATAAACTAAACGAATTTAATCCCAGAAGTAAGCATAAAGCCCCTATTCCGATATTATAAGGATTGAATTTCTATAGTAGTGTTACATCCCAAACCTTATTAGAGTTGGAACAGAACCACCCTAGAAAAGAATTTTTGAGCAACCGAGGGACGATAATGTATGCTATGAACTCTACCGCGCGAATGCAGTTATCTCTCCAAACGTAAAAGTGTCCATATGACTATTTTTTTTACAAGAAAAGTTCTTTGAAAAGACATTCTTTTGTATGCTTAACCATAACATATATTTAATTTAAATCATAAATTATATTTAAATTAAGCAGAAGCTATGAAGCCTGACCGCAATTTAACAATCCATTATTGAAGCGTCATTCATAACAAAAAAAGATAACCTTTGCTTTTAATTTACCTTCCTGTTACTCCTCGAAACAGCATAGCAAATATATGTAACCTAGAGAAGAAAAAAAAAAAACACTTTAAACGCAGGTACCTTCCCCTAAAATATAAATTTTAATAATAATTCGAATTATTCTATCATAGTAGAATGAAGCTATATACGAGTGTATGCTCTCCTTTGTAAAGGAGGCAATTCAATTAAATTTTCGAATTGGAAACGAGCAATATGTAGGTAAGGTATAACAGCTGCTCTATGATGATCTTAGGTATTTCCAGTTTCGCATACTTCAATGAGAACACCTTTAGAATCATCGAAACAATAGAGAGGGAATATCCTTGACGAAATGGCAGGAAAAGGTGTTCAAAATCACACTTTATGTCCTTGTAAGGCATTGCGTCTCTATTATGCCTAACCTACCTACCTACATATATTTCCTTTTGTAAAGTCATTCAAAAGACGAAGAAAAAGAAAAGAGCGAGATGAAAACTTATAAAAGAATTTTGTATCTTTCTTTGAGTTGAAAAGAAGGTTTTAAATCATTTCCTTTGTATAAAATGAAGGTTCTTATATGGAGCCTATGACAACTTAAATCGGGAGGAGAGGGAATTGGTAATGACTGAAAATATTTCTCCCGAGTAACATCACAAAACTATGATTTAGGAGGACAATAAAATGAAACAACTCCTGTCGCAAACTCGCCGAACTTACATTATCGTGTTGAAGGTCTGCTGGTGTCGGTAGGTTGGACCCTTTTAATGGCATCAAGATCTGAACAAAAAGGGCCGATCAAATGGAATAAAACTATGATATTGCAGGTAGGCAGGCTCTTTTCTTGCAGTAGTTTTCTGTGTCAGGGATAAATTAATACATTGTCAGGCCTATCATGGGTTTTTTGTTACCGTAATTTTTCCATCTCAGTGAGTATAATTTTATGTATCTATTCCAGAGATTTTCACGAGCCCAAACGAACCTCTATAGGATTTTTTTTTGTGTATGCAGAGGGATTATAAAAATGCGTCTGACGGGATCCTTTTCGTCAAATGCAAAGGATTACAGCAGCTGCTACTAACAAGTGGATAAGTAATGCATTGTTTAGTTTTGAAAATATAAATTGAATTGAATGAATCTAGAACATTGTCAATTGTCAAATAAACTGATGTGAGTTAGAGGGCTTTGTTTGTTCATTTGTTAGTGTTTATTTAGGTTGACAAGTCTGATCTTGATCCTGGTCCTCAACGAGTTTTAATATAAAATAAAGTTTACTTTTCTTTTCAAAACAAAAATATTTTTTTGAATACGAAAAACCCTTTGTTACAAATAATGCCCCATGAAAACGATACCGATAGGGATAGTGATTTTATTTTTGAAGTTGATCTTCAATAAACAATACCAAGTACAAGTAAGGCTACTGAAAATAGTTCAATGATTTAAGAAAAAAACGTTTAAAGTGGTTACTAGTTTTAGTGAAAGCCTCACGTTGTAATCTGCTCTAAGTCCTGTTTCGTGTTGTCGTGTTTCTAAAAAGAACTTGTTGAATAATTTTTTTTGTGTAACATTTTAAGAAAAAAATCGAACTCAGCTTTCTACTTTCTTATAAGAAATAACGCTTACCCGGAGCTTATATTAGCGAGTCGAATTAGTAGCATTTGTATAATAGTATTAGTTTTCTGAATGAATGTGTGAATAGTAGCTCCCTTCGCGTTTTGTAAATTAGTATGATATTTTGAAAATAAAATAAAAAAAAACACTCAAAATTCGGAAATTATGAAATCAAAACAAAAAATGAAAATTAATACAATAAATACACTAGCACGACAACTGGAATACAACTCAGAGGCAAAAATATTTTACTATTTGTGCTACTAGTCTGCTCTCTCATGTTCAGACACACTAACACTCATAAACGCTTCTAGTTCTACTCGCTTATATTAGCCGGGTTAATTAAAAGATTTGAGTCCCCCTCGCGAATCCTAGTTTGAAGTCGATTTTTTTGGAAGAATAAGGGAAATTGAAGAATTAAAAAGAGTAACCTCAACGTTTCCAAAAATAATGGTTGGTTTAAGTTGTATTTGTTTGAATTTGTTTGGTAAAAACTATAATTAATTCTTTAATAAAAAACCGAAAGTAAAAAAAAACTTCCAATTTCGAAAAAAATGAAGTTATACTTGCATTGCGTTAAGGGCGAAAATATTCAGGATACAGTTTGATGATAATGTTAAGAGTGTCAAAAAATTTAAAGATACAGGATTATCTCTGCCGCTTAATCTAAGTGACAGGATGAAATATAAGCGTATCATTAAACAAAGAAAGTGAACAAATTTCGGCGAAATTCATAAATGAACAAAATTTGTATACAATATAAGGTTAAATATCCAAAAGACATTTGTATACTTGAGATTTCACCATTTGTGAATCAAAATACATTAGAACGGTACTCTTTAATGAAAAAATAGTAAAGATATTTTGTGGTGATGAAAGATATTTTTGAAATCAACTTGAAAATACTTATTTTAAAGAATGACTACATACATAAGCATACAAACATATGTATATGGCTTCCGAAATGTACATCTGTTAACTTAGTTAATTGTCTGACTTGGATTTTCGCTATTTTTGAATATTTTAAATGGTTGATAGATTTAGTGTCGATTTTAGCAACATTCGTGGGCTTAGAAAGAATTTCTACGCTACGTACGTCTATACTGCAAACAACAGGCCAGCTGTTTTGGCACTGAGTGAAACCCAGATAGGTGAAAATTCTGATCATTCGGAATTTAATTTATTTGGGTATAATTTAGTGCCATTATTTTTTCCACACCATGGTCTTGCCGTTTATATAAGGAATGATGTTGCGTACCAACTTCAACCACAATATGGTTTGTGTTCTAACACAAACTTTAATTTCATGTGGTTAAAATTTACGGTAAATAAGCACATCATACACACATGTTTCGTTTATCGAAGCCCTAATTTGGACAGAATTTCAACTTTTAACGAGTTTGATGCTCTGTCCGACTCCATTCAAAGAATTGTTGCCCATTACCCTCACACTGAAATCTTCATTGCGGGCGATATCAATGTACACAATTCTAATTGGCTTCGCTTTTCGGGTCAGACAACACCCGAAGGAAGGTTTGTTGAGGTCTTTGCTGAGTTAAACCACCTGACTCAGCTTGTTTACGAGCCAACTCGAATCTCTGACGTTCCAGGTCAATCCGCCAACACTCTGGACTTGTTCCTTACCTTTGACCCTGATAAATACACTATTAGTGTATTATCGCCTCTAGGCACATCAGACCATTGTGTCATATCTGCGAATTTCTCGTGCCACCAAAACACAGTTAAAGAAAAAACTCCCAAGAGAACCGTTTGGCAGTACGAGAAAGCCAACTGGGACGGTCTCAATGCTTTCTTCAGGAACTTTAACTGGTCACTATGCTTCCTCGATAGTGGCGTAGATGCCAGTGCAGATATGATCACAAATTTAATTCTTTGTGGAATGAGAAATTTTATCCCGAATAGGGTTAAACCTATCAAACCCAAAGAAAACTCGTGGTTTGATTCGAGCTGTAAAGAGGTAATTAGGGTCAGAGAAGTAAGTTTCCGTAGTGACAAAGCCAACCCTACTGAGGAAAACCGGAAAAAGTTTCAACAAGCCAGAAAGACCTGTAACGGTCATATTAGAAGAACCAAATTTTTGCATGACCAAAAATTAAGGCAAAAAATACTACAATGTCCCAATAGTAGTAAAAATTTGTGGTCATTTGCAAAAAACATTCGCAACACTTCTTCGTCTGCGGTTCCAACGCTCGTCTTCAACGACACACCTGCTGTCAGCTCGCAAGATAAAGCCAATTTGCTCACAGCACAGTTTGCTGTTAATTCGACGCTGCCAGTAAGTGATAGAACTCCGCCTGTAATTGAGAGCGTAAACGTTTTTATGGGGCAAATCTTCTTTCGCACTCGTGCAGTTGCTAGAGTTCTAAAAGATATCGACATTCACAAATCCGCTGGCCCGGATAGTATCCCTCCCATTGTTCTGAAGAGGTGTTCTTCAACGCTGGCAAAACCACTGCGTAAGCTTTTTCATCTGTCCTACTCTACTGGTCTCTTTCCGGGTGGATGGAAAACAGCATTTGTCCAGCCTGTCCCTAAAAAAGGCGTATCTTCTTCACCCTCAAACTATCGTCCAATTGCACTTACGTCCCTTCTTTCCAAGGTCATGGAAACGCTGATCAATTTTCAGCTCAAGAAATATCTCGAAGAACGAAGGCTTCTTTATGACCGGCAGTACGGCTTTCGTAGCAATAGGTCCACTGGTGATCTGATGGTATATCTCACCGAACAGTGGCACAAATCTTTACATCGTTTTGGAGAAAGTAAGATTATTGCGCTTGATATTTCTAAAGCATTTGATAGAGATTGGCATCAAGCTCTCTTATCGAAAATGCGTGCATTTGGTATCGATTAATCTCTTCTTCGTTGGATTAGAAATTACCTTTCGGACCGTTCAATACAAGTTGTATTGGATGGTTTCAAGTCTGAAATTCACAAAATACATGCTGGTGTGCCCCAGGGCTCCGTTCTGTCTCCGACTCTCTTCCTTATTTTTATAAATGATCTTTTGTCTGAAACTTCTGATCCATTAAACTGTTTCGCTGACGACAGTACCCTCAGCTTCTCATATTCGTTTACAAATTCTCATCCATGTCCTTCGGATGTGGAACTTGAACGGCAGCGTATGATAAGCTCATTAAATTCTGATCTTGACAGCATTGTCCAATGGGGAATCAAAAATCGCGTAGAATTTAATGCTTCAAAAACTCAATGCTGTCTAGTGTCGTCAAAACGAAACCCACCCCTCATGCCACTATCCATGAGTGGTTCGTGCATTGAGGAAACCGAAAAGCTTTCAGTCCTCGGTATGTGTATCACAGACCCCCTTCTGTGGAACGACCACATATTTGATGTTGCCAAAAATGCTGCTAAATGTTTAGGTTTTCTTCGGCGATGCAAAAAATGTTTCACCCCTTCTGATCTGGCTGTTTTCTATAAAGCCTTTATTCGTCCAAAACTGGAGTACAATTCTCATGTTTGGGCAGGTGCTCCAATAACTCACTTGAGTCTATTGGATAGAATTCAAAGAAGAGCTATGAAAATGATAGGTGATAGAAATATAACGGAAGCATTTGCACCTCTCGAACACCGAAGCAAGGTTTCATGTCTTTCGTTACTTTACCGTTATTTTCATAACCAGTGCTCTAGCGAAATAGCCAGTTGCATTCCTCCCCTAAAACAATTCAACCGTAATACTCGTATTTCTAGGAATGCACATCAGTTTACCCTTGAGCCCAACTTCGGACGTACTGTTTAGTATAGAGATTCTTTCTTTAGTCGCACTACAAGAATGTGGAATGCTTTACCCGGCACTATTTTTCCCTGCCATTTGGATATTCAAAGGTTCAAAACCAATGTGCACCGGCATCTCCTCTTAAATCCTTTCCTATTTTCCTAACGCTCACACTGTGTTTAAACATTTAAAGGGTAGTAAGAACCCCTTTAGTGCGCGCTTAATTAAAAAAAAAAAAAAAAAAAAAAAAAAATCTTAGCAAATAAAGAAATAAGGGAGGTGTTTTCAAGTTGATTTTTAAAATATATTTATTTATTAAATAAAACAGCGCTGATGATCTCCATTATCAGTTTAATTAAATACATTTTTTTATAAGGTTTCTTAAAATATAAAAATTATTTATATGTAAGTAATTTTATGAAAAATTCGTCACTTAAGAGCAGAGTCCAAACAAAATGATATTTTTAACTCATGACTAGTGATGGCCATTTCAGAGAGAAGTGTAATAAAGCATTATTTTGAATTGCCCCCGGGCGAGGGCCCGACGTTGGGAAACACTGCTGTTGAACAAATAAATTTATATCACATATTTAATTTGGTAAGAGAAAAAATAAACCGGATAAACTTAAAAGTCATTTCTGAGAAGATATCATCTTTTTCATTTTCATATATGTATGTATGTAATCAAAATTAAATATAAAATATTTAATTTTTAAGGTTAAAATATCAAAATATCAAATATTATATGTACTTTATTTTATTATAAATGTTATCCGAATGGCTGATTCATTCTGACATTCAAGAAAGTATTTTTATGTGAGGCGTTATTTATCTCGCTGCATGAATACCCATTATTTAAAAATGTATGCACTTTGAACAATAACTGCAGAAATATTTTTCTTTTATTGTTTATATTTTGGAGGACTTATTAAAAATATAATTTGGCATTGTCGCTAAATGTATGCAAAACGTATTATAAATTGATACAAAAAAGTACGTATACGCCCAGGTGTACTTTTTATTAAATTGTTTTTACGGCACTGGATGTCTTGAATAGGTTGAAGGCAGAGTAAAAAGTAAGTTTTGTATGAAGGCATTATCTTCTTGAAGGGATTATGACATCTCAAAAATGTTACCTGCGGTTGAGCTTGTTCTGTCAGAATTAAATAACGAACAATGACTAAGATTGATGAAATGCACATATTGTTTTGAAGTATTCCAACAGACATTTCCTGAATTAGTTGCAAGTTTAAGAGATGTGGTTAGAGTAAGAAATTTTGTTAAAACAAAAACATTTCAAAAAGTTCTCACCCGCTTAGTCAGTTTCTCCAACAGATTATAATTGATTCAAAGTTTTTTTTTTTGTTTTACAAATATTCTTCTGCAAAATAGCATAATTAGAGTTTTGAAAAGCAGAATTTTTTTACACTTACAACATTTTTGACATTTTCGATATTTGGAGAAAGAGAACTTTGAAATAAAGATTTTTTCAGTCATACAAAATTTTGAATCTATATATTTAAAAATGAATAGCTGTTCATTTGTCTCGCTAAAACTCGAGAATGGCTGCACCGATTTGGCTCATTTTGACCTTGTAACACTTGTGGAATTTCAGGGAAGGTTTAAACGGTGAGAAACATAAACTAATCGCGACTGATCTCTGTTGGTATACAAAACACTTCTGTTTCAGAAATAAAAAAATTGTAAAAGTGTAAAAGTGTCAGTTGATTGTCGAAAAAAATATAATAAATATGTAAATAAAATTTAAGACGATCTATGTATTATCTAATATATAGAAATCCGTGTCACGGTGTTTGTTACCGAACCCCTCCGAAACGGCTGGACCGATTTTAATGAAATAAGGTGTGTATATTTGGTTGGTATGGGAATCGGTTTTAAATTATACTTCATACCGATTGGTGATTAGGGTGGCCCTCTCCAGAAATACATACATACATATATTTTTTTAGTTTTTGGACGAAAATTTTTTTTTTAGATTTAATATCAAAAAATACCTCAGAATTTCAGCCTCCTACACCCACCTCCCAGTTTTTATCGCGATTTTAAAATTTTCGTATTTATTGTTCCTGCAAACATAATTTAGCCGTTGCGTCGGCGTCGTTCTAAACGCAATTATTTATGTTTTTAAAAGACAGATGGCGCTACGTCTGCATAATCAAATTTTCACAAGGCAGTGTATGTAAAATAACAAGAATAAAAATTTTCCACGATTTATTTCAATTAACAAGAAAATGTGTGTACTTAAATAATGTATATCCACAAAAAGTTATTTTGTTTAAGACTTAACAAAATTAAACTCTTCTTTCAATTTGACATATGTTATCATAAGAGTGTTATTTTATTTCTAATTTACCCGAATGGAGTTTAAATCAAAAAGAATTAAGCTTCAATATTGTGATTTGACGATATATGTACACTAGGGTGGTTCTTATTTGTTCTCTTATGCGAAAATTGAGGCGACGGCGACGCCTCATTTCTTATTTTTGGACTTATACTATAAAAACACTGTACCAGGTGTCATTTTTGAACTAATCAATGAAAAGACTTCGAATTAGGCTCAAATGAAGCGTCTCTGAAAACTCTACAGCCGCATGCATGTTTAAACAAATTTCGATCATTTGTTTAAACATTATTGTAAATAAGCAAAAAGGCAGATTTTTTGTTTCGTTCAATACGCGAAAAGTAAGCAACATTTTGACATAAATTATTTTTTTTTTTTTTTAAGGTATGGAGAAAAATGGAGGCGGAACAAGAGAGCATACTTAAAGGCACTTATAAAATTGCTGATGCTCCAAATGCATTTGATAAACAAATAACACATCTCGACCTGTGACGTCAGTGGTCTAAAGCGGTGGAGTGCGTAGTGCACACGACTGCTAAGACTGAGCAAATCTGATATGCGTGGGTTCGAATCCTATGGTGTGCATAAAAAGTTTTTCAAATTAAATTGGATTAAAGCTCAGCACCACAAAAAGGAGACTGATGAGTGCAAAAGTGGCAAAGCACGAAATAGCTATATCTCCAGCCAAACAATTGGTGGTAGCGCCTTTAAGTTGTTGTTGTTGTTCGAAAATTCAATGAAATTGACGGAATAAAGAATGGTCAAGCCTAATAAGCTGACATTCTAGTACGAATAGTACAATAAAAACAATAATAAATTATTCTTGTTGATGATCGTTTTCATTAACCTGAATTAATTGAGATTTTTCCTTATATATTCGACACTATCAACGTTTGGATGTGTTATGTAAATATGATAATTAGTCATTGTACTGAAAACGGCTATAGCGGCGGCGGCGCGCCGTAGTTTTGAAAATGTAATTTTCAATAGGTAATATCAATTAAAAAGTACAAGTGACCTCAACTCCAGAAAATATTGTGTTTCGCCCAAGGTATAACAGTGGGCTCTTCAGTCGGTCTGTTATACCCTACTAAGACACAAATTTTGGTCGATGTTTACCGACTCTTATAAAAATTACAGCAAAAAGATACTGTGAATTTTATTATTCTAGGGGAATTTGTTTAAATTCGTGCACCTCAAAAATAGGAGTCGGTAAACATCGACCAAAATTTGTGTCTTAGTAGGGTAAAACAGACTGACTGAAGAGCCCACTGTTATACCTTGGGCGAAACACAATAATTTCTGGAGTTGAGGTCACTTGTACTTTTTAATTGAATTTTATTCATTCACTCCACTTAAAACAGAAGTAATTTCAATATTTTAATATTTAAATTTCTTCATCTTCTTATAATAGGTTATATCGTTATCTGCATTTTTTTTTCTTTTTTCTATGCACTTTCTGCTTAATAAAATTAAACAATAACACAGTCAATACAATTTAATGTAGTCGGAGGAAAGGATATTATTTTTCCAAAAAAATACCAATAAAAAACAATTAAAAAAAAGTGCTAATGAAATAGGGTCAGGAAGGGTTAGGAATAAAATTCTGAAAAAAATTAGGGAACTTTTTGTTCATGCATTTGAACCAATCTTGGGGGCGTCGTCAATTTTGTTCACTAAGAACCACCCTAATGTACACATACGTCTTTTTGTGACTGTGAAAGGTTGTTGAAATACCTACTTAAAGAATTCATAGATTATCGACATACCATTATTAATCAGTAAGTACAACTTTATTTAACAACAAAAATATTCACAAGAAAAATTTTCTATGGCAGAACAACGTCTGCAGGGTCAGCAAGTAATATAGTAACGAGAAATAGGTATACATAAAATATTCCAAATGTAGCACAATTTTTTTTAAACAAAGTCATAACTTTTGGATTTTTTAATTTAAATTTATTTTTGCTGTGTTTTTTTGAAGGGCTTTTATGAAAAATAGAGATTTTATTCTAAACAAGTTGTTATTTTAAAAACACATAGGAAATAAATAAAACATTTTATTTTAATGCATCAAAAACAGTATTCATCAACAAGTTTTATTAATAAGTTCCTAGGTTGATGTAGGTATATCTAACTAAAATGAATCCAAAACTGTCACCTTTTTTTTATTAAAAAGGTCAATGATGTGACGATATTTTATGTACCGTTTTCTCTAAGCAAATGGAAACAAATTTGAAATATTGAACACACTGTGTATTTTCCAATTTTAATATGTTTTGTTTATAGGTATTATATTATTAGGTCCGCCAAAGATTTATAATTCTTTAAAAATATAAATTTTGTGTGCACTTTTTTGATCGTATTATTATTAAAATATTTTTTTTTTAATAATGATGCTTTTATCCTTTAAATCTTCTTGTTTGTGAGAAATTATAAATAAAAAAAGCAAACAAATATGATAGATCTTTATAAGAAAAAGTTATTTTTTTGGAATTTTCAATTTTTTAAAAAAGTAGTAGTAGTAGTAGAAGTAGTAGTAGTAGTAGTAGTAGCAGTAGTAATAGTAGTAGTAGTGGTAAAATATGTCTTCGGCAGACATAAAGGCATCTTGGTTTTTACATTCAAACAAAAATTGGTAAGAGCCTCGAGCAAAAAAAGCTAAGTAAAGTAGTACTTTACTATATTTAAAATTATGAAAAAAAAAATAATATAAAGTACTAGGGTAATAAAAAGTCAAAGTTCTCTTCAAAATGTGTATCTATTGTAACGCTTTGGTGTACAACATTTTTTGTCTTTCTATTTGTGGAATATATAAATAACGCTGATGGTTTGCCTACTCTGGAGCATGCAACATATAACTGCCCATGTGAAAATATTGGGTATTCTAAGTCTCTGCCACAAAATTCTAAAGACTGGATTTGTAACACCAAGGCGAATTAGAAATTGAAGCCCTTTGAAATTGAATGGTGAATCAGATGGAATTAGCGAAATTCGGGGAATAAGAACGTCTTCTCCCTTATGCTTTCCTTTTAAATTTGTGACTTCGATTACATTATTCATTAAGCGCTGAACAGTAAGTCTAGTTCCGTTGCAAAGTTTTTGTTGATTTATACTCCGAAGCATGGATTGCCACACTGAATTTTAATCGTAAGTTATGGGGTGGCATTCCTGGTAAATCTAATGAATTAAGAAATTCTGTTTGATAGTTCACTACGTCATCTTAGTCTATAATAGTATCGATTGACTTATGATACTAATTCACCAATTATTCCATTTTGAATATCCCAATTAACATCGTTAACATCTTTATTTTTTCCTGCTAATATTGCTCGTTTGCTCAACCAAGTATTATCTTTGTATCGCTGTCCAATATTTGGAAACACTTTTTTAATCAATTCTTCTTTAGTTTGGGTAATCTCACAAACATTTTCCGACAATGTTATTAATCCAACATCAATGGGCATTTTTGCCATCTCCAGTATTCAACAACTGCTTTGAAAACTAAACGGCCGAAGAATCGTTTTGCAATATTGGACACTCATAGCTATTAATTGTCAATCTGATTGTTTTGACATATCTCCACAAATAAGGTTATTTCAAGCATGCATTAATTTCATCCGCTGGAGTGTATTGTGGAACTACGGGCAATGTTTGTCGTAAATCACCGGCCAATAATATAAAGACACCACTAAATAAATTTTGATTGTTTTGAAGAAGGATTTGTATTTTCTTAGTCTTAAAAAGGCTTCCATTTTCCAGTTTTTGTTTCAAAATGATAGGTTTCTAGGTGATCGAAAAGTTTATGATCGATTTCAAACAAAAATTTGAAAGCAAAAGAGCTTTTGAGAATAAGAAAATAAAAATCGGCCAATAAAAGCGATCCGCCGCGCTTTCCAGATTCCGCCTACAGTGCAGAATGTGCAGTTCGACCACCTTCCAATAAGGTAGCAGCAATTCACGATGAAGCGAGCGCCAATGCTATTTTGTTTTGTGACCGAATACAAACACACATGCTAAAATCAGTGAAATTAAAAATGTCTTTCCGCGGTACATCCAAAAAAAAGAATCAACCTTTCTCATCATAAACAGCTTTTAAGATTTATAAACACTGAATTTTTGTTTCGATTCTATAAAGATTTGTTGTTTTGTTTGATTTTTTACTTTGAATGACAATAATAAAATCTGAATTTCCGTTTTGATTCTATAAACAAATGTTGTTTGATTTTTCTTCGTTTTGTTGTTTTTTTTACTTTGACTTTTTTTTTGTTGGCATACAAATTGTAAGTGGTCACAAAGTCATTTTTTTTACATACAAACGCTCTAATTTAAAATGCTCAAATTTTGAACTCATTTGCTTATAGATTTTTTTTTTAATCCACAAGCAACCAATTTTTCATATAGTACATATCATCAAAATCAAATCTCTAGATATTAACCAGACCTAAAATTAACAAGACATAGAACGCGAAAAACGTTAGTCCCACAATTCTGCCTGTCTGCATGTTCCTCCACCTGTAGCATTGAAGATATTTTCTTCAAACTTGAAATTAAGGTTCTTAGGTGAGAAACAAAATAACGGTACCTTCCTGTTTCTTATTCGATTTTCACATTTCCTTCAAAGTATAAATAATTTTGCAGACAAAATTTTCCAAAAAAATATTCGTTGGATTTAAAAAAAAATTATTTTCGTTTGTTGTTATAAATTCATATTGTGGAAAACGGTCATACAATTTTTTTGAAATTTATCAGTGTATTTTAATAAATAAAACTGGCATACCAAATAATACGTCTGGAACTAGGGCTGTCTACGAGACGAGACTCTGCGAGACTTTTGTAAGTTTCGTCTCCGTCTCGTTAAAATCGAAAATTTTCAGTCTCGTCTCGGTCTCGTATAATTAAGTCTCGTCTCGGTCTCGTCTCCGAAAAATACGATTTCCGGACAACCTAAGGATTATTGTAACTAAATATATTCGATTATAGTTTGAATATGTGCAGAAGAAAATAAATATTTAAGTGAAATTGGATTTTTTAATTTATTAGACTCTCTGTAAATTTCGCTCCAAATATACAGTATCGCATCGGTCTCGTCTACGTTGCTTATTAAAAGGCACTCTCGTCTCGTCTCGTCTCGTCTCGTCTTGTCTCGTCTCGTCTCGTCTCGTCTCGTCTCGTCTCGCCTCGTCTCGTCTCGTCTCGTCTCGTCTCGCCTCGTCTCGTCTCGTCTCGTCTCGTCTCGGTCTCGTCATGCGAGACCGAGATCGAGACCGCGACTTTTCTCGTCTCGTGGCCAGCCCTATCCGGAACACTCATGAAACAAAGCTGGTATATTTTTGGGGCAAAGTAATGTAATCGTACGTCTTCCATTAAATTTAGATATACCTTCTTCTCAAAACAATAATGATAAGCAATTAGGCTACCACTAAAAAGTCCCCTTTTTATAAAGAAAGAAACATCGTTTCATTTGCAATATTAATACTTTTATGGTCTTATTTCAAGTTTTTCTATATAACACAAAATTAATTCTGCGCTTATCTTTTTACTAAAACAGAAAAAACTAAACAGCTTACAGTTTATTTACAGAAGTGGGATACATTTTTTAAAAACAGCTCATCACGTTTAAAAGGTAATTTTTGTTATCAACTAAAAAGAAGAGCAGCTCATTAATATGTATCTACAACACGGCTCTATATAATGACTTTAATCTTAAGCAATTTTGTGTTGTTCCATTAAAAAAAAAAAAATGCCTATAAAAGAAGAGTCATTTTCTGAAAATTTCATCAAAGACACACACAGGCAGCTGTAAAATTATTTTTATGTCGGTAAGTAAAATATGTCTTCGGCTAACTTTACTTGTCGGCCATCGTTTATCTACCACGTCGAACGACGAGAAGATGTTGATGTGCACACACTTCATTCCAACAATTACAAGGTTGATGTTGTATGTACCTACGAGAACTAACGAGTATGGTATACACTCTTTTCTATTCCCCATTTTAAATTCTCAGAACATTAGCTGCTTCAGTGGAATTCGCAGCAGCAAATCTTTAGGCCAATGAAGAGCCATCAAATAATAAACATAGCAAAAAAAAACTTGTACCTATTTTAGTTTCAAGTCGAACGGACGACGTCGATGACGGCGGCATCAAAGTGTCCAGAGCGTGCGGATGTCAAACTGGATCTGCATTCTGCCGTGAAATAAAAGTTATTATGCCTCTTTGTTTAAGGTTACTTCTTTCAATTTCCGTCTGCTCGCTCTTGTGGTCCCTTCTGGCTCCATCCGCCAAAATGATAGTAAAGAACGCTAATAGTGACTAATTGCATCTGCATCGTGAATGATATTGACGGGTCGAATCAACAGACGTTCTTTATATCCTCGACTCACATGACCACAACGACCGACGACGACCGAACGACGGCGCAATGACATGGTCAACGGTCAGTGGTGGCAAGGAAGGGAGGTTGTTAGTACAGTTAGTCAAAACAACTCTTAAACTTTAAATATGGAATTTGATCAAAATCCGGTCAGTGGTTTAAGCTGCATGGGTAGGTATTCAGAGTTGAATTCCATATCTGAAGTTTAACTTAAATATCAAGATTGAATTTTCTTAAAATTCACGAACATGCTTTCAGTTAGTTAAGGACAACAAAGTTATGGAAATGATCAATCAGTGTTTTAGAGCCACCCTTTATAGCCCTGATTAGTTTGAAGCATGGAAGGCTTCAAAGTCTTTATTTTGGATACCTAATATGATTTTCTTATCGAGTCGAAACTTGCAACCATTTCACATTGTTGAACTCACTGTAGATATGGAACAGAGCACAATGATGCAAACCGCATTTTGTTAATTTCAGGTGATGCCGGTAGCGAAGATAGGCAGCCTCAACCAGCACCAGCACTACCAGCAGCAGCATGCTCTACAGAGTGAAATTGCTGGTGACTCTGACTCTGACTCGTTGGACTTGTCTTTGGCTAATGGATTTAGAAACCAGTTTTTTGGCCTTACATCGACTTAATAGTATGTTGACATCTCCGCCAGATTGGAAGCCAAATTATAAGTACCTGTTTGAATTCCATTTACACATACACATGTTAACATTTGTCAGAAAACGTTCAAGAAGTGAGAAAGGCAAAAAATGATAAGTCAGTTTTATGGCCGCAATAAAACCTTTCGGTTTTTTTTTGATTTTTTTCTTAAAAGATACAAAACAAAAAAAAAAACATAATCAGTTGTTATTTTGCAAAATATTGATAAAGTGAAGAATGCAAGTTTTGTGTTCTTCTTGGTACCTTGAGTTTATAATTTGATGATGTTGATGATGATGATGGTGGTGCAGCAGTTTTTCTTTTTGCGTGCTTTAGTGAAATTAATTATTCTTTTTTCCGGGGGATTCATCTGTTAATAAAATGGATAGCCATAGCCATAAATCAGGATTTCTTTTTTTTATTTAATACATTATGAAAAATGTCTTGGCTATCCTTTTTGGTAGGTATAATATGTCAGAAAGCCTGTATTGTAAGCGGTAGTCATTCCATCAATTAAGAGAAAAATCTCCTGGATGAATTTTTTTTGATCAGGATAACGAATGTTAATATCTGGAAGTATTTTTATGGATCGAACAACCGATGACGACTACGACATGCAACTTCGATGGGTATTCACATAATTCACTAAAAAACAACATTAATATATCAATAATTTTTTTTTAATCGATTTGTCACGTTGTAGGTGGAAAATTAAGAACGCTGTGTCTTGTTAAAGTTCATGCTGAAATATTGTTAAAGATTCATTTTTCGTCTTAAAAAAAAAAACAAACGGCAACGTTAACAAAACTTTTTTTCAAAGCCAGAACTCACTTCATTTATTGTATTTTATTCAAAAATAATGTTTTTTTCACTTACTTAACAGTTTTTGAAAAATTAATTTTCAAACTCAAAATTTGAAGAAAAAAAAAATTAAACCAGTTTCAATTTACGTAAATATGTAGGTGATGTTTTAAATTCAATGCTCTCATCAATATTCTTAGTCAAACACTGGAAAACGGATGTTTTTCTAGGACGTTTACATTGTTAAGAACCACGAATTCTTATTAACCATAAGAAAAAACAAAACTGATGATAGTTAACGGTGCAGGGAACTAAGTCCTCAGGAACTAAGTTCACTAAGGGACTTAAATCTCACTAAATGGGAACGAAATCCACTTTACCAAAGTGGTATTTGTTCTCATGCAAGGCGGCAACCAGCTCCCCTTTCCTATTAAAAAGAGATTTTGGGATTTTATTTGATTATTTTAGAAAACTCGAAAACTGAATTTCGAAATCAATTGATGCTTTTTTATTCATTTTTCTAGTTTTCGAAACTAATCAAATAAAAATCGCGCTATTTGTTTTTATTATTTTCGAAAACTCGAAAGCTGAATCAATCGCGCGATTTTTATTTGATTATTTTAGATAATTCAAAAACTGAATTTCGAAATATGTAAACTAATGGATTTTGTTTCAGTTTTCGAGTTTCGAAAATAAGCGATTTTTTTTGATTATTTTCTAAAACCCGAAAACTAAATCAAGAGCAGCAGTTTATTTCGAAATTCAGTTTTCGAGTTTTCTAAAATAATCAAATAAAAATCGCGCGATTGATTCAGTTTTTGAAAAATGAATCAAAAAGCATCAGTTGATTTTGAAATTCAGTTTTCGAGTTTTCTAAAATAATCGAAAATAAAAATCACAAAATCTCTCTTTTTAATTTTTGTTCTTGGAAATTGGTACCCACTTTATACTTACTTTTGAGTGTGTACAAATTTCCCATAAGAAAGGGGAGCTGGTTGCCGCCTTGCATGAGAACAAATACCACTTTGGTAAAGTGGATTTCATTCCCATTAGGTGGGAACATAGTCTCTTAGTGGACTTAGTTCCCGGGGACTAATTTTCCTGCACCATAAAATAAATAATCACTTAGACGGATTCTTCTAAGTTTTATGAGAAAGTTGGTTCATTTTTTTTTTATATCTTGAAAATAAAAAAGCCTAGAACCACACGGTTTTTTGAATTTGATTGATAAGTGCATTGAATTAAAAAAAAAAACAAAATTGTATCTACTTAAAAACGTAAAAATAGAACAAAATATGCACGACTGGATCGCTCAAACTTGTTTGCAATTAGAATGTATCTACACGGTTTGTTAACGAAAAAATAAAAAAAACATGTTAAAGTAGCAATTTCGAAAAATTCTTATTTACATAATACAAAAAAATGGACGAAAAGTTAAAAATAAAAATATAAATATTTTTTCTTTAATATAATTCAAAAAACGAAAAAAAAAAATATTCATACACATTTTAAAATGCAATATTTGTTGACTAACTTAGAAGTACCGATTCGCAAAATAAAGATAACGTCAACGAAGCCAATGACGAGATATGAGGGAATATACCCCTAAATAGTTATAAAATAAGTCAAGAAAACCATAATTTTATTATTCGAATTTTTTTGGTCTATATACAAAGTTTAATCAAAATCGTTAGAGCTGTTTTTGAGAAAACTTGATAGGTGAGATGAGCTAAAAGAAAGACCGCATTTCTCGTCTAGGGAATCTGCTTCACACCCAATTTGAAGCAAATCCGTTAATTTTCATAGGCTCTTGCTGGATGTGCATCAGGACATACAGATGCACAGACAGACATGCCAACAGACGTCTTTACGAAAATCAGTTTTTTGGCCTTCTCCATCATCGTTATGTAAGTTTTGATTAAAATCTGGTTTTTTTTAGACCAAACTTAAAGTTGCCCAAAATGTTGAGTTTGAAAATGATTTTTTCAAAAAACTGTTCATTAAACGATCTTTATTTAAAAAGAATACAAAATGAGGGATTTCTGGCCTTATACAAACAGTTATAACAAGGAGTTCTAAGTGTAAACGTCGCGTCGTGACATCAACCAAAATTTGCTTTTTAGACGGGTAAAACCGGATCTAGTTGCTGTCATTTTAAATTTTTGAATAAAGCATTAAGAGAAGAGATTAATTTTTGTTGCTTCCTATCTGAAATTAATAAACATTTTATTTATAAAACCGTTGTTTTAACAATAACGTTTTTGCAACAAACACTCTGAATTCCTAATTCTTGAAGATCTCAAATTCCATTTTCAATTTAAACAAGCTTTTTTGAAGACAATAAACAAATTATTAAATAATAATAAATACATTCAAGTCTTATTAATATCTGAATAATGATGGACTCTGAGAAATGAACTATGTTAATTTTATAAACTTGCTTCTAAAGTAGTTACCCAATCTTGTTCTACCCATCCTGAGAATGATGATTTTAGATTGCTGTAGGCTAAAAGCGTCAAGTCATATATCAATCACTACAATAGCAAAAACGATATTATTTTGTCTAATTTATGCAGGTACCTACATTATAATAATAATAAACTTCATGAACATGTCATAGAAATGTACACATAGCTTACATGAAATGACATAAATGGTAGATATACAATTCATTTTATTGCAAATGCACACAAAATATATTTGTATACATATATGAATACCACACTATGTAATTCATCTTATACTCGTACATGTATACGAATATATCACCCTAAATATGAATTCAGCTTTTCCTTTAATTTCCATCAAATAATGTCAATCATAATAATACAATAATTTCAGTGTCCGTCTGTGAGTGTCACGGTTAACGTTCTTCTATTCATAAATATGTATACTCAACTCTTATACATATACTAATAGAAAGCAATATTAACTCCGTATATACATACGAGTATATAATACAGAGTAAAGAACAAACGATAAGTGGCATGAATGCCGCATAACAAAATTGAACTTATCCCGCAATATTGAAAATCCATTGATTCTGTCAGTCCGGCATTCTTCGATCATCCCCGAACAATATTTTATAAGTGCCCTTTTGGAACAGACACATAATCATAATCAAATGCTTGTCAAAACGTCAACTCTCACAGTTTAATGATTTTTGAAAGCATCAGGCATCAGCATCAGCTCCAGCCTCAGCCCCAGCCAGCAATGCAATATATAGAGAAACTTGAATTTGTCAACCAATCGAGTACCTACATACATACACGACACATATATAGCACATAATCTTTGAAGGGATCGAATAGTGAAAAGTATCTCGATATCGATAGGTATATAGGAATAAATTGTTGATTGAAGGAGCCCATAAAGATTTTGACTTTGACTGCAGCAATTAAATCTGCACGCTTGCTAAATAATTCTTTATAGAATCATAATTTTAGAGGGAAAGTATTGGTTTTATGCATTTTAACTCAATATATACGATCCAGTTTCACTTCAATAATTCCGACTAGGAAACTGTGCCTAAGATGATGATCTTAGCCTCGTGAAGTTATTTTCTTAAAAAAAGTTAAATTAGTTATAGTTAGTCCTTTTAATTGAACAACCATTTTTCACAATTTTTCTTGTTGCTCTGCTTATTACCGAAATCTAATTATGACAAAATCAACTTATTCATTGACGAGCTATTCGGGAATATGCCAAAAAAAGGCAATAAGCTCAAAATAAAACTCAAATCTGTATTTTCCTTATTTACATTTTTTGGCAAAAACCTGGTTTGCAGTATTATTAAAACTGATCTAGGTATTACACGTATGAAGTTTAATCAAAATCGTAAGAGCCGTTTTTGAGAAAGCTTGATAAACTAAAATAGTTACATTATGGCAGCTACCAGTTCTAGGTGACTTCTGTGAAGTTGGAAGGGCAACTTTCACCTAGAGTAATGGGCCCAACGCAGTTATTTGCAGCTTTTCTTTTGCATTCTTTTGCACTTATATTCCCGATTTGCAGTTAATCAAATAGTGATTGTAATCGAGTGACCTTCCAACCTCACATTGAAGTTAGCGGGTCACATGATGTATTTCTTGAACTAAGCGTGCTCGGATCGTGCAGTAAGACTTAAAATTGCATTTCAAGAATAGTCCAAAATTTGAAAAAAAAATCTTGAAATGCAAAAAACTGCAAATTTAGAGCCTTACTGCAAATTCCAAGCATGTTTAGTTCTCAAGATACAGTTTGTTACTTGTCAACTCATTATAAGTCAATTTTATAAAATTTCTTAAAAGTAACGACTTCAAAATTTGGACCTAAACTATTCTTTAAATGCAAACAAAATGCAAATTTGGAGCCCTAAGTTGATTTTACATCAGTTAGCATTTACTCTTTTTTTTTAAATTCGTGTTAAACTCATAATTTTGTACATTGTATTTATAAAATTTATCAATAACATGATAGGTGTATCGTAGGCACGTAGTCAGGGGGGCTTGAGGGACTCGAGCGCCTCCCGAAATGATTTTGAATTAAAAAAATAAAATAAGGAGACTATTTAGGGAAAGTTTAATGTGTTAAAAAAAAGACACTATTTAGGTATACTATTTAATATGAGGAGACTTATACGATATTACGTATGTTATTTACTACTTTCACTTTGTGTGGTGTTGTAACGAGCTGGACCTCGAAGCTGTTTCGAACCTTTGTAAACTTTCGTTGAGTGGTAGTGAACGATTCTCATTACCACTCAACGAAATTATTCTCGAGTAAAAATTTGTTATTATAATGAACTGTTTTTTGCATGTTTGTTTAAAAATATGGACTTATTTTATGTGTGTGTATTCAATTTTGTTTGATGATTTGATCAAAATCCTTCTTCTGTAATCTCAACACCATTTTAGCACATCTCAAAATCGAAATCTAAACTCATGCAATGAAAATCAGTCGAAAATCCGATCCTTCCGTGAGTGAAGTGGATTAGAAAATCGATTAATTGTTTTCTTATCCTGAGCCAGTACTGGCTAGCCAGTAGCAATACACTCACATTTTCTTACCAACAAACCTTAGCAATTTACTCGTCATTCCATATATTTCCCGTGCCACACAGCAATACAACACACGAGACAAATATGGTTCTATAATAATTCTAAAAAAATCGTTTTTTTTTAAGAGATTTCTTAATCCATGGTCATGGTAGCCATCTTTTAATGGAATTTGACAGTTCATATCTTGACAGATAGGTAATAAACTAGATTTTGGCGTACACAGAATATTTCGTTCCAAGTGTCACCCAAAAAGCCTTAAATCAACTTTCATAAATCAGATTTCTTAAAGGTTTTCCAATACACCATCTTTGCAAAAATTCTACAATTTAATTTGACATTCAATTGGTGGATTTTCATGTAACTTCATCTGACGTATGGAAAAAAAGGGAATACAATTATATGCCTGCAACGTTTCTCAACTTGGGGCAAACTCTCAAGTTAGCCAACTCTCGAGAGTTGAAACGCAAGTTTATAAATTGATTTTTATTTACTAATTTTATTCTCAACTCCCCAGTTAAAAATCTAAAGTTTATCAACTTCCAGTTTGAGAAATATCCCTGGGATATTTGTGAAAAATAAAACATAAACTGTCATTTTAAAATAATACTTGAATCAATTGTCAATCGAAACTAATTTGTGTGTGTTATTTTGTGTCAAATTGTGATTTGTGAATACTATTGATTGGTATTATTGATGGATATTTTTAATATGGCTTAAAAATCAACAAGGATCCCAAAGTTATTTGATGATTGGAAGTGAAAAATTGGTTTAATAAAAACCCAGTGTGATATCATTGAAAACAAACAAAAAACAAACGAAATGCGACGAATATAAAAAGTGCGACAGAATCATAAATATGCTCTTATATTGTACCGCGTACCTGCCACGTAGTAGAAGCTTTCATTATTGTTGGTTTTTCAATTTAAACGAGTTGCAGCATCTTGTACTGGGTTTTCTCTCAAGACACAAATTTCCTAAGTTCCATAATCTTCACTAGCGCTGGTCAGGCCACTGATGACCAAATTTCTTCGGAATATTATGGCTGCTATGTAGTTTGTACATAAGTAATGTACATATATTTTTTATTTATACTATATACATTGCATACATATGTACTACACATGTATAATATATGTATTTATATTATAAACATAAAACAAAATGTGTATGTAAAATTTTAAACTCTCAAGTTTGCTAGGCAAACTTCTACTTTTTCCCGGAGTTGAGAGAATCTAAAGTTGATTAACTCTAGAGTTAAAAATCGAAAGTTGAAAACGTCAAATTTGAATGAATAAAAACTAATTCACAAGTTGAAAATAAAAATCATAAAGTTATGTTCAACTTTGACTGAAAAAAAAGCCTTATTTAATTATTAAATACAAAAATTAAAATTATTATGATCTTAGTTTTCAAATGATTTCATGAAGCAAACATGAGATCCCTGCATCTTCTGATAGGAATTTTCACAGGACATAATCTCTTAGGGTATCATAAAAACAAAATGGGACTCAATACTGTAGATCTAGGTATGCAGAGGCTGCGTAGATGAAGAAGTAGAGGAGGACACCCTTCAGTACCTAGGTCACTGTCTGGCACTCTGCAACATAAGGAAACAATTTTTGGGTAGCTACTTCGATTTAGCAGAAATCTCGAAATTAATGAAGTTCATCAACGCCTCGAAATGGCTCGGTGCTCCATACGATTTCATAGGTTATTTATTTTCAAGGGATGGTCGAATCCATCGGGGTATCACAGAGGATCAACATTGATCTAAGTGTGACGGGAACAAGATCTACCGACAGCCCATCTACGTTACCTAACCTATGTTAGTTTTATATTCTTTGTGTACAGAGTTACACGTTAGTCTCTAGAGCAAGCCCTCCTCCCCCGAAATGATATGCTGGCTACGGGCCTGCCTATCGATTCTATGTGATTTTTGTTTGGGCCAAGCCAACATATATAATTATTAAAGTGAGTAATTTTAATGTATACATTCTCAATTTGCTTATAAATTGACTTGAGCGCCACCTCCCAGTAGGAAATATTCAAAAAATCGCTACTGAAAAAGTAGCTTTTTCCTCAAGGAAAAGAAGCATCATCAATGAATTTTCTGGTGATTCCTCTAATGAATTTAACATGGGCTTGGCCTAGGAGGTAAGTAGGTGTACCCATTCTCGATGAAGATTTTGTAATGAAATCATCGATTACATGGAATCATGAAATTCATGAGTTTAGTTTCTTGGTGAAAAAACTGATACTTGAGATGTGATGATTTATTCAATGAAAAAGGATATATGAAATCGCTGCGCTCGTGTAATCGGCGAATTCATAACTTCTTTTTCTTGGTTGAAAATACTGATTCCTGAGATGTGATGATTTCGTCACAGAAAAAGGAAAAATAAAATCGGTGCGCTCGGGGAATCGTTTAATTCATAAATTCTTTTTCTATGTTGAAAATACTGATTCCTCAAATGTGATGCTTTCGGAACTGGGCCTTAGACACTGAAAAATAATACATGTCTCTCAAGTAAGAGTCCATTACATTTTAAAAATGTAATGGAAATATTATGTTAACCTAATCTTATAAATATCACTGCATGAATACACTGTGAATTTTATTTTTCCAGAAAAAGTTTTGTTTTATAATTTTCTCGCAATCAACCCTCATCAAGGAACCAAATGGTCTTATGGACTTACTGCATTACCATTCATGCGTAGATTCATCAAATATGGAACTTATTTGATTTCTGTTTTTTTTTCTTCTCGTAAGCAGAAGAGTGGATTTACACAACGAACTTATGCATTACTTTACATCAGTAGAACCATCGAGTTTGGTTTTTTAGTTGAATAACTCATGCCACTGAAATCATGCAGGAAAAAATTATTGCGTTCATTTGTGTATTCATTTAAGTTTTTTTTTGTTGTTGTCTATTCTCTACATTTTTTCTTGAGCACAGCACAACATGTGTGAGTGAAATCAATGCATAATCTCTCCTAGATGAATGCGTCATATAGGATTTCAGCAATGAATTTTTCATTGAGGAGCATATTTCCTACTGGGCTACTGAATATGTGATTTTACAAAAACATTCTGAATAGAGAAAATCACATACACAAGTATACGTATTCTAACTTTCGTGGTGATCGGCTTAACTATGTCAAAAGTCTATTAACTTCGCTTTTTTATAGATAGTAGACTTTTAAAGGAAACAAATCAAAGAGCAAGTCCATGCAACCAAGTTGTGTCTATTATTATTATTTTATCTTCTTCAAAAAGCTTGTGAAACAAATTAAAAATTTTAATTCTTGAAAATTTATCAGAAAAAAAAAAAATAAGAAACATTTAAACACCATTCGTACAATTCGTAAATAAATCTTCTTCAAAGCCTCATATAACAAATAATTGTCTCTCTCTATAGATATCCTCAAAGAATATACAAATCAAAGAAAAGAAGATTTGTAATTATTGTTATTCGGGATAAAGAGCGACTTGTTTCAGCTGTGTGGGAAATACTTTAATCTGCTTGAAGAGTATAAAGCAAAACCGAGTAAGAAAATTGCTCCTGCTCCTGTGTCTGATGCTGAATGTTGGATGCTGATGCTGGTGATGCTGCCTCAGAAGCATTCTTCCTCAGTATTATTTGTATAGATCTGACTGAGAGTTGGAGACGAAGAGATAGATGTAGTCGATAAGTCAAATGTGACAACTTAAGAAGATTAAAAATTTTACGTTTTATTATACAAGTTTTTGGTGTGGAGAAAGAGATAGGTATTAATGTTGAGTCAGTTGCATTTGCTATGGTATTACCTTTTAAAGTCCGTATCAGATATTTTGTAAAAAAAACTTATGCTGGGTGTTTATTTTTTGTTGTTTTTGTTTTTTCTTGGCATTTGTCCCTTTAAACCTTATAAATTGGCTAAGAGATGCATTGCTCTTTTACTTCTTAAAGGTACTTATTTGTATGTTAACAGCCAGGTATATATGGATGGCATTAATTAAAGTTGGAGAAATTTTTTGCAATGCATCCTTAATGCATTTAATCCTTTGACGGATACTTTTAGTCAAAAGATTAGACTCAGTTCGAAATGCCACAAGACGAATGTTCTTAATGTTATTTTTTCTTGGGAATGATAAAACTGGGAAATAATTTAACTTAGGGCAGAAATAATATGAAGGAAAACTTATGGACATATTACTTTTGAGTAAGAAATAAATTTTCATTACGATTTTTCAATTAATTTTACCTCTAATCTTGATGTAACGAGAAAGGTTATTTGTAGTAGGACTATGAGAGGGCATGTGAAGAGGAAAAATTAAGAGGGAAAAGAGGATAAAATGCAAAGTTTTTTTGTTTCAAACTTAGTAGAATTTTAGTTTTTATTATTCAATGCTCTTATTTATTAAAAATAAAACACTGCAAACGATATGGTTCTAGGACTTAAGAAACTTTTCCAAAATTTAAAAAATAAACGAACCATCAACTTTCTCATAAAAATAAGAAGACCCAGTTAAATGACAATTTCAGGTTCAAAATTTTAAAAAATTAAATGTTCAAGAACAGTCAAGTTTCTTCTATTTGTACTTAAAATTACTTACAATTTTGAAAAAGTGTCTGTAAAAAATGTGTTTCAAAAAATAATTACAAAAACTGATTTTTTTTTTTTTAAAGAAATTTAAGAATAAATTCTTGGCTATAAAAAAGGTATAGCATAACATTTTTAAAGAAATCATTGTCTTTTAATAGTTTTTTCTGATTTAAATCATTTTTCTGCTTACAAAATTGACTCTCGCGATCTTAAAGATGAAAATAAGACACACCCTCCCGTACGAGTTTTACTTGCGATATAATACTATGTATATGGCAAGTTATGAATGCGTAGCAAAAATTGAACTCTAGATTTTAATTCACCCTAACATTACGATCATAGAGAACGTGAAAAAATTGGGTCTCGAGATCCTGTGTATCTATATGTCGATGGTAGTCAAACTGTTTTTTAAGTAATATGCCCAAAGATTTTTTTGTTAAGACCAAAAATAACGGTACATGTCATAAAAATTTTGTCAGCCAAAAAGGAAAAAATTTTTGTCTCAAAAAAGGTTCCAAAAATTAAAAAAAAAAAAACAATTATTTAGAAAGCGCCATATTTTGAAAACGACTTAATTACCCCTGTTCTGAATTCCGATCGTTGGAACTATCGTTTTCAAAATCTGGGTGTTTTAAAAAAACTTTTCGTTTTCAAAACTTGCTGAACCAGTGTGTTTTTATTTTCGACTGGATTAACATTTGAAATTCATTTTAGTTTTGACGCCTGAATTGAAATTGTGATAATTGAAATTTTTAAGAACTTATATTTTACAAGAAATTTTAACTTAAAATCCACGGTGCCCCTTAGTTCCGTTACAACAAATTATGTTAATTTTTTTTTGTTCAGATTTTGAACGAATAAATGGTGCTTTTTACAGATTTCGAAAGAAAAAATGGTTTGGATACTGAGTATACCGTGAAAGTGTAATTCAGAACACTTTTTTTTGAATCCGTACGAAATCAATTTCGTATACGGATTCAATTCGAAACGAAAATCAGAACATGGGTGAATAACTTTTTTTTGCAATTTGGTATAAAGTGGTTTTTTAATATCTCCTAAAATGCTTGAAAAAAATTATGTTTCTGAATTCTTATTAATAGTACTACCCATGGAACCACTTTTCATATTTTCGATATTATGTACATATATTATGCTGATGCGCCTAAAAAGCATAAATAATATTGCATATCAAAATTAAAAAAAAAAAATATTTTTCTGTTAAAAAAAAAGTCAAATTTTTTGTTTGGAAAATAAATTTTTCAAATTTCAAAAATGAAATTAATTTCTTTTAATTGCTTAAATTTCATACAAAAAATGGAGTTGACCGATTTGCTTTAAATTCAGAACAAAAATATGCATTGAAATGAATATATTAGTACCTAATTTTTGAAAGAGATTTTCCAATTTTTTTTTGTGAAATTCTGTATATTGGTCTCCCAGCGACTGCGGCTCAGTTGAATGTGGATTTTAGTCGAGATTAGACGAGATATTTATATGGACTCTCTTGTTCCTTGTTTCTTACGACAAATGCGAAACGAAAGACGTGAAACATGGTGCTAGTTTAACTGAAAATCGAGTCATCATTTTATAAAAAGGAATATACATTTTTCGAGGGAATTTGTATTGTATTTATTTTAGTTAAGCATAAGATTGGGCATTAAAAACTACCCTTAACTCATGTTTCCACATCCCCCTACCACCACTTGAAAGCGATTTTACAAAAAATAAATAGGTGGATTAAGTAGGATTCCGATATGCTGTTCGTATAATTTTTACTTACTTACTTACTTAAATCCTTGACCCCTCCGAGGGGGACAGGGCGCCAACTGCCACTACACGCCATCTCGTTCTGTTTCTGGAACTGTACTTTAGCTCTCCCCAACTTTTACCGAGCTTTTGTGATTCTTTGTCGACTGTTCTGCGCCAGTATTTTCTCTGGTCCCCAGGTCTTCTGCCATCTTGGATGAGAGTATCCCACTCCATTGCATGTCTTGCAATTCTTTACCACGACGTAAGGTGTGGCCAATCCACTTCCTTTTTCGAATAACGATGCCAACATGAGTTTGGCCCGTTCCCCGGAGGATTTCTTGGTTGGAGATGGTATTCGGCCAAAAACTCCTTAGGATGTTTCGTACAATTATTCTGCGTCGACACCAATCTTAAACAATCTTAATATTTCATGAATATGTATATAATTACCATTATTTTTTGACAATCAGAAACCCTTATCCGCCGAGGTTATTTTGGCCCCAGCTTGCAAGGGTAGGGAAGGGGGCAAAAACTAATATTGTCCTATGGATGCAAGTATTTTGAATCCAATGATACTTTCTGCGTAATCGTCCGATGTATCGTTCTCGATTTATATGCTAATTTATGTGGAATTTCGTTGGTATAATCTGGTCAGGAGGCAACCTTATCGATCTGCCACTGTTACCACCGTGGCAACACTTCTTAAAAGTAAATTAGGGATATGACCTATTAGTAAACCATATCTCATCCGATAAAGTGCAAGGTTTGACCTAACATATGCCTTTAACGGCCTAACTATATGGCAATAATTGTGAAACACCTCAAAAAATTTGTTTATAAAAGGTTTTAATTATTGCGTTGCATAACTAATTAAATAGTTTTGGAAATAATATAGTGGAAGAAATATTCTATGCCTTCATACTATATGTACGTTGTACGGGTATGTAAATTCTGGCCTGGGGGCTATCTATAGGTCCTTGAAAAAATTTTGTATACAAAAATAAAATGTGTATTAGGGAATATAGGAAGGTACTTAGGGGCTATATCTCCCCTGATTTCTATTTGTTATCTAAATACTTATCCACACCTAAGCCTTGAGTATATTGATATAATTTATCGAAACTCCCGCAAACAGTGCGCCATCCACTTGAAATTGTTTGTGTTTAAAAAAGAAATCATTCTGATAGGTAAACAATTTCTCCAACATTTTACAGCTACATATATGCAGAACGTATTGATATTTTGTCTTATCTAAAATTCCCAACAATTGTAAGTCGCACCGCGTCGTCAACATCACTCTATCTTATATTTACATTCAAAAGTGAAACATGAAACTGTGTTTATGTTTATATTATAAGCAATTTTTCTTTCCTTCAATATTTATACGCACGCACTTAAAATATAGTTTTTCATTTTCAACTGATAGCAATCCATTTATCAACAGGTACAGCTACATACAACAAACAAAAAAAAATTAAAAATAACCAAAGAAACATAATACCAATATTTTAGATTTTTTTTCAACACAGCGCATAGCGCAGAGGGAAACCCTTTTAAGATCTCAAATTTCTATATCAAAACACAATATAACAAGTGACTCGTCTACTCTCGACCCTAATTGTTCTTGAATTTATCCACACAATCCACATCCAACTGAGCCGCAGCCGCTGGGAGACCTATTTAGAGAATTTCACAAAACCAACTTGATTGTATAGTTGCTTATTGCTTGGAACTATATCTATAGAAAGTATGGGTAGCTACAGCTCAGCTAGGTAGGTATATTAAATGTTTCTTTTGTCAATGGAGGAATGAAGTATCGACACGTTGGTTGTCGGTTGTCGTCCATCCGTCGGGGGTCTCAGAGACTTCGCCTGTGCTGTGAGTCTAACTTTCGTGATCGCACTTTATTCATTGAACCGTATTGGAGGTATAAAGATGTCCTTTTTTGAAAGTTGATACTGAAAACATTTTGGTTTGTTACAGGCAAATAAATAAACAGGTATATGAATCCCAACTAATATTATTTTTTTTTTTTTGTGTTTATTGTTTTTATGGCTGACATGTTGACGGACGACTGTTGAAGTGGTGAGGATTAAATTTGCCTGTTGTGATTTTGAGTGCAAAGTCTGGAGGACTGGACTGGAGGTCTCAGGTTTTTTTTCTTGTTATAGATACATAGGTACCTTCGTGTGCAGCGCCAATTTTTTTTTGTTTGACTCGTCTGAACAAGATTTAAGATTGAGCAATAAGATGGCTGATAAGTCGATACCTGGGATCTCCAATGATGCAAAATAATGTGAACATTTCTCTGTACATATCTGATTTCTGTCTTTTTCAATAAGGTAATTTTTGTTGGTGAAACTCATTTACCTACTTTAAGGTCTTCAATTTGTCGGTGCATTTAATTAAATTTTATATACATATCACATACAAAACAGGAATCAGTTTTGGCGCAACGAGTGTAAAATTCCAAAAACATAAACAAGTTTTCTGATAAAAAAATTATTTTAAGAAATTTGGTTGAATCCCTTCTGTTCATTAAGCACAGATTTGTGTACTTCAGTTAGAAAATCATTTCTTTACCTACATGTCGAATGCGCAAATATTAACTATTAAAATAATAAAAGGATTCAATTAATCTATTTTCGATGCCATGATGAAATAAGGAAAATCTAAAACGAAATGTTTGACTTTATTGCACTTTAAAGAGTGTAACTAAGTGCACTCTCAAGAGTGCAATAAAGCCATTTTAATTTATAGCACTCATCAATTTTTGAAAATAAAAATACGATGTTAACAGGTAGAAATTTAAAATTTTCAATTCAATTTGCGGGAATTTTATAAAAATTATGATTTAAAATTTGGCCGAAGCGGAGCGTGTTGCAAAAATTAAAAATTCGTTAATGGGAAGATCAATTTGGAAGATCCAAATGTTTTGATTTTGACTCCTCAAATTTATCTCTACTTTCACATCCCAAATTTATTTTTCTCGGGTAACTATTCTCTCACTATAATTTGGGTAAACTTTGAATCAAAAAAAAACTAAAAAGTTTTTTTCAAGGCTACTGCCTCTTGCGAGGAATTGACAAATCCAAGAGTATCACTTGTCATGAATGATTGCTTTTCGTCTAGCCGTTCGGATTCGGCATAAAATTGTAGGTCCCTTCCATTCCCGTCGACACGCGCACACAGAATTAGTTGCGAGTTGTTAGTCACTAGGCCCTGGTTCTTCACGACCCGTTGCTCCACCTAATTTATTTTTAATTTTAGTTTGAAACATTATTGCCCAGTTAAATTAGACAAAAAAAGGCCCTAACCCGGACAAAATTTTGTACAGGTATATTTTTTAGTGGAAATGTTCAGAACAGTGTCCTTAATCAACTGTTAAAAGTCCCAAGAAATCCGGCTTGGTGTACGACCGCAATCTTGAACAAATGCAGCCTCTTGCACTCTTTGTTTGTGGCTATATCTATGGAACTTGTTGCCCTAGAAAGACCATTCAAGTGACAAATTGACGGGCTTAAATAACCAAAATCAGGAAAGTAAATACAAATTAGTGAAATTAAATGAATTTAACAGACTAAATTGCATTGAAAATTTTAAAAAATTGCCCATATCCCATAAATATTTAATATAAAGCTGAAATTTTTTGGACATTTTCAGAACAGTTCCAACAATCATTTTGTGTAACCTACCAAAAAATCCCTGTTGGGGTTAGACCACCATTATAAAAAAAAGTACCATAATCTGTATTTTTCGGTTTTTGGCTATTTCTGGGTATATAATTGTCCCAGAAAGACCATTCAAACGTAAAATGACCAGACTTCGACTTTAAAATCAGCGAAGCACACACAAAATTAGGAACAGGTGTTTTATGGCTAAACTGTTTTGAATGAAACTAGGTACATTAACCGAGTGAAATGCACTACAACTAGATAAAAAAGATCAGGACGCTGAAACTTATGTCATAAATGAATCATCTTTCACGCTTTTTATCAATGCGATCAAACCGAAATTATAAACTTCACTCAAGTGAGCTACAGCGGGTGCTCCTTACTTACGAAGGAAAAATTAAACGAAAAGTTGTAGTGTTACTTCCATTTAAGTGGGCCTAGTGGGCGTAATTTATTGTGAACAAAATAATAGGTTATACTTAAGTGCTAAATAAATCCTTGATTTAGATCATAATAAAAGACTGCAGAAGTCCAGATTTCGATTTGGTCGTGGCAGTGAGAGTTTTGTTTATAGAAATGGATAATGCCGGTTGCATTTTGTGTCAAGGAGCAAAAAGTAGTTCAGTTGTGAAAGTTGAAATAGACATTGATAACATTCGTCAGTTTAGTGAAACTCGCAATGACGGAATCGCCGCACTTATTGGCAATTCGAAAAGTGCTTTAATTCATGTTAACTGTCAAAAAGAGTACACGCGTCGACTTAAACCTCTATTTAATGCTGCGCATGAAGAGCCTGCCAACAGAAGGTCACGTTTGTCGTTCGATAGTTTTGACTTCAAACGTCAATGTATGTTTTGTAAGCTTGAGGTAAGTTATGAGGAACATCTAGACAGGCAAGCATCGTATAGTGCGGTGGTTTCTTCTGACTTCATCGTTTCTGTTCGTTCTTCGCCTCAAGACGTTCTGATGATTGGGCAGATAAGGTGATGCCTAGATTGCACGCTGAAATTGACCTCATAGCAGTGGATCTCGTTACCATCGCAAGTGCCATACATATTTTAACGTTCCAGGTCAACTTCCTCATGCGTTGCGATTTTCTTCCTGCAATAGTGCGGGCCGCCCCGCCGATATCATCAAATTAAGAGCTCCAGCGGATATTCTTAAAATAATATAATGCAACTGTAAATGCGGATGCGAGCGTAATTGTGCTTGCCGACAAAGTGGACTTAGCTGCACTGCAATATGTGGTTATTGCGCCGGTCATGGGTGTGCTAATCGACCAGAATTCGTCGACGAAGACGACGGTGAAGATTTTGCTTGATACGAAGGTAATGATTGTTAAACATGTTTGCGGTAATGAGGTGTTTCATTGTTCCGTTATTATTTCCAGATAACGAGCAGAGCAACCGAAGCTGCTGAACAATTTAAAATTTTTATCACGATATTTCTTAAAGTTCCTTTATTTTATTGTTTTAATTAATACAATTAAAAAAACTGCTCCTGGCATTTTCATATTTTGGGTCTAATTTTTGGAAACTTAACACATATGGTTATTGGTACTGTTCTGAAAATGTCCACTAATTTTCAGCTTTTTAATAAATAGTTCTGGGACATGGGTAATTTTTTTTCCAATTTGCACTTCAATTATTTACATAGTAGTTTCATTCAAAACATTTTAGCAATAAGACACATGTTACTTATTTTATGTGTACTTCGCTGATTTTGAAGCGAAGCCTGGCCATTTTACGTTTGAATGGTCTTTCTAGGACAATTAGATACCCAGATATAGCGAAAAACCGAAGAATACAGATTGTGGTACGTTTTTTTTTAAATGGTGGTCTAACCCAAACAGGGATTTCTTGGTAGCTTACACAAAATGATTGTTGGTACTGTTCTAAACATGTCCACAAAATTTCAGCTTTATAATAAATATTTATGGGGCATGGCTAATTTTTTCAAATTTGCAATGCAATTTAGTCTGTTAAATTCATTTAATTTAAAACAGTAGCCATGTAATACCTTTAACTAATTTGTATTTACTTTCCTGATTTTGGTTATTTAAGCCCGTCAATTTGTCACTTGAATGGTCTTTTTAGGGCAACAAGTTCCATAGTTATAGCCACAAACAAAGAGTGCAAGATGGCTGCAATTTTTTAAGATTGTGGTCGTACGCCAAGCCGGATTTCTTGGGACTTTTAACAGTTGATTAAGGACACTGTTCTGAACATTCCCACTAAAAAATATACCTGTACAAATTTTTTTCCGGGTCAATGTCTTATTTGACTGGGTAATTAGGTAGACTAAAATTCCTGTGAATCTTACAGTTATAATTTGGTTTTAATTATAGCTATACTTCTATCTGGTTTTTCGACGTTATTGCATTTTAGATTTGGACTTAATTGCTCGTTGAGAGTACAATAAAGCCCACCATCTTTTGAGACTGGTCCTGACAGCTCCTTATGTACATCGAGCTAAAACCTAACTGGTTGGACGGATTTGCGTCATTCTCTTGAGAAAGAATTCGTGTAGCTGCCATAAAGCGATTTCGTTTTTGATTAAACTGTGTACATATCAGCTTAAGACTAGTTCTTATAATAATGCATTCAACGTTCTTACCAAAAAATACGAATAATGAAAAAAAAAATATTCAACTAAAAACAAAAGTAATTTCAATATTTTAATATTTAAATTTCTTCATCTTCTTATGAAAAAAAAAATATGTTTTTTTTTTTTTTAAATTGCCTTTTTTATACTTAGGTTAATTCCCTTATATCCCTTCAGTGGCTTCATTGATTTTATCATTATGTTGCGATTCAGTATATTTAAGTTATTCAACAAAGATTGCATTTAAAATTTGTATGAATATTTTTTTTACAAGAAAATAAAATAAAATAAAAGAAAAGTTATTTTTCTTTATTTTTAACTATTTTTACAAATTTGTCTGTATTAAATAAAAAAAAAATAAAAATTTCTATTTTAAGATGTTAATATTATTTTTTTGTTAATCATATAAGAATATTAGTAAACAATCACTATATTTACAACATCAAATCAATGTCTGTATCTACATTCTAGTAGTTATCTACGAGAGCAAGTTCGTTTTATTCAAGTCATAGAAGTCGACTTGATAACATAACGTTTTTTTAGCAAATACATAAACACCGTTGTTTTTGACTATAGGAATAAGTTGTACAAAATTTTAAAGAACTGGATACCGAATTTCAAAAAAAAACTGACCAAGTCGTTTTAGAAATACATATTGGCGCAAAATTTTAAACATTGCTCGTTTAAGGATTAAAACCGGCTCTAGTTAACGTAGTCGTTTAGTTGGGAACCCTTGTCTAACTATTTCTTAATTTTAAACACCTTAAACAACTCTTCTAACTAAAGTGGACTCCGCAACGTAACGTAAGCAAATTAAGGTTGAACAGGCATACATTTGACAGACGAAGAGAAGAGACAGCTATAGAACAACAACAAAATGTTCAATTTGAACAAACAATTTGAGACAAATAATTTAAATATAACTAGGTGCGTCTCGTGAATATAGATTATGATTGTTTTTTGTTTAAATGTTTTAAAAAAGTCTACTGGCATTATACCTGATGCTATAAAAAAACTCAAGCGCTTGGACAATATTGAGACAACTTTGTACATATGTAGGAGCTACGTGTATGTTGGTTGATGTGTATTGTGTGGTTGATGTTTGTGCCCATGTTTCGCAGAAGAAGTGAAAAATTCATTGCCACCCAGCTCTTTAAATACATTAATAAATACTTTTCATTTTTAACAAAGCTGTAAATATTCAAAAAATAAAATAAAATTCCGAAATCATTTTACCAACCAACGCCTTTTTGTTGTTATAAGCTTATTTTTAAGTGGTAAAAGTATATTTTAAGAAGTTGAACAAGCGATTTGCTGCTTTTAAAGTTAGAAGAGTGGTTTAACGTTAAACTATACTTTATGTCATTTAAAAATACCAAAGAGTTGACTCTCGCACTAAAAAGAGTTTTTAAAGCCGACTTCCGTTTTAAAAGTGATTTAGAGTCGGTTTTAATTCTTTAAAATTTTGCGACATTGAGTTTTCTTAATAAAAATAAAAAATTTAATTATTTTTAAATTTCAAAAATTTCTCCATACAAAATTTGAATAAAAAAAAATAAAAACAACTTAACACTTTTCGAGTAGCTACCCAATCAAAATAATGATTCCAACAAAGCAGGGTTTACCTACGGTAATTAACTTGGTTGTTTTTGAGAAGAATAAGATTTTTCTTAAGAGCTGAGAGTTGAGTGTTATTTTTGGTCCTAAAAAATCACAAAATTGTGGGAGTATTATTCAAAAAAAGCAAGTTACCAAGTTTGAAGAAAATTAATCTAGTTGTTTATGCTCTAATGGAACGGACCATCTCAATATCAAGTTTGATCACAATATAGAGTTCGAATTTTTTTTATGAATCACAAAATGAAAACTAAAAGACCAACATTTCTAAGTGACAGGAAAATAAAAATGTAGAATAAAACATATTTGAAGTTTTAACCCTCTACTGCACGCATCCAATCAAAATATAAAAATTAAAATGTCGCTTTTGTTTTTCATTTTGTACAATTAAGAGACTAAAAAAACAAACAATTATTTAAGCAAATTTTATTAAAAGTTATTAACTTTTGCCATATATGGTTCCTTGTGCAGTTACACATTTTTCAAACACCACAAAAAAATAAATATAGAATTCAGTTCAAGCAGTAAAAAAAAACAAAAACGATTTCTTTAGTATTCATTGCAAAACTAAGCAATAATTTAACGAAAAAAAAACATTTTTGCAAATATTCATTACAAAATAAATTAAGTTCGGAGTGATGTGAAGCAATTTCGGTCCTTGTCCAGACACAGATTTAGTTTGCATTTTTTGCACATTGTAAATGTCCTGTACCTGAAGTCATTTTTGCCTTGTTTTTGGCTATTCGGGAATATGATCCATAGAATCGAAGCGAACAGAATTCAGTGAAATGTCATGACGCCCTTCTATTTTGTTTTGAAGGATGATATGAGAAAAACAAAATCCAAGGATTTGCAGGAATTTTAGTCTTTTGTAGTTTTGGAGTGTTTGGAGTTGAAGCATGCCGACCCCCTTTCAGACATTGTTGAATCCTGCAACGGCGTTCTTCTATAGCCGCTTAAAATCGAAAATAGACATATAAAAACGAAAAGATTGAATATCCATCTTTTTGTGAATGCACAAGCAGCCATATATGGCGTCCCTAAATATTGTTGTGAATGGATAAGGAGCCATATATGGATGTTCCCAAAAACGCGCCGTGTCTTAAATTCCACAAACAGCATTGAAAATTTAACTATTAAATTATATTTTCCAATATCGAATCTCACTAACAAAAAATATAAGAGCCTTTATATTATTCGCTTTACCAATAATAAATAAACTTTTATTTCTATATTTTTTCACTACTTTCTCGTTGCGTGAACTGTTAGATTTGATTGTGCTTTTTCACTACTGCGCAAAGAAAAAAGAAAAGAAATACACAAATATATACAAACAAATATCTATTCTAAACGATTAAAATGCTATTTTCCGCTGGCAGTTGCGCAATCGCAGTAGTGTGGGTGTTTAGAAATCAAAAGCCATATATGGCTTCTTGTGCAGTAGAGGGTTAAGGAAAATTAACAGTTTGAGGAAATATTATATTCAGCTCAATTTTAATTATTTCCCAGGAAAATAACTCCCCGGGAGATTTGTTCCCCCAAAATTAAAATGCTCGTCACATAAAATATATTTACATTTTCTATTTTGTGGACATTAAGAACGCCAGCTTTTTTCTCTAAGTATTATTTCTCATATTCGAAGTTTGCTTAGAATAAGGAAAAAGGATCAAAATTCCAGGGAATTTATAGTTTAGAATAAGAGAGTAGGAAAAAGGGAAGCATTTCCCCAGGAATTTTTATTTAAAATTGGGCTGATTAAGAAAGACATTTCTAAATTTTTAATAAAACAATAATAATTTAAGGAAAAACAAGGTCCTAATTTTCCGGATATAATGAAATATGTAGATAAAAATCACCACTTTCGCGTCTCGCTTATGTTGGGTTACTGCTTGTAAACAAAATGTGCTTCATATACTATTCCTTTTTGCGAAAACCAGTAAATCATTATTTATTTTCATAAATAATAATTCTATTTTTAATTATTATTTGTTGTGGTTATTATGTTTTTAAAGCTAATTACTCGATTTAATATAATATAAATTATAAAAATATAAATTTAGTAAACTTTTTTATATAATAATTATTAACAGTTTAAGAAAAACAATAATAACTTATAACTTTTTATTAATTTAATAAAATGTGTTTTTTTTGTTCAATAACTATTAATTTTTAGGACCAATTTAATATAGCTGGTCATTATTTCAAAGTATTGTTATTTTCTTGTACTTTTCTTATCAACTGTTCTACTTTTACGGTAGAAACAAATAAAAGGCTTTTCCATTTTATAGCAACTCCAATAGATAGATGACTATAGTGTTATAGTGCATTTACATGAGTCTTCATCATCAAAATTTGAACAAAAATAGAGCAAGATAGATGCAAGCCAAAACACAGAATGCATGAAAGAGAACATTAACGAAAATAAAAATTGTCTTCTTAATATTTGCAATTCCTAAAATCTGCATTAACGAAGATCTTCTGCATTTTGGTGTTCTTTCTCTATCCAAATAATAATTTTTTTTTTTCAGAAGCCAGACGAAGATTATAGATTATAGATTAGGAGTATGAGACCAAGTGCATACGTTTTTCTACCGTTTGCTTATGGTTATTCCAAAACGAACTTTTTACCACCCTCAGAAAACAAAATATCAAGCTTTTTTTTGTAACAACACCCTCTAAATAAAAAGACGCGTCTATGGTTCTCAACTTACAACGGGTTCGTTTTCCAAATGCCTAATTATGACTTTCCATAAAAAATAATCGTTTGTCTAACATTAGTTCAACAATTTTTAAACATTTCTTTTTTATAGGAACTATCGCAAACCATAAACATTGTTCTACCAATTAATAACATACAAATATGAAACTTATTGTGTTCGTTTGTTCACCTCTTTTTTATATTTGTCTGGAAAAATCGAACGTGTTCCCACCCTCAGGAAGAGAAATATAAGACTTTTAATTTTATAGCTCTAAAGACACATAGAAAAATGGTCCCAATTGTAACCAGTTGTTCACTGTTTAAGTACATATGTGTCGAGCGAACTACAATTTGTTCAAAAGACGTTCAACATTTCTTTTTTATAGCAACAACCCCAAAAGCAAAAAATTTGTCTACCCCCTTAAGTAGAATGTAGTATTGACTATCTACCATAAATAGTCGTTTGGCTACCCTTAGTTCATAAAGTAATTAATATTTCTTTTTTTTATAGCACATTCCCAAAACCCGAAAAATTCATCCAGTACTTGAAATCCCAACATTTAGTTAACATAAATAATATTTAATTTAGAATGTATTGCTTGATAAAAAAAAATCCTAAAAAGTGGTATATTTTAGGGAACAAAAATGTTGTCAAAGTTCATTTTCTTATATGTATATGTACTATTCGGACGTTTAATTTTTTCTTTCAAAAATAGGAATGAAATTTCTCACTAAAATTAAAAAAAGTTTACGTATGTAGCTATTTTGGTTTATAAAAAAAAAATAGTAAAAATAAGATTTAATAGTTAAGGCTAAATTTCCACAATCATTAAATTCACATAACAATCATAGTTTTTTTTTAATGCGTCACTTTCAAACCCTAAATTCGTCTTTAAATAACAAAAAAAAAGATATCCCAATTAGAAAATAATTATCAAGCTTATCTTAATTTTCTTTTCCATTTTTGTTGTTGTTGAATACCTTTTGGGTTGAAAGCTTTTGTCATCTTTTTCGTCATTTGTCTATTTTATTATTAACTCTTTCAAAAAATATAAAAAAAAAAATCTTTCCATACACAATACTTACATCCATACATACATGCATATACTAGATACCTCTTTTAACATCAAGAATGGTTGGCCAACGGCATCTCAAATGTAATTTGTCTTTAAGAAATAAAGCGGTAGTTTTTCTATCTACGGAATGGACCTTAATTGCTTGTCTTCAGCTTTCGTTTTTACTTTTTTATGGGTCTCTTCTTTCGTGAGATTTTCTTTATAATTCTGTTTCTCTTCCTCGTAATAGGTTTCTTTGCTTCATTGTAATAAAAAGTGTATAAAGCACTTATATACATCACACTTTATGATATTTGTATTAAGTAAACTCATTGTTAAGGGCTTTAAGAAAAATAAAAATAATAAAAAAAAGAAGCAGAAGATAAAAGCGCTACTGGGACAACAGGGCTTTCACACAGTCACATTAAGTCCAATGAATAATTCTGGTTTTGGTTTTTGGCCTTAATGTGTTTTTGTGAGTGGGTCAGTTTTAATTGGAAAAATCTTTTGGTTTCTTCATTTTACCCTCGACAATTATTTTTATTAGAAATGATATTTTTGGTTGGTTCTATATGAATCTTTTAAAAACTTTTACTTAGGTTTACTAACCTATAATTATGAAAAATACCGTTTGCCTCTTACTAAGTTCTTAAATAAGTTAATCATAAGGGGCCGTATTCATAGTCATTTTAGAGCTGTGTCTTAGTTAAACATAGGTTTAAATTGAATTTTTGGACGTTGATTCTATGTTTTAAGTTCATCATTTCAAAATATTTGAAGCTATTTGTGTAGTATACCAAGTAAGTTATCTTATGAAAATATAAAACCAACAATTTGTAATTAAACGGTCTGTATTAATTGATCCCAAACTGTCTTAGGCTGCAGTTTAGTTAAACCTGGGTCTATTCGCGACTATGAATATGCCCAAAGATACCTTGAAAGTCAGATTTTCTTAGGTCTTGTTTAAAGTGTTCACAAAAAAAAAATGCATTTGTGGGTCAGATATAGGTAAAAATGGAATCCATCTGTAAAAAGGATAATTCTAGAATATTTGTTAGGTAAATAGACTTTTTGTACATAAGTCTGAGTCAATTTGATGTTTTGTTTTGTCAAAGCCATATTTTTGAAAATTGTTTTAACTTTGTCTTGCGTTGTTTACTCCTATAGACCATTAACAAAAATCCAACTAATTAGCTTAGTGGTTTTTCTGGTAATGAAATTAGTTTTATTTTAGTTCAAAAAGGGGTTCCCTAAAGTGTGCATGAATTTGAATTTGAAAGCTTTATACTTTGAACACAAATGTTTTTCTACAAACAAAATGCACCCAAAGCTGAAGCTGGTTTGTTTTTCTGTCTCTCCTTTATCCCGAAACAAAGGGTATTTAATAAAAAGGACTTTGTTTTTTTTTTGCGTTTTTGTTTTGTTTTTAAATGACGAACTTTGTTCAATAGCCAAAGCCAAAGCTGCACAATCAAAGTTTCCCCTTTTAAAAATATCTAAAGTTTGACTTTCTACTCTCAAGTCTCAACTCGTGCTTATCAATCTCGGTGTTGAGCTGTCTTTACCCGTCGTCGTCGTCGTCGGCATCGTCAACATCATCCTCTTCGTATATAGAGTCGTTGTCGTATAGTCGTTCTCGACCAGAAGAAAAACTTTTAATTATTTTGTGTAAAATTCTCTTAAAAAGCTTCTTACTAACCAAACAACCGGGTATGAAGTAGATGGTTTATGCTCGAAGAAACAAAAGGGCAAATATACGGAACCCATTAAATGACAAAAACAAAAAAGCCACGTAGTTGTGTTGTCGTCCTCCAGCATCGTCGTCGCCTCTTGCTTATACTAACTGTACACATCATAGCATCATCGGATAAATTTAAGGTGAAGAAGGACCAAAACCAGCACTTTTTAAAATTTTGCGTTCGGTGGCGAAAAATGAAAGAGTAAACAAATCTAACAATGTTTTTTTTTTTTTTTATTTTTCCAAAGTTTGTGGCAAAATGTAATATTTTTGGGGGCTGGGATTCTTCTTCTTCTTTCACTTCTAATACCACACAAAAGAAGGTGGAAATTAATGGCATTTTTGTAAAGTATTTTTGTCGGTTTGTTTTCTCCCTCACACCGAGTAGATAAACAAAATTTATCATATTGATCATAAACTGTGGTATTTTTTGTTGTTGTTGTTGTTATTTTATTTTCTAACACCAAAATATGAAATGAGGCAAGGTACGTACATGTTTTTGTAAACTTCTTTTGTTTTTCAAAGAATTTTGTTGACTTTTTGTCAAACAAGGCAAAAACACTTAGGGAACTAAACATCAGCGAGGCAATATAAGTCGAATACTGAGTTTAATATCTGCCCATACATTTGTATTGATTAATTTATGAAGAAAAGGCAGGTAAAAACATGTTGATGGTCCCCATGGTACTTACTTGCCGTTTTTAAGACTAATAAATTGAAAAATCAGTTTTTATAATATGAATTTCGAAAACTTTTAAAATAAAATGCAAAGCTGTGTCGCAAGTATTTGCTTTCCTGTGACAAAAAATGTGATGATCAGTGTAATTAATATAATATTACAAAATTCTATTTTCTTTTGTACACAGAAATGGAAAACAAAATAACAAGCATACTTATGTAAATTCAGGGTGATTGGTATAAGGTGCACCAAAAAGCTGTAACGAATAGTTTGGGTAAAGACAAGAAAAAAATCGTAGGGGACGGGGGTCTATTTCCCCCCGTTTAGGAGGGAGGGGCAATTTTCTAAAAAATTGACTTAAAACAGAAAAAAAAATTATTTAAAAACAACGGTAAAGCTTGCAATCTCTTATTAAATTTTCATTTTAGATTAAGTTGCGTTTGTGAATAGTTTTTAAAAACTTAATTTTCAAACTCGATATTTTGAAAAACAAATTTCAAAATAATTTTTTTCAAAATTTAACGTTATTAAGTACTATGTTTGTTTTCAAAACTCAATGCTCTTAATAACTTTTAGTCAAACACTGAAAACCACATGGATCTAAGACTTTTACTTTTTAATATATGAAAAAATAAATGAAGCAACTAAGAAGAATATAAAAACTAAGAAGAATCCGGCTAAATGATCATTTCAGCAACCAGTTGATTATCCTCAACCTCGTTTTTTCTTGTTTTTACTAAGATGCTGGTTTCTTTATTTTTTAATATCCTGAAAAGTCAAAGTCCTAGAACCATGCGGTTTTCGGTATTTGACTAAAAATTGACAAGGGCATTAAGTTTTGAAACCGAAAATTATGCTTAATTACATAAAATTTTGAAAAAAATTAGTTTGAAAATTAATTTTTTAAAAACTATTCCCTAACGCAACATAATTTAAAATGGAAATTAAAAAAGAGATTTCTGGCTTTCCAAAAAGGTAAAGCAGGACATTGCAAGTTATTTATATTGCTTTACCGTTATTTTTAAATATTTTTTTTTCTGTGTTAGTCTTAAGTCAATTTTTTTGAAAATTGGCCCTCCCGCCTAAACGGAGGGAAATAGACCCAAGCTCCCATACGAATTTTTCTTGTCGAAACTCAACCTACTCGTTACAGCTTTTTGGTGCACCTTATACCAATCACCCTGTATAACGACAATTTTGTTACTTTCTTAGGATGATTGAATTGTTTTTTATTTTTTTTTTGAAGAAAGTTTTTAAGTGCAATTGAAAGTAAAATAGTGTACATATATATTCTCGGTTTGAATCTGAAATCCCCAACCATAGATTATTAAAAGTAAGTTTATTTACATATCAAAATACTTGAAGTATACATTATTATTATTACAGTTAAAGTGGACAAAAAATGGGAAGGACCTTGAATCACAAGAATTTGTTTTATGCTGAATTGATTTTTTTTAAGTCTTAAAAACAATTGAATATATCTTAAAGCCCTAAAAAACCCAGTGACCCTGTCTTAAAATAAAAAAAAAAATATGAACAATTTCTAATTTTATATGATTATTTTATTACGTTTTCGCCATGGTGTACCTCACAACGCATAGTGGTTTCATGTTAAAAAAAAATTCATAAGGAGGATGATGGGGATTGGTTTTCGTCATGGCGTCTATCGCTCTGAGCACAGGCGTATATCAATTTAGAGTCTGAACGGGTGAACGGATTTTCAGAGTAGTTTTGTGTGTTATTTTTTGTTTAATCTAAAAATTAACTAATCCTGCCTTGCAACCGTTATGAGGAAAGTGATTTATCTCAAAGTAAAACTTAACGCTTTTTATACAAAAAATATTGTGCCGGTGCTATTTAAGTTTTAGTTAAAATAAATCAACAAAAAGCGGTTATAAATGGTACTTATGAAAACGGATTTTTTTGCAAATAAGGTCAGCTTGTCCAATTTTGATTAAAATAATTATACAGATTTAATTAAATAATATTGCATATAAAAAATATTTTTTTTTGGGTTTTTAATACAAAATTAACTTTTTGAAAATTCAGCATCTTTGAAACGGGTAGACGTATGAATTATTGTAAAATTATGTTGTAAGTCTGTTATTAAATACTCAAAATTGCCACGGCAATTTTTTAAAATGAAACTTGCATTATACCTTTAAGAAAATTAATTTTTAAAACTTGTTTCTGTAAAACTTTTCAAGATAGATCTCTTTAAGTTTGAAGACTTTTTTAAAAAAATAGTGAAAAATGGGTAAAGCCAAAATTTAACTGACAATTTATTGGAGATTAAATAAACAATATTGGAAAGAATGGTGTACGGAGAAAAAAGAAAGAAACCGAATATGACAACAGCAAGCTTGTGTGCTCTAACAAAAATGCTAGTCGTTCAAATGCATTTGATAAGCAACAAAACCTGCACTGAGATGGAGCTTGACATGTGGCTTCAGTAGTGCGATGGGTAGGCCGTCGGCTTTCGAATTCCAGTCACAGTTGTTGTCTTAAATTCAATCCCCATGACGGGCAAAGCTTTTCAAATAAAAATGAACATATTAAGACTCAGCACCACACAAAGAAGTCTGATGATCGGAGTGGCACTCGTGAAACAGCTATACAGCCAAAATTACTTGGTGGTAGAACTAATTAGTTGTTGTTGTTACATTAAAAATTTTCAATATTGGAAAGATTTCAGCCACATTTTCAAGAAAAAGATAAGTACTTTTAAGAATTTTTACAAATAAAAAAAAATGACTAGCTATGTATGTACGTTTCAATTCCAGAGACTTTTGTGAAATAATATTTTTTTAGTGATAGGGGGGTAGTCCATGCTTTTTTTCGAAAATCGATTGAATTGAGAACGACAATGCAAAGGCCTGCCCGTTCTCTATTCAACCACGTGAACCGCAACTTCTTGCAAGCCTTATTTGGAAAGTTATTGCCATATAAAGACTTCTAGTTTTTGTGTTGACGAAACAAAAATTTATATGAAAAAAAATCGAAATATCTCTGCAACCAGACATCCAAAGTCATACAAGCCCTCAAAACTCAAAAAATAACTTTGGATGCAAATAAACCGAAAACTAGACCTTATAGAAGGGTTTGTTTTGGATGTGCTGATTTCATTTGACAAAACCTTTCTATATAACTATTTCTTTAAAACTTAATTTTTTTTTCTAATAAAATTCATAACTACCCTAATTTTTGTTATTGTACAGGGTCGGCCAAATAAAAAGTTTCTCTTTAAAAAGGGTATAAAATGAATTAAATTTTGTCCATGTGTTATGGCTTTATTAGAAAAAGCAAACATTCCTATTAATAATGGTAAACAACGTCATCCAAGTGGCTGCCTCAGCTGGCTTCGCAGTAGCGCATTCTGTCATTCCAATTTTCCAAGACCTTGTTGATGATTTCAGTATATAGCTCACGGATTGCTTGGATGATATTGGCCTTAAGTGCTTGAATCGTTTCCGGATTGTTGGCATAACATCGGTCCTTCATGGTTTCCCACAAAAAAAAAGTCCAAAGGAGGCGATCAATAATTGACATCGCCTAGACGGCCGATAACACGATTTGTGAATTTGGTGCGCAAAAGATCAATTTTGGCATGAGATGTGGGGCATGGCGCACCATTCTGCATGAACCAGAGTTCGTCCAAATCTATGTCTTCAATTTCAGTAAAAAGAAGTCGTCAGAAAAGATGATTTTTCGGCGGAAATCGTTGTCCAATTCTTTGGAAATAAATTTTCAATATTTCCCAACGTTGTTCAAGCGTAAAGCTGAATTTCTGTCAAGATTTCGAGCGGGAAACAACAACTGTCACTTTCAAAATAACCTATGATTAAAAACAAACGCTAGATGGCCCACCCTTTATATTAACATTTTACCGGACTCTCAAACGATTGTTTTTCTTAAATTTAAACTTTTTACAATTCGCTTGATTTGTTTTGAGCTCATAGCCTACTTAAAAGTTTAAGTTAAGCTTCCTTTAAATACAAAAATCCCCTAAATTCTCTCATACAAATTCTGAGGGAAAGTATTTTTGGTATAAGTCGAATTTGAGAATTTAACTAAAATGGTCGCATAAACGTTTCTTGAAATTATTTTTTTATAAAGTTGACATTTTCATTTCCTCTTTAAGAAGAATATCGTCGTTAATATTTAGAAAAAAAAAATCTTCAAGTTACTGTGAATTTTCAAAAAAAACTCTTTTTGAAATTTATATTTTATTTCTTATGTTTGGTTCTTGGAAACAAAATGAAACAAAAACTGGTATCCTTTAAACTTATGGATTTTTGTTTAAACCTTAAAACTGATGGTGAAATTGATTCCGAATAATATAAAATCCCAAAGCGCAAAGTTTATGACATTATGCTTTTTGCAGTCTCAAGGACGATAAGTATATAGAACATGTATAAGAATCACACACGCTTATATGCATATATTATTTGATTTTATGTGCTCATATTATGATTATGTACGCCTAGGGACTTCACTAAATCGCAATATGTTATACCTTGTCATCAGATATTAATTGATGATGTCTACCTACATTTAGCAAACCATTTACTCATTTTTATTAAATTTCCGAAATGAATCTACGGTTTGACAACCATTTATAAATCTACTTCCAGTTATGAAGTGACTCTACGGTTTGACAACCATTAATAAATCTACTTCCACTTATTAAGTTTTGAAATTCAATAGGTAGACTAAGATTTAGTTAAATTAGATTGAAGGAACAAATTTTTCAGTGCGGAATTAAAGTTGAACCCAAGTTCGTGGGCTGGCCACGAGACGAGACTCGGCGAGACTTTTGTAAGTGTCGTCTCGGTCTCGTTAAAATCGAAAATTTTCAGTCTCGTTTCGGTCTCGTGTCAGTCTCGTATAATAAGGTCTCGTCTCAGTCTCGCTTTTTCGCGAGAAAATTTAAATTTGGCAGTCTCGTCCCGGCCTTGTCTCCCAAAAATACGATTTTCGGACAACCTGTTGATTATTGGAACGAAATATTTTCGATTTAAGTTTGAATACGTGGAGAAGAAAATAAATTTTTAACTGAAATTGGATTTTTTAATTTAGTAGACTCTGTAAATGTCGGTCCAAATATACAGTCTCGTCTCGGTTGCTTAAAAGCCAGTCTCGTCTAGTCTCGGTCTCGTCATGCGAGACCGAGATCGATACCAAGACTCTTCTCGTCTCATGGCCAGCCCTACTCGTCCCATCTCGATCTCATCTTGCGAGACCGAAACTTTCCTTGTCTCGTGGCCAGTCCTAGTTAAATCCCCAAATTTGATGTTAGATAACTCTTGGTTAACTCAACAGACTTTTGATAGTTTTCCACATAAAAAGTGCTGCTGCTTAGCTTACATAAAGCAAATATATTTCCTTAGTTAACTAAATCTGGTTTAAAAAAATTAGGTAATTTTTTTTGAAAACTAAGTATATGAAACCTTTGTCAATTTTCAAAAAAAAAATATTCCCTCTATTAAAAATTAAATCAAAATATTGACGTCACTTGAAAAAGCAAGTCTTACCCCAAAAATAATAAGATCAAAGTTGTAAGTTAGTGTGAGATAACTTAAATAAAATTAATGCATTTGCAATCTGTCTTTAAAAATATGAAGCTATAGTCAAATGATTTCTTTAGCTGTGTATACTTTAGCTGGTAGCTTAAAATCCCCTGTCAAAAGAGATTATGTTCTGTTTGAAGAACTAAAAAGATAGTCTCAATTGAATAAGGAAAATCTTTATGTTTCCATTAATGTTCTATATCTATAATATGATGGTTCTTAATATACAATCAAGAAATTTGAATACCTTTTTGACCTAAAAAGAATTGACAAGAGCACATCTCACACACCAACACTAGAGCTTTGTATAGGTATTCTTTTTAATTGCAAACCCCTTTTTTATAATCTTATTTTTTGTTTTTAAATTCACGACACCATAAGTGCAGAACATACAAATAATATGGCTTGAAAATATGAGTGAAAGGGATGTTTTCTGAATACATGGTTAATAAAAGACTAAGCAGACTTATATTCTAAAGGAAGAAAATAAACCCTAGGGCATTCATTCTACTGTGATGCTGATGATGATGGTAATGTATAAGCATAATGTAATGATGGTATCTCTTGTAAAAATTTTCAAGTAAATATAAGGGGAAGTCCGGTTTGAAAAAAAAAAGTTAGCATAGGGATTGATTGTACTTTTGATGTTACTTTTAGGTTTTATGATGCTGGAGTAGCTATCACCTGCTTTATAGAAAGGGGAGAGTTCTTTGTTATACCAAGTTAAGAAAGACAAAGAGTTAGGTAAATGCTATATGACATAATAAAAAAATTAAATTCACGTTGGGTCGCAAAAAAGAGATTAAAAAAAAAAATCAAAAGCATGGAATTATATTTTTTAAATTGCCTTAGCTTCAGAACCTTGGACTTAATAAAAAAGATTGCATTTAAATGGAAATTAGAACATACAATAAACACCAACAGTCCCTTTCAACAAAACACCCTTCTATATAAGATATTTGGCATGACGGACGTTTTGATTCTCAATTCTTTTGATAACCAATTTCACCAATTTAGTTTTTGCATGGTTGAACGATTCATTAACTTTAAATTGAACTTTAAATTTTAAACCCAATTCTTGCTCTTTAATCATTCAAATATTCTGTCCAGAAAAATAAGTGAAAATTTAATAAATTAAATAATGCTATGTCTACATTTTCTTGATATTACTTGCTTATAGCCTTCAGCCCATCACAACACCCACCCTTCTGTTATAAATAAATAATTTAGGTACCTTATTTATAATTTATATGAAAATTCAACTGAAACTGGAATCTGATAAAATAAGTGTGAACAAACAAACAAAAAAAGTTAAAGCTACTTTTTAACTTACTTTTGAATTATAAATGCTTGTGCTCCATTCCGCAGCTATTCAGCGAGGAGTTGAATTGAGTTTAGATTTAATAGGTCAGTTGGGATGGAAAAATTGATTTTTCAATAATGCAAAAAATTAACGGATAAACCTTTGTGATTGTAATTAGTTAAAAGTTTTTTTCTTAATTGTACAAAAATAGATATTAAATGCACTAAGGGGCCGCACGTACTACGTGCTATAATAGTTTAAGTGGCTTGGATTTCTAAGGATTTTTAATAATAAATAAAAATGAGAATTCTGTCTGTTTTTCATTAATTTTGTTTGTTAATAGAAATTGAACTTAATTGATACTGATATTTTCAAGGTCGTTCTGCATCGTACAAAAAAACGTAATAGGTTTTTTATTTTGATGGAGTTTCTTATTAGGGGGGTTTGGAATGGACGGATTCTTTGCGTAAGGTGACAGATTTTCTGTGTTAAAAAAAAATCATTCTCGTTTTACCTACATAAATAAAAAAATAAATTGGGTAGCGCGACGGCTCGTGAAGAATCAGGGCCTAGTGACTAACAACTGGCAACCATTCCTGTGATGTGTGTGTGTCGAGAGGAATGGAAAGGACCTATAATTGTATGCCGAATCTGATCGGCTAGACGAGAAGCACTTATTCATGACAAGTGATACTCTTGGAGGATTTGTGAATTCCTCGCAAGAGGCAGTAGCCCTGAAAAAACTTTTTAGTTTTTTAGGTGGACGAGGCTGGGAAGTGAACTCAGACCTCCAGCGTCACAGTCCATCGTTAGTAGAATATGAAGGTTGAAAAATGCGAAAATTATTATTAATGTTTGGGTGGTATGTTGGGCGGAGTTGATCTCTATACCAGCGGAAATGAAATAACAAAGTAACCCATGTGCATGTTAATTTTTCTTCCAATGGGATGTTATTTTGGACATAAATATTTTTGAAAAATAGTGTTTGTAGGGTGAAATTGTATCTTTTCAGGGACGTGAACAAAAAAAATTAATCAAAAGGAACTCATGAGAACTGCGAGTAATTAGATTCTGATGCAAATTCGGGATTTCTTAACTGCCGTTTAACGGGGATATTTGAGTATATAAAATAGTGTTTACTGTGATTTACGATCATGTTTTTTGATGGGTGTGTTAAGAAGGGCGGGATGTTGATAGAAAAAAGAAGCTCTTTTGAATGCACAGATCCGCACATGTACCTATAATTTTTTTTTTCTAAACTAACAAGTACAACAAAAGACCATTTCTATATCTCATATGTTAGGTACTGTTGGCATTCATTTTAAATTAATCGAAAACACGAACAAAGTACGTAAATCGAAGTTGGCTACTCGGTTTATTGTCAACAATAATCCACCAGTCAGAAAATTCTGTTCTATTTTTTATTAATTTGAATCCGCAAAGTTCAACCGGATAGCTATGGTTGGCTTATAGTCTAAGAGTCCACAGCAAATTTAGGGGTATGAAAGTAAACCGAAAAAAGTATATGAGTCGAAAGGTGTGATAATGCTAATGAAATAAATGCAAGTTTTGCGTCCCTGGAGGCGGCTTAAGATGCGTAATAGCATTTCGAAAACCCTCAAAAATTAACAACCTAGGTATATTGAGCCCCTTATTACAGATCCGTATGTCCAAGGGCGGTATTTTCCCTGCCAGACCGTTTGAAAAACCGTAAAAATCAACTTTAAGGATCATTCGATGAACCAACAAATTTTTGTACCCATCCCTAGGTATTGAGCCCCTGATTACATATCCGTATGTCAACGACCAATTGAAGGTGGTATTTACCCTGCCTTTATAGACCCCGAAAGATTTAAAAATACTGGGGTACAAATTATTAAAAAAAACAACGGTAATTTTTAAAATGCTCTTTTATTTTTGTATGTAAAATCAGAAGTCCCTTCCTTCATTTCCTTTTTAAAAAAAGTACTTTTAGTGAACAGTTTTGGAAATATTAATTTTGAAAAAAAAACATATAAATAAATGTTCAGAGTTTCATAATAAAAGGATATCACACTCAATATCATTTATGTAGGGGCAGGGAACAGGGAAGTGTTTAAATAATAATACATGGTTTGTAAGTGTGCAATTGTTTTAATTCACAAAAATTAATGAATCTAAAATCTAATGAAGTTTAAATTTTAATTTAAATTTTAAAAAAAATTAAAAAAAAAGAAAATACAGAAAATACTTAGGGGATTTTCTTTTGTTTAATTTGATTTCTTCTTTAACTTGACTTTATTTAATACATTTTTCAATTGAATACCTTTAAAATACATAACGTAATATTTTAATAGGGTTTGAATTTGAACATAAAAACTTTTACGTATATGAAATGATTTGAAATGAAAAAGGGCACATCTTTTAATGTTTGGCTTTAATTAAGGATGTTTTTTATGATGTTAAATGCTGTCATTCTACACCCGGCCATCCTACGTGTCGGCTGCCTAGGACGAACATTCGTCTTCGCAAAATCAGTACCTACATCGCTAAACCTCATCGGTTTCACTGTCATCTTCTTTTCGCCATGGTTTCATAAAGTCAACTAAAGACGAGGCAGTATTTGGTCCCTGAACTTTACGAACATCGTATTGGTCGTTTCTTTTCATTTTCACGACGTCATACATCACACGGGCCTAAATACAACGGATCCAGCCTAGTTCCAGTTGCGAATTGAGTTTTCTTTATCACAACTAGATCACCCAATTTGTGTTGCGAAGCAGCCTTTCGCCTTCGGTTGTAGCCTTTTCTATTTTCTTCTTGAACCTTAGGCTGCGCGTATAGTAGTGCGACAAAGCGATGCGATGCGAGAAATGTTTGCGTGCGAGAAAGATATTTACATTTATTCTTATAAGCGTAGGTACAGTGAAGCGATATTTGCTGAGAGTGTTGCGATTTTCTCACATACTTATCGCAAGCATCACGTTCACAAACTCTTTGACCACTTTTGCTCGAATCTCGAATACCTTCTCGCATCGCTCTCACATCGCATCGCTTTGTCGCACTACTGTACGCGCAGCCCTAGAAATGTGTTTCTTATATCTTGGCTTCGCATCTCCTTCTTTTCAACTCTGAATTCCTCGATAAGTAGCTCATCCATCAGTTTCTTCAGCTCCCTATTCTTCATACATTTCATAGGAACTCCGAACATTAACTCAAATAGAGAACTTTTTGTGCTTCGATTTATCGTATAAAGTTTATAATACATTGCAGTCTTGGCACATAGTTGAACCACTTGTCAGGAGCATTGATTGACATTTTTGTTAACATCTCAACAACAGTCCGGTTGACTCCATCCACCAACCTAATTCCACGAGCGTTACCTGTGGTCACCAACGAATGAATAATTCGACTTTCCTCTCAATACTCCTTTTAGATATCGGAAGTCCGTTATGACTCGTACTGGATCACCGAAAGTTGCGCTCTGATTTTAGATTTTACTGGGAAAATCCAAATTAACTTAGAAAAACCATCGACAATAACCAACAAAAACTTTTAGCTGTAGAATTCATAGGATCAAGATGATCAAGGTGATATTATCAGGTACCACTAACCTGCCTTCTACTATTTCTCGCACCAAGGATCCATGGAAGACAGTTTGAGATAAGTAGCTTAATTTTCGGCGACATGCACATGATTGGTATACAAAAACCCTGCGCATGTATGCATCGCAGTATTTCTCTTTGAAACTTCTTTAGAATAACCAGAGAATAATCACCTTAGACAAATTTATGAAGAACTCCGTTGCGCATAACAAAATCTTCTGGTTCTTCGGGTTTAAAAATATTTGCTATCAGTGAACAAAATTCATCAGTTTCTTGCGCATATCTAACACCATCATAATTGCTGGAAATCGACTGAGCGCGTCTCCGTGCCTTATCGACGTCCCAGCTCTGTGAAGGACTTTGAGGTCAAAATCTTGTACAAATATTGTCCACCTGGCAACTCGTGTATATATAGCTCCCTTCTTCCTCATAATCGCTGCGATTGCCTTGCAGTCCGTACAAATTTTGAACGGCATCACTTATAGCTGATATAAAAAAAGGATACATTTAGTTGTCATTGTGCCTTTAAAGTAAGACACCTCCACATCCAACCTTACTCGCGTCTGTATGATCTGCTGTTTCTAACTCAGGATTGCCGGGCTTCAAAACTGGGTCTTTGCATAAACCCCAGTTTTTGAAATGTTTGAAAATCTTCAACTTGGTTCGGACCAAAGCAAAATGGCGTTTCGTTACGTATAGTAAGTTCGATAAAGGCTAACGGTATAACGTCCATCTAAGTCATTTGAAGTAGGTGTCGCGTCGTAGGGAAGCATTGGCCGGATTCAACGCATCAAAATTTTCAGTACTTTATTTTCAGATGGAGCTTCTGATTGGCCAGCTGTCATAAAAAGTTAGCTGACATTCAGTTACGTTTAGTGAAGTTTAGTTACGTTTCATCTGAATTTTCAGCAAGAAATTCCCAACTGAAAATTAAGCTGACAGCTGTTCTATACAAAAAAAAGGCTCTCCATACAAAACTGACATTTCATATAATTTTACGTTCAACGACAAAAAATTAAGTACTTTATTTTCAGCAGTTGTCAAATGTTGTATTGAATGCGCCCATTGGGTCAAAGATCGGGGGAAGAACAGTAGAAGAAGAAGGATAATTGGTTTTAGTAGAGTTCGAAGAGGAAAGAGGCGGTTAGAAAGGTAAGGCAGCAAGGTTTAAGTTATTAGTGTGTATGAAGTATGGAAAGTTTGTAGAGGAATAGTTGGTGGGAAGAGAGGTCTTTGAGGAAGGTTCGAGGTTGAAAGATACACGTTTCCGATGGGTAACCAGTGAGTTTGCTATATTTTGCGAGAAAGGGGAGGGAAAACTGGGGAAGAGGTTAGTTTTGAAGCTCCATGTTAGGATCTGATCGGGGAAAGTTTTTTTGACTTGAACATGTTTTTTCTTTTAAATTAGAAGATAGAGTGACGGATTGTTGATCCACACATTTGGTCAGAGTCATATTTCCCAGATGAAAGACATAATCTGGATAAGAGCAAAAAAGCCATTGGTATTTTGATGGGAAGCTAATTTTAAAGTTGTTCTGGTGTCTGGAGCGGGGTTTCGAAGTCTTCTGTTATTAGCTAAGAGTAATGGAAAATCTTCTTTTAAATAGTGTGGTTATCCAAGCAGCTGCAGCATGAGCGGGAGCATTTTTTATAAAGAATATAACATTTTCAGCACTAATCCTGTTGTTCCCTTTGGATAGGGTCCAAATTGTGCCAAATCGGTTGATGGTAGGTAATGACTGTGAAGTTGCGTTTTATGAAGAATTTTCTGGAGGAGATGATGCCACTAGTGTTGTTAAATCTGGTGAAACCTGGGGTTGTTGACAGGAAGGTGAAGGTGGTAATGCAGCACCGATATAAGGTGGAGGAGGTGATGCAGCTCCGATAGCAAGTAGTTGAAAAGGTTGACAGATTGGAAGAGGTGTGCAAGGGACAGTGTCCAAGATTTCAGCCATTAAAGAAGTGTTGTATATGGAAGTAGAAGGTTGGAGTTGAATCCCATCGATTTTACAGGATGTCGTCTGGGTGTCATCTGCAAGCTCGGTAATGCAAATTCTAGTTTCCAGTAGCTCAGAGCTTACCCACGGCGTTTTCCAGTAGCGCGAGAGGTTGGCGGAGACCGGGTATAATTATATTAGAGGTACTCTGGAGGTGAAAATCCAGATCGGAATAGTATCACTTTATTCGATTTTCACTAATCCAATTACCTTGATCGAATTTAATTTTTGAAAAACCGTCGTATTGGTTAGTTTTGGTTCTGATGATAACATAATTTAAACAAAAGGCGAGAAAACTTATATGGGAACGTTGCCGGCGATCTTACCGAGGGGCCCACCAGCCACCATCTGTTTGATATAGGTTTGTACCTATACACATAAGAAAACATATTTATTACGGTGGTTCATTGTTATAATTTGATCGATCCATCCATAGCATCGAACATTGTTCAAATTGGTGGGAATTCACTTATTTTACCCTCTTGTTCAGCAGCAACAGCTTATGTAATTGATATCCAAAAAGGACTGTTGTAGTTGTGGTGTGCTGATTTATTTATAGCACATTATTTTACCTCCTCATAAATACCTACCTAATTTTTTTTTTAATTCCAATAAGCACACCCTGTATAACTTCATTCCTTCAAAACAGTTCACTTAATAAAATGCATTTAATTTTTTTTATTAAAAGATAAAAGGAACAATCGATAAAATTATCCCTCAGCATATAAGGTTATGCCACTGTTCAGATAACATTTTTTGTAACAGTAACTTTTCCACGTTTCTACTATGTTATTATTTTCGTTTTGTAAGAGAACAAAATAATGCATCAGTTTCGGTTAAGGATTTTTGTTGTTGCTTTGTAACTGTAACAAGAAGAGTGAAACACAACGGTCTAAGAATTAACGGAAAATTGAGAAAATGGAACTCACAGAGAATAGAGAAAAACAAACAAAAAAAAAAATAACAAAGAAGAAAATTGAAAATCAAAATTGAGTGAGTGAAGGACAGTTCAGTTTGACAGTTTACAATTCTCTTTCGTTTTGTAATTTAAGAGAACTCATTGTTAAGAGAAATTCTGTATTTTGTATAGGAATGGAGCTGAAATAAAACATAATTGCGGTTGAATTGAATTTGCAGAAGAAAAAGAAAAAGAAAAAGAAGAAGAAAAAAAAAAAAAAACAACAAAGATGGCCATCTTTGGTTAGGCATTTATGCTGTGTGTATGTATTTTAAATGTTAAATTGTAATTGTTATGTTGTTCATGTTCAGTTCCTCTGTGACCTTTTAACTAAATAGCGATAAGGTCAAATTGTCAGTAATTAAATGTTAGGCATGGTCTCTATTTCTTTGATGGAATAATTATTTCAATGGTTTTCAGTCTCGTAGAAAGATAGAGATAATAAATCATGATTAGGTGGGTAGGTACCTCCCAAATGATAGGAATAACTGAAGAATACTGATAAAGATAACAAAATTCTATCTTGTGTTTGTTAAATACTAATATTGAGATTTTATTTGATTTAATTGCTAACTCATAAATTCAGCTTTTAAATTTTCACCACCGACCTAGCTGGAAATAAATTTGTTATTTTGTATTTCTTTGGATTCTATTGATGTGTAAATATTTATATAAAAATGTTTCTAGCTGGCTAATGGGACATAAGCAATAAAAAAGGCTTTTTAATTACTACTACTTGTAGATATCAATAGCTTTTAGAAAAGCCATTAAATAACAATCTATTGATAATATATTAATGGATCAGAAATAGAAAATTATATGGGTAAAGTCGTAGAGTAGAGGTAAGTACCAATTGGAACGCGGACGTTCCCAGAGTTCATCATCATCATCATCATCATAGGCATCATCACAGAACACAGATGCTTGGTTTCCATTAGCAGCATCAACAACAACATTGGCTCTGGGCTCTGGGCTCTCGGCTCTTGGGTCCCGTTCTCTGATCATGGTGTGCCAAATAAAATAAACACAAAAGTCAGCACAGCAATAAAGTCAAAAGCGCGCGTCCATGTGTAAGTTAAAATTACCCACAAAAAAGTATCTTTATTATTCATATTCACTCTTATGGAGGTATGTACGAGGTACGCGACCTATAGAAAGAATTACCATAATTGAATTTATGTAGTTTGTTTGAAAATCATTGAAGACATACTTGTATACAATCCTCCTCTTCTTCTTAATTTTTTGAATGTTTTGTTCTCATATTATTATTAAATGGAATGCAGAGTGGGGAAATTAATTTCTCAGGCAAGATTGTGAAGTGAATTTAGCAAGCTGATAAATTGTTTGTCGTTCTCACATCTGTGTCAATTTGAGTAGCAAAAATAAAAAAAAAATATGTTTTAATTAATACGAGCAATTAAGAGTCTTGCGTGTTGGTGAAATTCTTCGAAAATCTAATGGATTTAACCTTATCGCTTAATTCGAGCTTTTTTTTCAACATGTGTTTTTAATCAAGAAATGATCAATGATTTATTTATTAAAAGCACGAAAAATTAATAGGTAGGTATAAAATAAGTAATCATGAAAATTCTAATCCTTATTTCAAAGAATTATTTTTACTTCTCAAGCAAATTTGTTGGACTCTTGTTCAGTTCAGAAAAAAAAATGTGGGGAAGAAAGCTACGATTTTGTGAAAATTTTTATTTAACTTATTCATCAATTAAGTATTTCATGAGGCATACTACCACATGGAAAAACTTTTCCTCCCTAAATTAAAAAAATATTTTTATTTTAAAGTAGGTGTCTACTTGATGTAAACCTATACCTATTGTATTTAAAAACTGGTTCAAGTCAAACTTAACAAAACTAATACATAATTCTAGTTTGACAACTTAATATAATGAGAATTTAACATAAAATTGAAATTTATTAAAATAAAACTAAGTTCTTCAAGGTAAAGTGGCGCCCGGGTGGTTATCAGAGTTGTTAAATATTTTATTTATTTTTATCAGGAAACATTTAAAAACATTTTGGTTGTTATACATAAACAGGTATACCTTCTTTTGACAAAAAAGTTTCTATGTTTGTTACCTTACTGTCATGCACAGCAAGTCAAAAATACCTTTTATTAATAACTTTTCCTATTATTAATTTTTATTAATATTTATTTAAATTATAAGATAGTCAAAATTTTGATTTAAGCTTTCATTAGGGCTAGCCACGAGACGAGACTCTGCGAGACTTTTGAAAGTCTCGTCTCGGTCTCGTTAAAATCGAAAATTTTCAGTCTCGTCTCGGTCTCGTGACGGTCACGTATAATTAAGTCTCGTCTCGGTCTCGTCTACGAAAAATAAGATTTCCGGACAACCTGTTGATTATTCGAACGAAATATTTCCGATTATAGTTTAAATATGTGCAGAAGAAAATAAATATTTAACTGAAATTGAATATTTTTAATTTATTAGACTCTCTGTAAATTCCGGTCCAAATATACAGTCTCATCCCGGTTGTCTCGGTTGCTTAGAAGGCAGTCACGTCTCGTCTCGGTCTCGTCATGCGAGACCGAGATCGAGACCGAGACTTTTGTCGTCTCGTGGCCAGCCCTAAGCTTTCTTATTATTTTGAATAAATGTTACTGCGTAGGACCATACACCAAAATTGTTACTAAATTCACCGAAGCTATTTTGGAAATATGGTCAAACTGCTGATATTTTGATATTTTTTTATATACGTAAACATTACATGGCATTTTAAGTCTAACCGTTGTTTTTAAAGAATTTGTTATGTGTTCTTAGAATTTTTTTTTTTGAAAATTGCCCCTCCTGCCTAAGCGGGGAAAACAGACCCCCAAAATAATTTTTTTCTTACTGTGTCGTCCCAACGTACATGCTTTAGCATTTCATCACCCTATGTGATATATTTTTTAGCTGGTCCTCACCAGTTTTACTCTGGTACTCAAAACTTTCTTAGCTTCAACAAATAGTTATCATCCCCTAAGTGATCTTCAAAGTTTTTTTTTTTAAACATTACCTTAGCGTATGCATTACCTTTCAAAAGATTTTTTTTAAATCGGATCCTTTTTTTCGTTTTTAAGACATTCTTCAACTTTAGATTATTCATATACCTAGCTATAAATGTACCTAGCTATAAATTCTAAAAACAATGGCGCAAAATTTTAAACAGCCTATTATTAAGAATTTAGTATGATACTACTTAACATTTTATTAATTCTTTAACAGTTTACTAAAATTTTCGAAATTTAAAATACTTTTTAACTAGTATCATACTAAACTAATTTCCTTCATAAAATTCAGCTGAACACGTCCAAAAAAGTGACAGCTCGTGCAAAAAATTCACAAACACCCCTGATTTTGACAATTTTAAACGTCAAAGTGTCATATGGATTTAGTACGATACTTAAAAGATAAAATAACCATTCGGTGATTTTAACTTTAGTAAAATGTAAGGAGATAATATGATGCTAAACTCGTTTAAAATTAGCAAAATACACTTTTTAACCTAGTAGTATACTAAAAATGATTTAACATCGTACTAAATCAACTAAAATTTTGCGCCAATGTGTTTGTGTTTTTACCTCATTTCAACATATGAACAGTTTAAGGACAAAAAGAATTTTTGAAAACAAATATCATTTTTTTGTTTTTATTTTATAAATAAATACCCTATAAATAAGTAAATTTTGAAAATATCTTTCCTCTGAGTGATCCTCAGAGTTCATTTTGTCCTAATATTGCCATTCAAATACCCGCCCCCCTCCCCCAAAATTTCAATCTATAACAAAATGTTATGGCAAAAGAAATGGTATTCAAAATTTCAATAAAATATAAAAAAGTACGTATACGCCCCAGTGTACCATTTATTGGAATTTAGATTTTATCATACTGGTCCTCTTGTATTAGTTGGAGGAGTTATATTGAAATACTGGTTAGATGAATCAGCTTGAAAAGATGCATTTTTTTAACGATCAGCAAAAATGTAAGGCTTCGAAATATAAGGTCGTTTATAAGGTGAATTAAAGCATCAACTGAGATGATAAGTGGTGTGGTCTCGTGAATTAATGGTAAATAAAAACAAAACAATTTTTGTTTCAGATTATGTCACTATTATCATTGAGTTTATATACATAGAGGAACCACGTCAGAGTTATGATACCACCAATGTTGGTGGCGCACTTATTTTCATCTAGAACAAGAACCAGTGATAGGCAATACAAGAACCATTTTCTCCTTAAGGTAGACTATTCCCTTACTATTTTAACAAATAGTCTACCTAAAGGTGGAAATAGTCTACTTTAAGGAGCAAATGGTTCTTTTATTGCCTATCACTGGTTCTTGTTCTAGATGCAAATAAGAGCGCCACCTACATTGATGATATCATAACTCTGACGTGGTTCCTCTATGTGTATAAACTCAATGCTATTATGAATGATAACTCAAATGATAATCCAGGAAAATTATACATAAATTCCTACAAAGTTCGGAAAAATTATATACAGGGTTTTTGTTTTTGAATCAGCTTTTTTATGGTGTTATAAATTGTTGAGTAAAAGTCCCCATCGATCCTAGCTCCGCGTCTATTAAAAAGAAGGGGTCAAAGGTCACGAAATATGGTATTTCGCTGATTTTGATCAAACAAAAATCGTCGACTAATGAAGCATGACGTAAATATTTCAATTTATCATTGAAATATAGGATCAAAGGCGTGTCTTAAAATATCTGGGGTGAAAGGGTGTTTTTAAGGTAGGGGGGGGGGGGGGGTTCGCAGAATGAAGAATTAGGTGTGGACTTATATTGAGAAACGTTTATAAAATAGTGTCACTGAAATTGTGCAAACATGTGATACCTATTTGTCATGACATGTAGAGGGTAGATGGGTGGTTTTTGAGGAGGGGTCAGGGGGTATTCAAACCACACAAATTATTTTGAGGTAACCTACGCATATGACACATCGTTTAAGGGTATTTTTTGCTTCTGAATCTAATTAAAGAAAAATCAAGACGCTATATCCGCTCTTCATAGAGAAACATTCCCTATCAAACGAAAATGACTATGAGAGCCAAACCAGGCAAATCACTCTTTAAATAGAACATGTTTGCGGCTATATATTCGGGATACAAGAACATATCGCACATCGCGAGCGTTGTGACTAGATGTGTATGTGGGTACTCTTTTTCACATCACCTTAGAGGTTAAGTACGCAAGATGCGTTTTTTTTTTCACTTAGTGGTATCCCCAGTAAGCCTTATCCACAGTCACATACCTAATAATATTGATTTTTTTTTTGTAGTTTGAATTTTGTATTTTTTTTTTTGCAATTTTGTATTTTTTCATTTTTGTTTTATTTTTTTTTTATTAGTTTGATGGTCCTGGGCTGTCATTTTTAACATTGAAATCCGACTCCATTGTTGAATTTAGTTTGCACGATAAATCTGCATCGTCTTCCAAATCTGAATCTGCAGATGATGGGTCTATATTATAGTTCGTCTCCTCTTCATTACAGTTTTAAGGGTCTGAACAATTTAATGCTGCTCTACGGCAACCACATTTAGTACCACACCCTTTACTACAGTTAAAATCAGTTTTTATTAGTATATCAGGGGCCGGATGGAGTAGAGTTGTTACTGGTTCCAAAACCATATTATTTAGTGTTCATCCCCAGTTTTCAGGAGCTAGTAGGAGATTTCCCAGCCACATTTGAATTTGAAAATAAGCCCGATAAAAGTGTTGCTGAGCCGCTTAATCATTCTTTAACTAGGTAGATCATTACAAAATACCCTAAAAGGATGTGCCATATGCCTAGGTTATCTCAAAATAATTTTTTGGGTTTGAATACCCCTGACCCCTCCTAAAAAACCACCCGTCTACCCACTATATGTCTTCGTTTTCGTTGTCATGACACTATTTTATATACTTTTTCAATATAAATCCACACCCCATTCTTCATTCTACAACCTCTCCCCCCTACCATAAAGAACCTTTTACCCCAGATATTTGTAAGCACGCTTTTGATCCTATATTTCAATGATAAATTGAAATATTTACGTCATGTTTCATTAGTCGACGATTTTTGTTTGATCAAAATCAGCGAAATACCATGCTTCGTGACCTTTGACCCCCTCTTTTTAATAGAGGTGGAGCTAGGATCGATGGGGACTTTCACTCAAAAATTCATTACACCATGGAAAAGCTGATTCAAAAACAAAACCCCTGTATATAATTTTTCCGAACTTTTTTTCTAATTTTCCTGGACTATGAGTTAATTAGCTTTATGTTCAGTTGGCATAAAAACAATTAAATCAATGACAAGATCTCTTTAAATTTGGCATCGATAATAGCCATTTTAGTAAAATATGTGGATTTCTTGGTGCCGATCATAAAGATGCCTGTTCTTTTCTTTCAACAAAAAGAACATGGATTAAGTGCTATAAGCACCGATAAAAATGAACCTTATTGCATCAAAACCGAACAATCATTTTGAAGGTTTCTACACAAATACTTAATTGTCCTAAAAAGATGTTCACATTGTTTAAAATTGACCTATTTATGAAGAAAATTCGCTTTAACTCGAGAAAAAAAATTCATCACTTCCACAATTTTTGTTTGATTTTGATAAAATAAGGCTCACTTGATCAGTGCTACCTAAAGTTAAAAGATTATTTTTTAAAATACCTAAAAAATACTAATTTTTTCTTTTGAATTAGTGTTTTTAAGTTATTGAAAAAATAATATTTTAATTATAAAATAAAAAAAACAGGTTAAATACCTCTACTATCAAATCAATTCAGTGCTAATTGATTTGATTTTGAACTTAAAAAAGAGGAAGTAGTTCAAACCATATTCATAAAGTTGTCTGCGAACGTTAAAAGATATGAAAAAATAAGTTTTTATTAAGATAAGCTCTAAAAATTGTTCATGATTTTGTAGCTTGTCTACAATTACGTCAAGAAGCAGTTTTTAAGTGAAAGGTGAATGCAGAAAGTCTGAAAAAAAAACAAAGAAGATAAAATAAAAATTGCATTTGTTTAGTTAATCCAGAGTCACTAAATTTGGTGAGTTAACTCGGGTTTAACTTTAACCCTTCACTGAAAAACTGGCCTATAAGTATCATAAAAAGACAAACAAAAAATGAATCAATGTTTTTTTAATATTTATTTTTAATCTATTTTCAAATCAGCCCGTTAAATCTCTTAAATTCTGAAAAAAATTCTGGTAGGTAGTGTTTTAAGAAACCAAAGGACCTAATTCCAAGAGAGCTCCTTAAACAATCAAAGAAAGACTTAATCCTGGGTTCGCCCTATGTAGCTGTGTTTGATTTATAGAACTAAGCGCTTAGTTGTTCGCAAAGGGAAATAAATATTTCATTGAAATTTATTAACTCAACTCAAACAGCTTTTACTTTTTTTTCGAAATTTTCTAGCAAATGATGATATTTTAATTTTATAAATCATATAGACAGCAATTTTGGGATGTGAACGATAACAAAAATTCACTGCTATTTTAAAATACATCTTATGCATATGCCAAAAATCAGTTAAACAGTTAATTGATAATATTTACGTAATGGGTCAATAAACATCGGAAAAAAGTTTCAGATTTTCCATTTAATTTTGGTGGGGGGAAGCGGGTGATGAGTTGAGGTTGTGAATAGGGTCAATACTGTTGAAATTTTTTAATTTATGCTTTTTTCATAAATCTTACATTGGTAAATTTTACCGATGTTTTTATAATAAATAAATCAATTCTTTAAATTTTGGTTTTCGAAAAAAAGGGAGACTGAAAAAAGATTTTTATTTAAAATCGTAAAAAGGAGTTTTAAGTTGTAAAACCTTTGATTACGGTTATTTTTACATCTTGGCGGTCAGGTACGAATGATCGGCAAGAAAAAGGTCGACTGGTCAAAATTTTGAATTTTATCGACTTTTCTGAAATTTAAAATGCCGTCAATTTTTTGGTCGACTAAAAAAATAAAATGTCGACATTATGAAATCTCGACATTATGAATGCCGACTGCGTAGAAAAAAGTCGACCAAAATATCGCCTTGTCGATATTTTTTTTTCAACAAAATAGTACGAAATGCCGGATTTTAAAATATAAAAATAGTATGATCGACTTTCATTATCTCGACAAAAACATGTCGACACACGTTTAGCCTAAAACAAAAGCTTGAAGACGATGCAAAACCAGGGAGTGAGAGATTTGAACTGTCGACATTTTGATCAGATTATGGTTTATGGAATGATGTTTACAAGCACGCGCGTGGTTGTAAACATCATTGATGATTCCATAAACCATAATCTGATCAAAATGTCGGCTTTTAAAATATCGACTATTTAAATGTCGATTAATGAAATCTTGACTATCAAAATCTCTATTATTAAAATGTCAATTACAGTCGATATTTTGAAAGTCAACATTTTGAAAATCGCATTTTAAAAAATCAGTCTAATTTTTTTCGATGTTTTTTTTTTCAGTCGGTTTTTTAACCAGTCTCTAATTTAAAAGATATTGAAAGTCCATCTTATGGAATCGATGTTTTAAAAGTTGACATATCGTACCCAATCCAATCTTGGAACATTATTACATTCAGTTGTAGGTATGTCAATGTGGATCAATTATTGTATTTCGAGTTTTTGGAAAGGGAACGTTGGGGGTGTTTTTTGAAATTTTGACTGGTGAAAATCTCCATAAATTTAACAGATTTTTTTTAAATGTGTCGAAAATTGCGAAACAAACAAAAGTGACATATTCGTTTCTAATAGATCAGGCTTTATTTATTATTTTGGACAACATCTTTGTAGATACTAGAAAAAAACAAGGTTTGACTTGAAACAACGGCTGTATTTTTGAAAAAGAATTTCTAATAATTTTTTTTTTAAAGTTGCAATCAATTACTGACGTTTTTAAATTCGTTTTTAGGCTTATATATTGTGTATTCAAGGATACAATATTTTCGCAACACATGTATTAATTGATAAATATTTAAAAAGAATGTTTTTTTAGGAAAAGAAAGAAAAAAGTTTCAAATGTCATATCTTTAAAAATACACACTTTAAAACTTAAGTTTTCTGGAACTATTGTTCGAACACTTTTTTATCCTGAAAATGTACAAAAAGTTGTAATCTCCATAAAAGGCGGGCTAGAAATTTTTTTGAATTTTGTCCATAACTTTTTTGAAATTTTGAACATAAAGGTCCAATATCAATATATATCAATGTACATAATAACTAGAAGAATCCGGTAGAACTTTCTAAATTTTGACTTTCGGATAAAGGATGGCTAGATCAAGATCGGTTTTTTGACTCTAAAAACCCTCATTTTTGAATATATTAAAAAAAAAAAAATTGGAACAATCCGGAACAACTCAGGAACAACTTTCAAAATAACTAATTCAAAAAAAGGGGGACTAACTTCACACACTCACCAGTCTCTGGTGTTATGTTGACGGAATCGTGTGTCACTATCGCTACAATGTATTTCATATCCATAAGAATAACATTTGTCCGGTGTGTTGTGTTTCTGTGTGACGTATAAAATATATGAATGGACAGCGACACACGACTCTATAACACAAAACCCGAGACAGGTGAAATTCTGGCTATACTGTTAGTCGTACCTTTATATCAAAAATAGTCATAAATTTTCTTACTAAATGGCACAAGTATCTATGAATATATTTAGGTATCCCTATGTACCTCTATTAAGGTTAATAGTATTTTTATTGTCTTATCAATTTAAAATCTAATATTAGGGTGTTTTTGACGTTATGCGCCAGATCGGAAAAATAGTTCCTAATCCGTCATTCTTTTTTTTGGGGAGTTAAGTGTTCGGCAACCTCGCATAATTCCATACAAAATTTGGTCTAAGGAATAAGGGTACCTTAACTTAAGAGTATTCCTAGAAGAAAACTTACAAAAAAATAATAGAAAGAAGTAAATATACCGAATGTAAAAACAACATGATTATATCTACGAAAGTACATAAATATATTGAATTGTTGAACAAATAACCGCAAAATTGTAGGTACGGGCATACAAAAATAAAATGTCCAATGCGTCTTTCATAAGATTGAGCCCATAATTTGTAAAGCATTTCCAATGTCTTATTCAAGGAAATTATATATTTTTTATATTGTATGTAATTTAACACGTTGAATGCCCACGTGCAAGTAAAAAAATATTATTAAAGTGCCAACTGTGTTTTTCTGTGGTTAATGTATTTTAGTGTTTGTTTTATGTGTTTTATAGTTTTTTAAGTGAAATTGTGTCGTTATTCAGTGTTTTTGTACCATTACTACCGGTGGGTCATGTGGCACTTGACAATTATATTGATGTGTACACTTGTACAGTGCCACATGACATGATTTGAAGAATGGATACTAAAAGATTTTATGGCTCTTCTTCTGCTAACGCAGCCTCAGATGAAGAAAACGATGGGGACTTTGAACGATCGGACTCAGATGATGAGTACATGCCAACTGATTCCAATGAACCTTCCAGTGACTCCAACGCAATGGTACCATCTGAAGCTGATTCGGATGAAGATGAACAGGAGGTGTCTGTTGCTGATATTTGTACACCTGTTCATGGAAGATCGTTGAAAAAATTTCATTTTGAGGAGACTTCTGAGTCTGTTGTAGATTTCAGTGATAGAAAAGAACCCTATGACTTTTTTTCTCTTATGGTGACCCAAGAAGTTTATGAGCTGATTGTTCAAAACACAAATCAAAATGCTCAAAATACTTTGGCCAGCAGAACAATAACGAGCAATTCACGGCTAAAGAGATGGGTCGATACAGACGTCACTGAAGTAAAAAAGTTCCTGGGACTTGTCATTTACATGGGTATCGTCAAGTATCCATGTATAAAGGATTATTGGAACAAGGATCCATTTTCCAAAAATTCATTTGTCCCCCAAGTTATGTCCCGGAACCGCTTTCAACTCATTTTGAGATTAATTCACTTTTCCGACAATTCAACAGTTGGAAACAATCGTCTGGGTAAAGTCAGCGGCCTCCTGGATATATTGGAAAAATTTTGTGTAAATTCTCGAACACCTGGTGAGGTACTAGCCGTGGATGAATCGATGATACCCTGGCGCGGAAGGCTTCAGTTCCGCCAATATAATCCTGGTAAGTCACACAAATACGGGGTCAAAATCTACAAATTATGTGACCCTACTGGTTACACTTTTACAAGTTCCGTATATGCTGGAAAAATAACGGTTTCAATCAAAGAGGTGTAGCATCGGAATCAACATCGCATAGTTCCCAAATAGTTGTAGATTTAGCGGAGTGCTATCTGAACAAAGGCAGAACTATAGCGACCGACAATTTTTATACTTCTGTCGCTTTAGCAAGAATTCTCCTTGCCCGTAAGACGCATTTGATTGGAACCCTGCGTACAAATCGAAAAGGAAATCCGATGGACGTAACAATGGCGAAGCTAAAGAAAGGAGATATTATCGGACGGGAAAATACGTCTGTAGTAGTAGCTAAATGGAGAGATAAGCGGGAAGTTCTGATGCTGAGCACAAAGTATGATCTTGAGGTGATAGCTACCGGAAAAAGGAACCGAAATAATGAAGCCATAAAAAAACTAAAAGTAATAGTCGAATATAACCACGCCAAACAAGGAATAGACATCTCTGACCAAATGGCATGCTATTTCTCTCCGTTGAGAAAAACAATAAGATGGTACCACAAAATTGCGTTTGAATATTTGTTGTCAACATCTGTAGTCAATGCCTTGGTAATTAACAAGGAAAAAACGAAAAATAACATACAAATCGTCGAATTTCGGAAATCAATTTGTGAAGCATTGTGTGACCAAAGAAGCACCAACGTACGCGTGGAACACTAACGTTCTTTTTCTCATGCCCTCAAAGAATTCAAAACAAGAGACCTAAGCAACCGCAAACTCAGAAAACGTTGTTCGAACTGCTACGAGGAGTTGTCAAAAACTATGAAATGAAATGAATCAGGAAAAAAAGCCAAAAATGTTTCAACTTTCTGCAATACCTGTGAAGGAAAACCAGCACTTTGCTTAGAATGCTTTAACAAAAAACATTAATTTCAATGTATTTGTATGCCTTATATTATGTTTCTAAGAGTTAAAGTATTTATTTTGTTATTTTTTGCATAAAAGTCCAAGAACTTCAGTTATTTATGAATTGTTTTTTATTTTTTTTTTTAATAAAAGTGCCAATAACATCCAAAATTTTCGAGATATCAGACTTTTTTTTTCTTATTGTAAAATAACTGACTTTTAACTAGGTGCCCAGAAAGACAAAATAATGTTTTACTCTTGCACCACTGAAATAATGCTGGAACAAAAACATATAGAGCATGACCCACCGGTGGTACATGTGGCCTCATGGGAATAATTTTCATGACCCACCGGTGGGTCATGTGGCATTCAACGTGTACAAACAGAAAACGACTGGCCATTGTTGTAGTACATAAGTAAGAAAAAAAGAGTTAATTGTAATTACCTATTGAGGTGTTGTATATAGGACTTCACGCTGTCAAATTCAAATTTGTCGTATGCATGAACAAAATTATAAAATTTCAACCATCATGTGAATATCTATTTTCCCTATGCCGAACACCATCATCAACAAAAAATAAAAATAATGGATTGAGTCGTGGCGGTAATGTGTTTTTTCTTTTACTTATAATTATTACTTTGAGGTTATTTTCCCCCCAAACAAAAAAAGGGTTTTTTCTACGAAACTAATTACATTTAATGGTGTGTAATTTTATGTTCATGAATTTATTGCGATCAACATGATGGTTCGTTTGCGACCCTTTCGTTCTTCCCGATGCTCATTGCTCAGTTGATTGGATTCGCAATAATGTAGAAAAGTAACATAATATCTCTATGCTGTTTTGTTATCGTATTTAGCTTGCTAAAAATTAATTGCATTAAACATTAAACCTTTCTCTCTGATCTGCTGGCATATCGCATATGTATCTCTCTATATGTACTTTGATAACTTAAGGGATTATTGTTAGTTCTTCACAATGCACTATGCACATCGCATTAGTAGTCTTTTGTCAATAAAATCAAGCAAAGTAACATACTTTACCACCGAACCGACACAAGAAGAGATGTCCCGCTTTTTATTTCATGTTCGTTTTTTTTATTTTTTTTTTTGTTATTTATGTCAGTTTGGTTGTCCTTTTATATATCGTGGTTATAGAAGTTTCTAAGTGAGTAATTTGAACAAATTGAATGGAAAAAGAAACTACTAATATTTCCGGTTCCCTGGCCATTTTTATTGAAATAGAGGTATGATGTGTACCGTACTCAAATATACCTAGTGCTACTGCTACTTTGGCAGTGCATGCGACACAATAGGGGCGACTTTTAGAGCATTTACAAAATTAAAGGCATCGTCATACCGTCTAGAGAAATAGCTATATGGTTCTTCGCTCTTCGCCCAATTACTTCAGCTTGATTGCGTGAGTCCGTGAGTGCAGTAAAACATGATGTTGATTTGTTTTTCTTCTATTTTTTATTAGGTATGTAGGTATATATACATATATCGCTATTGGTGTTAGATTTTGGCAGGCTTGAATTCTGTTTCTATCGATGAAGTCAATGCGTTGTTAAAATTAATACATAGATACAAATTAAAATCGGCAACAAAAGAAGAAGAAGATTTCGATTCAAAAGGATTTGGATCAAGCAATAAATCAATTAAGCGTTTGCTCTTCTTTACCATATTGCGTTGAATTATTAATTATTTATTTGAAAAATGAAAAAGTTGGTTATTCCTTCATATGTACAAGGGCATAATTGGTGTGTATCACCCTATTTTTAAAAAAACGATGTTTCCAAATGTCTCATGATCCGATGATTTCATAAAAATACGAACAACTCGTTCACCAAATTCAAGCAGTCTCATCGGTTTGGAACTTCCCAATTATTTATTATTAGAAGCAGAGCTGAAGTAACACATATGGATTCTCCAGAGAAAATAAAAATCACAGCTATTGAAAATAGATAAATTTTGATTAAACATGTTCTGAAATTATGTTGATACCAAGGTGATGTTTACCATCTGACTTAATAAATAAATCAATTTTTTTATAAATACAATATTAATATAATTTTTAAACAAAGAATTGTTTTTGTGTTCGATTAAAAGAATTTATTATCTATTAGTACAGGAAAATAAGCAAAAAAACAATCGTTTTATGAAACGAAATATAGGACGGCTGAATTGTTTATACCTGAAAGAGATTAGAAAAGATTATGCCCAGTTTTTCGGGACGCCATCCGCCTGGGGAAATCCGCCATTTTGAAGAACGCGAATTGATCTACATAATATACACTCCGCTCCACTTGAATAGAAACAAACTTTTTTGTTTACTATCAGAGCATGTGGCGCTTTGGTAAATTCATACATTCACCTTTTGGTTTCAGTTCCTAACAGAGAAATCTATTGCGAATAAAACTGGAGGGACAGAATAATTCAGGAAAATACCATAAGGTTATTTTTGTACCACTTTTCTAATAACTTCCTAAAATACACTGTTTTTTTGCGCCACTTGAATAGAAACAGTGTGCGTTTTGTCTCGGAAGATTACGGTAAGAAGAAAAAATATTGTTATAATAATAGTAGTGTAGATTAAATGTTATAATAATAGTAATGTAGATTAAAATAATAATTGTTTGATCAAAGAAAATATGGGCCGTGGAAAACCATTAAACCCTGCAGAAAAAGCCAAAATAGAATTAAACGGGGAAAACAAGCTTCACCTACGCACAATTGCCAAACAAATAAGTAGAAGTGTGAAAATTGTTTGGTCGAACCATAGAAATAAAGAAAACTATGGAAAAATATGTAAGGTAGGCAATCAAGAGCCACAACAGAAGCAGACCGCAGAAAGATAATTAGACTGGCTTCAAATTCAAGCGGCTCTGCTGCTAAAATCAAGGCTAAGAGTGGTATTACAGCGAGTCTTAACACTATTACACGTGTTATTTGTGGTTCACAACATTTAAAGCCCATAAAATTGAAGAAAAAACCACCGCTAAATCCAATACAAAGACAGAATATAAAAGATTATTGCAGGAAGAATATGACGTGGAAGGAAAAGTGGAAAAAAGTGGTGTTTTCTGATGAAAAAAATTAAATTATGATGGCCCGGATGGATATAATTACTATTTTCATGGAATAAGAGAGGAACTCAGGTTTCTGGAGCGCCACCATAGCCGAAAAGGCGGTGTAATGGCGTGGGGTGCGGTTTTCTGGTTTTAAACAATTGTTCTGGACTTTCCCACATTGAAAATTACGACAAACTCCTACAAGGAAATACCGCAAGAAGCTTTCCCTAAGGTTACCGATGTCTTTGGACCAATACCATGGACATTTCAACAAGAAAACGTGCGAATCCTTAACGCAGGGATCATTAACAGTTGGATTTCCGAGAAAAATGTAACCTTACTTTAATGGCCACCGTATTCTCCGGACCCAAATATTATTGAAAACGTATGGGGATGGATGGTTCGTAGAGTTTACGATTCTGACCGACAGTATGAGGACAAAGAATCACTTATTGCTGCAATCAAAGAAGCATGAAGTGCAATTTCTTTAAATTATATAACAAACTGCATGATTCAGTCTCCAAATGGGTTTTTCAAATTATTTCATATTAACACGGTAGCAAACATATTAAAATATGATTACGAATAGAAAACTACCCAATTTTATTGCACTTTTTCAATTTGTTTCCTTATTTAAGAGAATGTTTCTATTCAAGTGGCGCAAAAAAAAAAATACTGTTTTAAATTAAGTAATAAGAAAAGTGGTAACAAATAACCTAATGGTATTTTCCTGAATTATTCTGTCTCTGCAGTTTTATTCGCAATAGATCCCTCTTATAGGAACTAAAACCAAAAGGGGAATTTATAAATTTACCAAAGCGCTACACGCTCAGACAGTTAACAAAAATTTTGTTTCTATTCAAGTGGAGCGGAGTGTATCTCCAAAACTATCATTTTGAAGTAAAAAGTTGTTATAATCAAATTTGTTGGAAATAAAATTATCTTTTATTTGTCATCAAAACTTTTTTTCTGCGTCGACAATATTTTTGAGGTTATGTCGTTTTATTTTTTACTTTTCGTAAGAAACTTAAACTCATTTCGTAAGAAACTTGCGTAAATTGCAGAGCCGCCGCTAGATCAAAATGAGGCGTGTGCGAGATTAAAGTTGCGGGGCCCCTGGGAAAAAAGTATATTACACATACACAAAAGTTAGTATATTCACCCATATTCTTCAAGTCGTATTTTGTGTCGTACTCGTATTGGAACTTGAACTTGTATCGTATGAAAATCGTTATATTTTAAGTCGTTTACGTCGTAGATATACGAGCAAGATACATATATTACAGGTAATATCACTAGCGTGTTCATTTTTGTTCAGTTCTGCGCATGTTGTCAAAATCAATAGTAGCAAATGGGCACGACTGGATCGCACAAACTTGCTCTCGTAGCTTACAACTTGAACGTAGCTTAAAATTGCCAATGTGCATATGAAGTGGTTTTATAACATTATGATATAATTAAAAATGTTTTAAAAATAATTTAAAATATAAATTACTAGCTGACCCGGCGAACTTCGTTCCGCCTGAATTTCGTTAATGTAATGAAATTTATAATTCCGAGCATGCACAATGTTGTTTCATGTAATTTGGTCATGAATAACAATGAAAATTAAAAAGTGTTGGACTTCTTACTGTGATTCACAATAAATATGGAAGTATGTGCATTTCAGACACTTGAACCTGAATTTCTGTGTTGAATAGAAGAAATAGATGATATACAATATACAGGCATTTGAAATTTGAATTATATGTAGCGATCGAATTAATAGTCAAAAGGATTGTAATTTAAATGAATTTTATTGTTGGCCCATATGCCTCTTTTATATTTATTGAAAATAAAATAAATTACTTACGAAGAATTTACTCATTGCATAATAAATAATATGAACAATAATAATAATTTATATGGGTAAATTCACAATATGCAACGATCGACCACCGTGGTTCGATTGTACCCATTTCTGAATATTGTCGTTGTCAAGACTTGGGTACTGTTTTTTTTTTATGCTGCTCTACATACTTCCCTGCGTTGAACTGGTCAAAATCATTGTCTCATTTTACGTTGACATTGTACTGTTTTCGAGTTTGTGCATCTGGTGAGGAATTAGGAGTTGACGTCACTCCCTTCCGAAGGTTGTTAATAATTCCTAAGCTCATTGATAGAAAAATAGTGAAACAGCTAACGAAGTAGTGATGAATGCTTTGGAGAATAGAGTGTGGCGTTCAGCTTGAAGAGACCTTGATGTTGTAAGGCCAGAAAGTTGAATCTGGAGATGGTTTAATCGTTTTAGATGACTGTTGTTGAATATTGGAAGCGATTCCAGAGCTATGTACGTGAGGATTCTTGCGGGTTTGGCAATTGAGTATATGTTCCCAAAGCTTATTAAGGACGATTTTAAGATGCTGATCATAACCTGATTTCCTTCAATTGTAATGAGATTGTTTCTCAGTATACAGTCATTTTCGACTTAGAGAATGCCGGATCATTGAATTCAATTTGGAGAGTTTTTGTTTTGCATCCAGCAGTTAGTTGAACATTAAGAAGGGTTCCGAATATCCATTGATTTGTGCTAGATGTTTATGGCATCAATATTGGAGTCCCATATTTCTCACAAGTCTCATTGTATGTGGCGTCTCACGTGTCGGCAAACCAACCATTTTGTACGTGTACGTGCCCGAGAATAAAACGAAAAAAGTTCCGTAATTTAAACGACTTCAGTAAAGAAGCGGAAGGTTGGCCGAAGCGCCACACCATTTTGGTTTGAAAACACATGAACATTATTTATTTAGATATTTTTATTGTTTTTTTGTACATTATATAAATAATTGTTTAGAGACCAATACTTTGCAATGACAGCATCCAAACTTAAAAAGTTTGACAACGAAAAATACATGCAATTTGTCTACAAAACATTCGTGATGAGCTCTTACGGTGTTGTTGTTAAGTGGAAAAAATTCGGTGGAAAATCAATACGTCTGGCGACTTAGTCCACTGGAATCACCCATCGCAAAAAACTTGTCTAGAGAACTCTGCAGCGAAATGATAATTTCGTAAAGCAACTAGCATGTTTGTTTTCAATTGCAATTCTCACGTAATGCCAAAAAGCTATGCCTTCAGTGAAGCTTTCAATTCACCTGCTGAAGTTGATCTTGGAATGACAGGTAGCGTTTGAAGGAAATCGCCTGACAGCTAAATCATTGCACCACCGAAACGTCGGTTTTCACTTCGTAAATCTTTCCACGTTCAATTCAGGGCTCCCAATGCACATTTGTGAGCCATTGTACACTCGTTCCAGGTGACAATTTTACAGCACTGCAATAGTTTCGCCAAAGCAGAGTTCTTTAAAATGTGGCATGTAGGTTCTTCATCTACTTACAGGCAATTGCAATGAAGAATGAGCGTTTGAGCGCCTTCCAACAACCTAGCCGCTATTCCAAATATGTACTTTGAACACAATGAAAATTAAAAAAAAAAAAAAATTATTAGGTAGGTAGGTAGACAGAACGCAATAGCAAGTCCAATTCAAATTTGAATGACGAAACGAACAGGACACCTAATACTCCTTTCTTGGGCCAACACGAACTCATCAATCCCAAAATTGGGAAAATCAGGATCTTCCGTTCCAGTTTTCCTGGGAATTTTCCGGGATTTTCCTGCATTATCCCTTGTCCTTCCTTGGGCCAATACAAATTCATCAAGCCCAGAATCGTGAAAATCGAATTATCCGTTCTCGAGTTATGCAATAAAATCAAGATATTCCCGGATTTCTAATTCTTGGACATTTTCGGGGATTTTCCTCCAGTATCCTTTGTCCTTCCTTGGACCAATACGAATTCATCAAATCCAAAATCATGAAAATCGAACAATCGGTTCTCGAGTTATGGGCGCGCACACGGACGCCATTTCTCTTTTATATATATAATAATAGAAGATATACAGGGTGATCATTAAAGGATGGTCCAAACTGAATATGGTGATAGGCCAGGTCATGACCTTTCAGAATTTGGTAGCTTGTTTATCCCGAACCATAACGGGTTTCGAGTAACGGCTCTTTTTTGAAATTTTCCCGAACCCCTACTTTGCACCACTGTTTTGCTCACCCCGTCCATAATTGATTTTTTATTTGTTTTTTATTTTTAAACTTAAACATTGACCAAAAATAAGAATTTTTTTTGCTTGTAAAAAATTTATGTTTTATACACCATTTTTATAAAATTACTTGATATAGTCATAGTTTGATCAAAATTATTTTTTTACTTCGAAGAGAAAGAGCGTCCTAAAAAAAATCGTAAAACTCAATACTGGTTCTTACTTTTAAGAAATTGCCTTGCCTTTGGACTTTCTAAAAAGGTATAAATCTTACCAATGCGTAACGTATGCGTTACGCATGTGTTACGCACGCGTTACGCACGCGCTACGCATGCGTTACGCAGGCCTACATTGGTTAAAATGATTAGGGGTTGCCACTTTTCTAGGAGTAAGATAGTAAATTAAATTCGGAAAATAGACTCCTGCGTCCTGCTCCTAAAAGAAAAATCAAATAAACACAGACAATATGTCAGAAAATAGGTCCTAAATAGACCTAAATTGGGTAACATTTTAAGTTTTTTTTTTTTTAAAGTGAAGGGTGATGTTGTCAACTAAATTATATATGTAAGTTTCAACTGTTTAACTTGGAACTTTGACGATTGGATAGGAATTATTCCAATAATATGGATTAAGACACAAGTTGATGTAGAATAGAACTATAATTTGTCATAATTAAAAATTATCATATTATAACATAACAATAATAACAATAATAATATTAATTACCTAAATCAACAATTATGTCGGATTTGGGATCTATGATCCAACTTATGAGACTATTCAACAACAATTGAAAAATAATATAAAATAATAAAATATTAATATTTAAAAGTAATATCAATAAATTATAGTAGATGTGAATATATCGAGTGTTTATAGTAAAGTGACGAGACGAGGTGGCAAAAGTAGTCATGATGGTGGCTAAGTTTGTATATTAGATAGCAACAAACTTACATATACATATTAACGCTCAGCACTGACTCACATGAATTAACATAACATGTTCGACGGGTGCCTTTGGCGACCTGCAACCTACTAGTTTTAAAATAAAATACTAAAAGAAACCACGTTCAAAAATGTATGTTGCAAAAGAATTTATAATTTATTTCGATTATTAAAATTATTACATGTCTTTATTTTTTAAAACATGTTTTTATTTTTCAAAAACTTAAAGAGTAAAAATATATTATAATTTTTGAATGCTGTTTTTTTTTTTTAATTATTATTTAACCACAATACAAATTAGAACAACTGCCGTAGTTCATGAGAAAAAAAATTAAAATTAAAATTAAAAAAGGGGTAAGACGAATAAATATTTAATAGTTTTAAAAATTGAAAAAAAAAAAAAACAAAAACTGTTGAGTGTATCTTAAAGCCACTATTGTTAAACAAATTTCGACAAAAAAGGCAAGGTATTTGGTGCAGCTCGTGATGAATAAAAAAAAATGTTGCAAAAAGGTACAAGTACAAATATGTAATAGTTATAACAATCTAAACAAAAATTACAAACTGTATTTAGCCATACATTTTTTAATGTTGTTATTTAAAGATACATTTGACAAAATTAAATAAAAACAAATAACAATAAACCGTATAATTTAGGGCTGGCCACGAGACGAGACTCGGCGAGACTTTTGTAAGTCTCGTTTCGGTCTCGTTAAAATCGAAAATTTTCAGTCTCGTCTTGGTCTCGTGTCGGTCTCGTATAATTGAGTCTCGTCCCGGTATCGTCTCCGAAAAATACGATTTCCGGACAACCTGTTGATTGGAACAAAATATTTTCGATTATAGTTTGAATATGTGCAGAAAAAAATAAACATTTAACTGAAGTTGGATTTTTTAATTTATTAGACTCTCTGTACATTTCGGACCGAATATGCAGTCTCGTCTCGGATGCTTAAAAGGCAGTCTCGTCTCGTCTTTTCTCGATCTCATCAGGTGAGACCGAGACCGAGAGCGATACTTTTCTCGTCTCGTGGCCAGCCCTAGTAAAATTCAAGATAAAACCAATAAAGGGTAAAAAGGCGTATGTAAGAATAATTATTAATTTCAGAAATCGAAATAAATTATATTTTTTTTTTTTTCAACATTTAGTTCTTGAAAGATTAAATATAAAACAACAAACAAAAAATTGGGAATAACTGCAATTCGAGAGAAAAAGAAGTAAAGAGCAAAACCACGAATATTTTTTCATGACATAAGCTTTCGATGTGGGGGTTGCCCCATTAAAAAAATGAGTTTGGGAAATAACGGACACCCTACTATGTATGTGCTTTTAAATTCTAGGGACAGAATAATAATTTACCTAACTTTTTATTATTCTGTTCTTAAAACTTAAAAGCAAAGAGGAGTACCTGTTATACTTCAGATTTGTATTTTCAATTATTTTTGGGGTATGGCCGATAAACAATTAAATTCCACACATAAGGAGCTAATATCGCAGAGAATCATATTAAATCCCTTATTCCAAAACAAAATTTTAAAGTTGCAGCTTAATAATTGAGGTTCAACAAAGTCGAAAAACTATCCTTCATTTCCGAATTAAAGTGGTGAACCCAAGTTCTTTGATTTTCCAATTATTAAGGTTCGAGATTTTGTGGTTGCATTTATGTCCATAACAAAATTCGACCTTCAAAGTTACTTCTGCTAGATTTCCACTTGTCATTGAAAAGACACAGTTTGGCAAGACTTTGTAGGTTATACTTGCTCTCTACTACTACTTTCTTTGGTTTTTGTGTTGGTAAATGCCACGCTGTTACTTTTTAAAGAGTTTATGGCCGCACCCTTGTCCAATTTTATGTTCTTAAAACAAAGTTAGCAGTCTTAGATGCCATGGACAAAACACCATCGAATATAAAATAAACGTAAGCTAAGGTATCACTTTCAGTTAGAAGAAAGACCCTGTGACAAAAGTGGGCTTATTATAAAATATACTTTCTGCAAAACCCATCATCATGATTAGAAGGAAGGTCTATTGACCTTTACGCAAAGAATACCTCATAAGATCCTTTTTATATTATTCTAAGAAGATGGGTTTCTTTACTCTTTTGCCTTCGAAGTCAAGTGTAATTTAAAATAACTCAAAATTTCCATAACGAGGCTATTTACTATGGCAGTAAAGTATAATCATTATTTTTTTTTTTCTATGTCGCTTAAAGCTCACTCTTAACTAAAACACTTCTTGATTGGTTTTATTGTTTCGATGATTTTCGAAATGGGGCAAACAAAGAAAAAAAAACTTCCTTTTGCCTATATCTAAATGCTTCTCGACTGCCTGCCTATTTTCGTTAATATAATCAAAATGTGGACACTTCTTGGGCGCCAGCTATTACTATTTGTGTGCAAAGTTTTAGCTCTTTAGCCCCCATAGAAATTGATTCTAATTTCGGACAAAGCAAATGACTGGTTTTATTGTCAAGGGGGATTTTCTAAAGATAAAAACTGCAACCAGTAGTTAAGTGTTTGGCGATGAAGATGGCGTGGCGTGAAGCCCAAACAAGACAAATAGCGGGCATTCAATTTGTGTTGGCCCTAAATGTGCGATGTAAACGCTTTATCCAATCTTGTTTTATGACTGCTATTTATAGGAAATGTTCTCCCTTGTTCGCTTCCTAGATATTTATGACTAATTCATTGTTTCATGATTGCACTAATTTCTATTTATCGTGAGAAAAATATAATTTTATCAGCGGCCATGTTTTGGTGTGGTCACGAAGGCTTCCGCTAACCACGCAATTCCAAGCTACACTATATCTATTTTGAAGGTTCTGAAAATGGTGATGATATAGCTAAGTTTTTGCTTCCCCAAACTACCCTTTTTGGCACAAGAAGAAGTAAGTGTTTTTTTTTCTTATCTATGCTCATAGATATTTTTGTTTCATTTTTTTGGGGGAATCAGCTGATTAATAATTTCCGTGTTCAATATAAAACACGATATAGCGTGCACCGAGTTCTATAGAGCGTATGAAGAGTTTTAGAAACTTTGCCAGTAATGGAAGTGTTTACATGCACCCAAAATAAAATATCAGAATAATTTATCAAAGTACCGTTGTTGTATAGTTGATACAAATATAAATTCGAGTACGTCCATAAATAGGTTTTTTGCTACCCTTAACTACCTATTGCATTTTGTGCGCTATAAAGTGAAGGTATAGGTACTCGTTCGTTCGTACAGTGTGTGATGGTGTTATGTTGGAAAACCGACACACTCAACTGCGTGAATTTAATTTATTTCTTTAGCTGTGAAGGACTAATCCTGCTCAATTGCCCCCTCAACATAAAGTGCAACCGAACCAATGTCTCTTCGTTCGTCTTGCCACTTCATGTCTCCAACTCCCTTATAACTTGGTCGTTGTATATTTTCTTATAAATATATATGTAGAAGAATATATATGAAGGGATAATGCTATGCCTTGTGGTGTAGTTGCGGGCAATCCAACCCCGGTGCTTTAACTTTAGTCACGAAATGCGCAGAGGGAGCTATAGTCAGCTCAGCTCGAAGCTGAAGGTCTCATATGGTTTTCGTATAAAATCATTCAACAGGGATTTATGTGAATCGCATTAAATGGAAACAACTGCTTGTGATTTGGAGTAGATAGTGTGGGAGTGAAATTGTTTATTTCTGCCGAGGACGGTGCATTTGAAGTGAATATTAAATGTATTCCATCGAGTTTTGTTCTCTGTGCGGTGGCAATGGCAATCGTCGGAATTACTTAGAGAAGTCAAAGAAAGGGGTCGAGTCGAATAGTAAAAATGTAGTTTCATATAAGTAGTAATATAGTGATAAAATGAAACAATCGAACCGGTGCAAATTATACTCGGACTTGGATAAAACCGCATTTTTTTGAATAACAAAACAAGCAATTTTGAAAATAAAAAGGTCAGCCTTGGTAAAAATTTGTATCGAGTTACCTAAGATTTTCACTTTGTTCTGAGTATTTATAGCTGGTATAATAGCATTAATCTTTGCTCGTTTAGTTTTACATTCTCAGTATGTTGACCACTGTATGGCAAGTATTTGTTTGTGTAAAACAAAATGTTTGAGGTATCGAAGAAACTAAAATATCGATGTGGTTTCCTCATATCGTCCATCTGTGCGTCAACGGTCAGTTTGAGCGTCTATATGCCTCTGTGCGTCGGTGTATCCTCTGAATTTAAGCCTAAGCAAGTGGATAGATTTAGAATAGCATTTGAAACCAAAATTTTCGCAGTAGAATTATAGTTTGATTTTTTCTGATTAATTAAAATCAATTTCAGCATTTTTTTAAAACAAAAAAAAAAAAAAAAACTGAGGGGCAAATTCGTAGATAAGGGATCGCATGTGTTCTGAAAGATTTTGAAAAATAAATTCTTCCACGACATTTTTCTGCTCTTTCAAAGAATACAAAAACTTAACAATGTCCTCTGAATTCAATGCACTTTTATCATATCGTTAAAATGTTCTCCATTTATCATTAATTATTCCAACAGCTATTTTATTGTATGGAAATGCTTTAGTTATTCTTGAATTTTTTTTCGCATGAAGATGTTCATATAAGAATCTTTCTATGTACATTTTAATAAAAATCTAGGTTGAATTTGTTTGCAAAGCGTATCTAATATAATAATTCAAAAGGCGCTCATGTATTTAAAAACTATTACAACAAAAAATTCTTAAGGCAGGAACATGATAGCCTTGTTTACAAGATCAACTTTCTTACTAATAAACTCTTTCTTTATAAAATTTGTAAGCACTTTTAAAATTGCATAAAGAAGATGCACTACGATTTTCTCCGATTTGAAAATTTAGAAAAAAGCGCAGTAGATCTACTGCTTTCGCAGTAAAATCCGAACGCTGGTCCATACCAAAAATTTCAAGCTATGAAATTGCTCTTCAAGGAGATGGGCAAACATGTATGGACTAAAAACATGTGACTAAAAACATGCGAAAAATCGACCATGGTAGTTTACCCCAACTATTTCTTAAACCACATGCTAAATTGTAGCTGCAACTATTTGCAATGTTCGGAAAAATTGTATTTTGTTTAAAAAAAAACCTGTTCCCAGTGCTTACATTTTGGTCTTACAAGCAAGTTCCCTTATGGAAAATTTCAATTATTTTATGATTCAAGATAGTTGAGCACGTGAAATTTTCTTTTTATATCAACTCAAAATAGTTTTGTTATTATCTTGATTATTAAAAAAATCCACCCACATCCACGCCCCTTTTTATACAAATACCAATTTAAAAAAAAAAAATTATAAAATATTGTAAACAAACTATAGATATTTTATTGAACATTAAATTTGGTTAGTCCGCCCACTTTAACGACCCTTTTTGAATAAATTCCTACTAAACCAAAAGGGATTTTGAGGCATGCTACGCTGTAACTGAGTTTCTTCGAATTACTTAAATTATTGTAAATCTTTATAAAAAGTTGCAGACCGATTCTTTTTTAATATGCAAAGGAGTCTAGTGATCTTATTCAGACAACTGTAAGGAATACAAGGAACCAAATAGAAAATTTGAGGCCAACTGCAGTCACTGTTGCTGAGGAAAAATTGCTATTGTTCGATATGAGTTTTTTCTAACAATGATAGACCGGAAAGTGTTAAATGAATCAACAAACACAAAATAAACATTGTCATGTCCAATTTGCAAAAGGACACAAACAAATTTTCGAAAAGAAGACGATTCAGCCGAAGCAGATGAGAGGAACTACGAATTTTGAATTTCGCCATTACACGCTAGAATAAGATGTATGAAGTTCGCTTATGGACTATACCAAGAAGACGAGACAATCGAAAGAAGCCGAAAGAAGAAGAAAAGCGGATTATCAAAAGGAATTTATAGAACAACTCTGGTTAATTATTGAAACGCCAAAACAAGGACTTGGTAACACAAATGATGGAAACACTTCACGAAGATTTTTCGAAAATCCAAAAGTAACGTCAGCTATAACCCGAGTACACAAGAAACTTATAAAGAAGCTGCAATTTATTTTAAATGCACTGTCATCTAAAGAATCTAATTATGCAGATAAATTCAACGTGTATACCAAAACCACTTTCGATCTTCTAAAAGCCAAAAACAGCTACAAACTCTTGACTCCAACACTGCACAAAATTCTGGACCATGGAGGGGAACTTATAAGACATCAAATTTTGCCAATCGGGGAGCATTCAAAAGAAGCACAGGAATCAAGGAATAAAGACTACAAGCGATATCGATATTCAAATGCATGCTAGGTTTCACGGAAACGACAAAATGAAGATTTATTTAATATGCTAGCTATGCTATCATCAGATTCATTTGTTTCATCTTTAAGACACGTTCGATCCCAAAAAGAGCTGAAAAAAAAGATACTGCCCAGAACAAATGTCTATTAAATGTTGAAAATGACTACGATGCCGATGATTTTTTTTCTGAACATTAGATCTATAGTAGATAATTGTAAAAAAAGATGTATTATGTATTCAATTTTATTTTATACCTTAATATAAATTTTGTTTTTTATTCCTTCGTCCATTTACTTTTTTCCTACACTGTTTCATATAAAATATATCACTCAAACAGTTCATAGAACAAACCGATGCCCCACAAAATGAAAAAAATACTGTTTTATAATACTTGTTAAAAAGTATTTCAGAAATTGGTTTGTTAACTTTGAGCATCCACTGTTGTTATCAATTTACTTGAACAAATTTTTAAAAATTTAGGGTTGTTTTTAAAGCTTTACTTTAAGGATTTATTCTGCTAATTCCTTTTTCTAAGAAAATATTACGTCAACCAATTATTCTGAAACACCCTGTACAGTAATTTTCTTAAAACTCACACTTTTTAAAGCCTGGATAATTACCTTTAAGGAAAAAAAATTGTGGCGATATCTTTATGCGTTCAAAAGTTATGATTTTTGCAACGAAAAAAGTCATTTTGGAACACAGTGCGCCGCCGCGCGCTGGCTGGCTGTTGATCGTTGTTTTTTTATTGGACTAATTCATAAAACTGAATTTGAGTACAGCTTAAAAAATAAGGCGGATCTTATTCAGAAAGTTCATAATAATGAGATCATACTGCATTCAGCTAAAAATCTCTATGTTACTATTAAAGTTATGGCGCAAAATTTTAAACAGCCTATTATTAAGAGTTTAGTATGATACTAAATAACATTTTTCTAATTCTTTAACAGTTAACTAAAATTTTCTGAATTCTAAATACGTTTTAACTAGTATCATACTAAACTAATTTTCTTCATAAACTTCAGCTGAACACGTCCATAAAAGTGACAGCTCGTGCAAAAAATTCACAAACATCCCTGATTTTGACATTTATAATCGACAAAGTGTCATACGGATTTAGTACGATACTAAAAAGATAAAATATCCGTTTGGTGATTTTGACTTTAGTAAAATGTTAGAAGATAGTACGATGCTAAACTCGTTTAAAATTAGCAAAATACAATTTTTAACCTATTATCATACTAAAAATGATTTAACATCGAAAATTTTGCGCCAATGTTTTTTTCTTATTTTACTCTGTGTTATACAATTGTACAACACAAAATTCACCTGCAGAAAATCAAAAAATTAAGGTTTATTATTTCTAGCGTCATGCGTGATTTGTCTGTGGTTTTCTATAAGGCTGCGACAAAGCAGTGGTGCGACAAAGCGATGCGATACGAGAAACGATGCGAAAAGCGATTTGAAATTCGAGCAAAAGTGTTCAGTAGAGTTTGTGAGCGAGATGCTTGCGATAGGTTCGCAACACTCGCAGCAAATATCGCATCACTGTGCCCACGTATATAAGAATAAATGTAAATATTTTACTCGCACGCAAACGTTTCTCGCACCACTGACTGTATGCGCAGCCTAAGACTAGTTTTAAGTTATGTAAATAAAATAATTTTTCAAAAATAATATCCGTTTAGAAATTCAAACAATATTCCGGATGATCTACTTGATCGATGCGATGGTTGTGTTACGTTATGCGAAATAATTCACCACATTCTAAATTCTATTGCATACTGTCAGGTGGTCAGCTATTTTAAAAGTATCTTCTTGAATTTTAGAAGTTGAAACTTGAAAGTAATTTAAATTGTTGTGTTTTTTTTTTTTGTTAACTTCAAACTTAAAAGCTTACAACTAGACGCACATTGCTACAAAATAGTCAAGTTACCTTTCAATAACTTACTGGCTCTATATGTGGGTTGTCAAGTTAATGTACATAACAACGCCGGAATTAACGTGGTTTTGGAAACGAACATGCTTGATAATAGTTCGTTACAATTGCAATTCAAATTCAAAATTGTAACTAAGCAAAATCGAGTTAACAATTAAAATACCGAATTAGTCATAACCACTGGAATTTAAACAAAACGAAATGGGGCATATTCATAGTCCCTGATAAGCCCAAAACCACAGTTTAATACAATTTTGGCTCAATCAATAGAGACCGATTTTACTTACAAATTGTTGGTTTTATATTTTTATAAGATTATTAACTTGTACTACACAAATAGCTTCAAATATTTTGAAAACAAAAAATAAAAATTAAAATAAAAATAAAAATAAAAAAATAGAATCAACCTCTGAAAATTCAACTAAAACTAGGTTTAACTTAAGCCGCGTAAAGTTAGCATGACAAATTTCGAAAAAGTGAAATCTGAGTATGCCATAAATTGCCGTAAATATGCCGTGGAATCAAAAAAATTGCCGCGCTACGGGTTTGCCCAAAAAGGGCAATCCTGCTTACTTTATATAAAGTTAGCATAACACTTTTTTGTTTTTTGGGTAAAAATAACTTTTGAGTATGCAAGAAGTTGCCAAATAATTGCCGTAAATATGCGGTGGAGAGAAAAAAAATTAACGCTTCCTTCGTTTGCCCATAAAGGGCAAAAAAACATTTTCAGGCTAATTTGCATGTTAAGTTAGCATGACACTTTTTTATTTTTTAGCCAAAAATAACTTCTGAGTATGACAAGAATTTCCGTAAATAAGCCGTGAAAAGAAAAAAATTACCGCGCCCTTCGTTTGCCCATAAAGGGCAAAAAACCATTTTTAGCCTGAAAATGGTTTTTTGCCCTTTATGGACAAACGAAGAGCGTGGCAATTTTTTTTGCACGGTTTATTTACGGCAATTATTCGGCAATTCTTGGCATACTCAGAAATTATTTTTGGCTATAAATTAAAAAGTGCCATGCTAACTTTACATGCAAATAAGCCTGAAAATGGTTTTTGCCCTTTATTGGCAAAAAAGGGGTGCGGCAATTTTTTTTCTTCACGGTTTATTTACGGCAATTATTCGGCAATACTTGGCATACTCAGAAGTTATTTTTGGCTAAAATTAACGAAAACGTGCGCCAATTTTTTTTCTTTTCACGGTTTATTTACGGCAATTATTCGTCAATTCTTGGCATACTCAGAAGTAATTTTTGGCTAAAAATAAAAAAGTGTCATGCTAACTTTACATGCAAATGAGCCTAAAATGTTTTTTTTCCCTTTATGGGCAAAAGAGGGGCGCGGCAATTTTTTTTCTTCACGGGTTTTTTACGGCAATTATTCGACAATTCTTGGCATACTCAGAAGTTAACTTTGGTTAAAAATTAAAAAGTTTCATGCTAACTTTACATGCAAATTAGCCTGCAAATGGTTTTCTGCCCTTCATGGGCAAACGAAGGGCGCAGCAATTTTGTTCTCTTCACGGCATATTTACGGCAATTATTTGGCAATACTTGGCATACTCAAAAGTTATTTTTGCCCAAAAACAAAAAAGTGTCATGCTAACTTTATATAAAGTTAGCAGGATTGCCCTTTGTGGGGAAACCCGTATCGCGGCAATTTCTTTGATTCCACGGCATATTTACGGCAATTAATGGCATACTCAGATTTCACTTTTTCGAAAGTTGTCATGCTAACTTTACGCGGCTTTTAATTTAGACAATTTAAAAATGACTTCTTATATGAATACGCCCCAATGTATTTTCAGGAATCGTTTAGATTTCGTGTTACAGAAATAACCTTGTTATAATCCCAAACATAGCTAAGCACATTTTTTTATTTTCCAATAAACCTTATTTTCCAATAAGCGGAAACAAATTAAATTCCAAGCCCAAAAGTAGGCATGCCTAGGAACATTCTTGTCCCCTCGTGTCCAAAATACAACCGATTTTTTGAAAAACAATGGCGCAAAATTTTAAACGATTTAGTAAACTATTAAAGCCATTTTAGTAAGTTACTAAGTTAAAAAGGAGATTTTGCTAATTTAAACGATTTTAACCTCTTACTATCTCTTTACAATTAACTAAAGTTAAAATCACAAAATGGTTACTTTAACTTTTAGCAATTTGCTAAATCCATACGAGATCTGTCATTTTCCTCGAAAAAAATGTCTTAACCATTTTAATTGGAAAAGTGAATTGTGTTTTTTTTGTATGATTCGTGAGCTTTAATTGTTCTTTAAAGTAAATAAAATAGTATAAAATGTTTTCGGAAGACGAAGATTTCGATATATTTGAAGATTCAGCTTTGGTTGTGCAGAAAAGTGCGAAGTTTTAAATCCCGAGCACATCTTTTTGAAGAGCTGAACGATGGAGAATTTTACTCCAGATATAGGTTTGACAAGACAACAGTTCGGTTCTTGGTTGAAAACCTAAACATCCAAGACCGAATTGCTAAGCCGTGGGCTTCCGATTTCACCAGAATTGCAAGTTACATTACACTTTTTTGGGCGAAATATTCATCAGGCTAGTGTTGGTAAGTAAAACTACCTCATGGAACACAAAGGATATAATATTTATGCCTATGTTCAACAATAAATCTTAAAGGAGCATTTCATGGAATGGTCTAGTCCACAGTGGGAAAAATTATAAAAAACATTTCGAAACAAATTGCTTTGTTGCTCCCACACTTTATTAAATTTCCGTCATCCCCTGCGGTTCGATCTTGAAATGTGCATATTTGGAATGTGGTATACGTATTCCAAGAGTATTCCAAAACAAATGTGACTTCTGACCGACATTTCCCAATTAGTAATTTACTAGTTAGCAAATCGAAAAAAAAGGCTTACAATTTTGAATTAGTTAGTAAACTGCTAAATATTTAGAAAATTACTTACTAGTAAATTGCTAAGCCCTTAACAATAGGCTGTTTAAAATTTTGCGCCAATGTTACTCTATTAAAACTAGAATTCATATCAATTTTATTTCTTACCAAGAAAAATTTTCATCGATTTTCCATTATTAAATTTGCACCTTATAGTATTATAGAAGAAATAAAAATGAAAATTCAGTGGTTAAAAATTAAAACTAACTTCGATCTGAAAAGTCCCATTAACATTTATCTATCTATCTATCTATCTATCTATCTATCTATCTATACTATCTTTCAGATCACCCATGACTCGTTTACGAGTTTAAATAAAATATTTTGTTTGTACTCTTATAACTACTCCTATAAATTAAGCTTCGTTTTGACTTGTTAAATGTTAAATTGAACATAAAGAGAAAGTACACACGCAGGTCGTTAAATTCAGCTTTTGATTTATGGGGAAAAATTTCGTTTATTGTGTATTCTCGCATCAGTTTTTTTTCCAAAGAAATATTGAGCCAAAAGTTGAAGCATATGAAAATATGATTGAAAACTTTTTTGTTAGAGACACAAAGATTTTGAGGTCTTTGATTTTGGGATTCTTTTTTGGATATCCTGACCTGATGTCAAAATTAAGCTCTACTTTTCTACTTTTCTTCTTATTTTTCTTTTTATCTCATTTTTGTGATCTGCTTATTTTATTATATTTTATATTTAAATGTCTAGATAACATAGGTAGACACGACCAAAAGGATAATTTTTTTCCAAGAAATCAGAATGGGTACTTAACATTTACTTCTACATTATATTCTTAAATTATGTATGAAGCTTAATGCATTTTTTATTCTAAATAAATGAATTTTCCTGAAATATTTGAATGCCATATTGATAGCTAACATAGATAAGAAAAAAAAAAAAAACCATTGCAATTTACTCATGACTTTTACTTGAATGGCCATCAGAAAAAGGTATTGACCGAAATTTTATATATACTTATTTAGAAATATCGATATACATACATCCATTCGCATTTACATATGTATATATTTAGAAGAATAGTCATATTATAGTTATGTACAGTTTTATATAAATTCTTGAATTTTCTATCTCAGTGTTGTGGTGCATTCTTTTGTGCGGCTATAAAGATAAGGTAATGCTCCTTAGAGAATAAAATATCTGCATAATAGATGATGCATTCTAAAGTACTTCTGGTCGATGATGAAGCTGCCACGTTCACCACAGAAATAACTAAAGTGTTATTGGGTTTTCTTCCGACTAAACCTACATACCTACTGTACATTCAGACTTTACCCGCAAGGATTTCCGCCATTACTTTTTCCATATTACAGCCATTATGCAGATATCGAAGAAGAGTAGTACTCAATGTATAGTTTAAGAAGGTAGTTCCTTTTCTATACATCGATTTGCAAGATACTCCTTTTGCAGCTTAACTTTATATCAATGTGTGTGTATAAATGTATCTATAAAGGAAAATATATTTATATGTATGTAATCTATGTAGGTACCTATTGAAAGCTTTAAGATATTATATATTTTTGGAATAAAACCAAAGCATTAGAAAAAATAAAATAAAAGTTTACAGCAGTTGTTGTATTCAACATTTTTGTAATAAAATAAAAAAAAAAAAATAGATTCAGCTAAACTGGTGGTGGTGGTGAAGATGTTGATGGTTGTTCAGTTTCGTGCAAAATTTAAAAATTGATTCGAGTGTTCTTGATGAAAATTTTATTTTTTGTACAACAACAAAATTCATAGTATAAAGTTCCTTAACTTTTGCTTCTTTCATAGTTATTATCCAAAGATGCTGCCTTGGTAGTAATACTTTTTTTCTTAAGATACATACAGCATCATCACCAGCATGGAGCAACAAAAGCTGTACGAACATGAAGACAGTTTTATTTTCTTAATTGGCCTGATGCGATGAGCTGAGCATGAAAACCAGGTCGTGCAAAGGTATAAAGTTAAAAGAGCCGGAAAGCAATAGCAAAGTTGTCTATCGTTAAAAGTTCGCTTGTTTTTGACAGCTTGAACATATTATTATTATATACATATTTTCTACATGCGTCGCGTCGTCGTTCGTTCGGTCCGGAAGAAAAACGTCATAAGTCAACAAATAATATTGCTTTTGTTTTAGTTAAGGATACGTTTTTTTGTGCAGAAAAAAAAAAAACAAAAACAAACTGTACAAAATATAAGATGCTGGTTCAATATTTGGAACATAGAAAAATTGTATGTATGACCAGTAACTATGTATACCTTTTCGATATTTAAAATGTTTTCGTTGTTTCGAGCAATATTTTCCAGTGACCTTTATGTGTCCAATTCAAGCATTATGAAAATATCAAGACAAACTGAGTGCATAGAGTATTAAGTAGATATTGCCATTTGTTTGCAGGCTTACCTACATACACAATTCCTACAGTGCTAAGACTGCTCGTAGCCATTGTCTTAGCACGTGAGATATTCGCAAAGAAAAAGGACTTTCTTTTAAAAGCCATCGAATCCTCTTAAAAAGTATTAGACACTGTTTTCGTAATTGATTCCCATATTTTTTTTGAATGAATTTTGTTTGAATATTTTTTTCAATGGAAACTATTGTTAGTACCTCATTCATTGAATTTAAAAAAAAATATATATAAATAAGTGTGCCATATAAAAAGTTCACTTAATGATTGTACGTTCAGCAAGTTTCAGTAATTGGTCAGCCATTGATTAACACGGGAACAATATTAAATCAAATTTCTGCGGCAGAAACAAAGATTCTACTTTTCCGAATGTTTTCATTGTTCTGAATTAGAATCCGATCTCAGAATTGTTGTATTGGCTCAGGTTTTCGAAATATCCTGGTCAAAAAGTTCAAAAACATGTGGTTTTCGGTATTTTCAAGGTTTACATCACACCCACCAATCAATTTTTATTCGAGATATCCAAGGCTAAAAGTGCCAATAAACCGAGATTTTCTTTTTTTTTAGTTTAATTAATACCGACAATTGCATTTTCCCCATACAAAAATATAATATAGCACCTAGAACTGCTAATCATCTCTTCCAAAACTATCTTATTTGAGAGGAGGTATCTATGGGAATGTGGGAAATTAATGATGTTTCAAAGAATAAAGAAACATCCATTTTTTTAAGGGGAAGATTAGTTCTTTCATATTCCGTGATTTTTGTGGAAAAATGTTATTGGAGGTGTAAATTAACCTCAAAAATAACAAACCAAAAACACGCTTTTTGGCACTTTTAAACTACGTTATCTCGAAAACCTTAGCCAATCTGCCAATACCACCCTTTCGAGAAGTTTAATTTGGTTTATGTCGCAAGACATGTGTTCCGCTGTGAATAAACCGGTTGCGGAAATGATTAATTAGCCGGATTCTTTTTAGTTTTATGAGAAAGTTGGTGTATTTTTTATTAATATCTTGAAAAGTGGAAGTCCTGAAACCATCTGGCTTGCAATTTTTGACGAAGAACTGGTAAGAGCATTGAATTTTGTAAACAACAGCTGAAGGTAAACGAAAATAATCATACACAAATTGTCACAACGAAATCATAAATGAAATATTTTCTTCTCGTTTTATTTAGCCGTACGCAGTTCGATAGCGAAAATGCAAAATCTAAGTAGATTACTAGAGTCAAGTCTCCACTATTTTCCACACACAATTAATTGTCTGTAACATTATTGCTATTGAAAATTTGACGTTTAAACTTTTTTTTGTTGCCGTTGAAGAAACAAAAATGGATGAAAATTATAATTTATTTCAAATAAATTTATTTTTTTTTAAGAAGAAAGAATTAGAATATGAGCAGCATGATTCTGTAGGACCCTTAAACACTGAATCACCACAGCACGAAAAAGAAAAATATTTTGTTGTTGAAGAATTTAAATCGTTTTTCAATTTTTTTTTTTTTTATTTTTGACAAAATGTGGTAGAACTCTCCATTATTATTTTTCCGTAGCCTTTTCGTCTAAGTTTTCGCTGTCGATTTAGAGACCATAGACAATTTTTGTTTCACTTCAGCTGCGTACTAGTTTCAAATTTTAGTTTTATTTTTGTTTTGAGTTTGAAAATTAATTTCGCAAAAATTGTTCGTTAAAAGAACTTTATTTGAAAATAAAATAAAATAAAATATTATACAATAAAATAAAAAAAGGGATTTATGACCTTACTTTGGTTTTTTTTTTAAGCATTTTTGTTTAGAAAATTGCCTAAAGGAGGGAAATATAACCCCTATTATAACCTTCAACGCAAACCTACTTGTTCCAGCTTTATCTCACAGCTTAGGTATATCACCCTGTATCGAACCAATATAATAATTGGAAAATATCAATACAAAAAATCAATTTTAACATCTAAGTGTGAACCCATTTTACCACCCTTAAATTTGAAAATGTTGAGAAATAAGTATAAAAAATTGTTTGCAATAGAATTATCTACAAAAGATATGTTAAGTGATTTCTTTTAATTTATAGAATAAAAATTTATTGATTATATAAATGTATTTTTCTTGTAAATGTTCATCTCAATTTTATTAAAATGGTTTATATCTATGATTTAAATTGTAAAAACCCTTCAAATCAAAATTGTTGAAAATTAAATTCTACAAAAAACATGGAATAATTTTTTTTACTGAAACTAACTGTTTTCAAGATATCGCAAAAAAACGGTTTCCACCTTCTTTTCCAAAATATTGGCCGAATTCGTATTAAGAAACTATATAACGGGTGATTTTTCAGCTGATTTGTTTTGGCAACACTGGTTTTGACAGCTGACGTGTGTTTAGTACCTTGTGTCACTGTCAAACAGCTTCAGTTTGGTTTGCAATTTAACCATGGATCGTCTTACAAATGAACAACGCTTGCAAATTATTGAATTTTACTATCAAAATTCGTGCTCGGTTCGAAATGTTCATCGCGCGCTGCTTCCATTTTATGGTCGGCGTTTTCGACCTTCTGAGCAGTCTATTCGGAAGATTGTGACCAAATTTCGCACCAAATTTACTTTGTTGGACATTAAACCACCAACACGTTTACGTACTGTGCGTAGTGAAGAAAATATTGCGGCCGTATCAGCTAGTGTGACAGAAGACCGCGAAATGTCGATTCGGCGCCCTTCCCAGCAGTTAGGCCTTTGTTACAGCACTACGTGGAAAATTTTGCGGAAGGATTTGGGCGTAAAGCCTTTTAAGATACAGCTGGTGCAAGAACTAAAGCCAGCCGACCTACCACAACGCCGAATTTTAGGTGAATGGGCTCTTGGAAAGCTGGCCGAGGATCCGCTTTTTTATCGAAAAATTGTGTTCAGCGATGAGGCTCATTTTTGGTTGAATGGGTACGTAAATAAGCAAAATTGCCGCATTTGGAGTGAAGATCAGCCAGAAGCATTGCAACAGCTACCAATGCATCCCGAAAATGCCACTGTTTGGTGCGGTTTATGGGCCGGCGGCATTATTGGCCCATATTTCTTCAAAGATGATAAGAATCGCAGCGTTACTGTCAATGGTGAACGCTACCGAGCGATGATAACAAAATTTTTTTTGCCCGAAATGGAAGTTCTTGACTTGCATGATATACGGTGCCACATGCCACACAGCACGCGAAACAATGGCGCAATTGCGAGGCGAGTTTGGTGAACAGTTAATTTCACGTTTCGGGCCGGTCAATTGGCCGCCTAGATCGTGCGATTTGACACCATTAGACTATTTTGTGTGGGGTATGTCAAGGCTAATGTCTATAGGGACAAGCCCGCTTCGATTGACGCACTGGAAGCCAACATCCATGCATACATTCGTGAGATACCGGCCGATATGTGTGAAAGAGTATGCCAAAATTGGACTCAGCGGATGGGCTACCTGAGACGCAGCCGCGGTCAACATTTGCATGAAGTTATCTTCAAACATTAAATTGCAAGGTTCAAACTATCGATTCAAATAAATATTTCATTCATTTTTTCGAACTTTTTGTGTTTTTTTTTTTAAAAAAGTTCTAAGCCTCTTAAAAAATCACCCATTATAAGCAAAAAAATATATAAATAATTAAAAGCTTTACAATTATTTATTTGAATTTTTTTGAAGGACGTCATCGTGCACAAAACGATCCATTATACCATCTTTTCTATAAGTTGGGCCGATTCTTTGACCAGAAAAACATAACCAGGCCAAAACATTTCCTCCTCCGTGGTTTAATTATGCCTTTGTGAAACGTTGGCTTAGCATTTTGCCTTACCCATAGACTGGACTGTTGGCAAATAGAAAGCAGTGTTATTTTCGGACGAATCCAGAAGTTAAATCTGCAATGTTCTGATGGAATGACACAAAAGGCTAAGCCCACGTTTCACAAAGGCTCAATAAACCACGGAGTAGGAAATGTTTTGGCCTGGGGATATTTTTCTAGTCAAAGAATCGGCCCAACTCATGAAAAAGATGGTATAATGGATCGCTTTGTGTATGATGAAGTCCTTCAAAACATCATGCTGCCACACGCAGAACTAGAAATGCCCTTCAAATGGACATTCCAATATGACATCGATCCAAAACATACCGCTTAATTAGTGCAAAATTGGTTTTTGGAAAATAAAATCAACGTTTTGAAGTGGCTGGCTTAGTCACCTGACCTCATCCCCATAAAAAAAAAAAACAATTGAAGATCGCCAGATTTAACGTGATAGCTGCAAAAACAAGGATTCTCTTGTTGTTCTAACAGAAACTGCTTGGAAGTATACCCCAGGAAATCATAAAGAACTTGACTGAGTCAATGCCTGGTAGTTGTCAAGCAGCAGTTATCAAAAATAATTGCTTCATAACAAAATATTGGAAAACAACTACAGAATTTATGTGCTTTAGTTTTGTCGCAATTGCTTTTAATAATTTTTTAAATTTTGTGCTTTATTTTCTTTATTGGGTAATTAATATATTTTTTACTTGCGATATACGTTAGTATAGTGCAAGTTTAGGATTCGTGCAGAAAAAAAATTCGAGATAATAATTTTCCCTAACATTACGATGATAGTGATAGACAACGCAAAAAAAGTGGGTCTCGCAATTCTGTCTGTCTGTCTGTCCGTCTGTCCGTCTGTCCGTCTGTCTGTATTTACCTCGACCTGCAGCCTGAACGGCTGAAGCGATTTTCTTCAAACTTTGGACTTAATGGTCTTATAGGATTCCCTAGAGGGGAAATTGAAATTTATTTTTTAGCTCAACAAATAATGGTACCTGCCATACAACGAATATACAAAAATTTATTTATTTCAAAAACGGCTCTAACGATTTTGGAAAAAAAAATTACGACAATTAATATCTTGGTAGAAAAAAAAAAATTATAACGGTTTTTAACGGTACCTGTCATAGAACTGATTTTTTTGTTTTCAAATTTATCGTTAATGGCTCCACCAATTTGAAAAAAAATTTTTGTGTACGAGGTCCTTTACAATTTTAACAATAATGCATATAAAATTAAAAAAAAAAAATTACTTTTGGATTTTTAAAACAATATTGAAATTTTTTTTTTTGAAAATTCAATATCTTGAAAATGGGCTGATGATTTTTTTTTAAATTTTTTGAAAAATTGCATTTTATTAAATACTAAAAGTTGGCATACCAAATTTAATTTTTTTTAATTTTCAAGAATTTGTATACATACAAAATTATTAAAAAAAACCGCTCTAACGATTTTTGAAATATTTTTTATAAATTCATATTTATCAAACAAGTCAGATGGCATATTTTTTTTTTAGATCTATCCGTCTTAGCTATTAAAAAAAATTATATTAATTTATAGTAATAATTTATATTTTAAATTGTTTTTAAAACTTTTTTTAATGATATCATAATTTTATATAACCACATGCACATTGTCAATTTTAAGCTACATTCAAGTTGTAAGCTACGAGAGCAAGTTTGTGTGATCCAGTCGTGCTCATTTTTTCCTTGCGATTGAAGAGCTACAACCGTATTCATTAGAATTCGCTGAACAGATGAATAGTTATGCACTGCATAAGGATTTATGTAGCCACTATACAACGTTGCATAAATTGTTATGCATAAAATATTTTTCATCCCATTATAGTTATAATGAGCTTGTGTCAAAATTAGTACCATAAAGGAGAAATCTATTACGTTTTACTTTCAAAACTGACAAAGGAGACCCAGCTGTGTGTGTGCTGTGTGAAAAATCCATAGAAGTAAATCTGCTGCCGATTGGATTCATTTTGGTTTTTTATTAATTTCTTTTAATATTATTATAATTAGCCAGTTACTTTGTTGGTTTTTTGTGTTTGCAAATAAAATTAAAAATATTTGAAACAAAAAACGTCGTTTTTGATTTATTTCATAAATTGTATAATTATATATATAATATTTGTATAATTTTATTTAAATCACGCATGCTGTCGAGCATTTGCAAAAGTTGTAAGATTTAATGGAAAATCTTTAAATCTTTTACATTTATTTAGTAGATTCTATAAAATAAAGTGTAGAACAAAATATTCTTAATTAAAATAAAATGTACAATAAATTAACAAAACCAACATTATTTATTGTTGTATTTAATTATATAAAATATTTTGATAGTCAGATTTCAATACCTCAAAGATTACAAAAATAAGCGCCCGCCTAATATCTATCTTCATTATTGTTGTGTGTGAGTCAAAGTGACATTCCGATACTAAACAACCCTTATGTTGGCTCTATACAACCTCCAAACGCGTTTAGCTTATGTTGCCTCTGTTCAACGTCGCATAAGTTTATGAATAAGGTTCTTGCGTTCAGAGGCATTATAAAGAGTGCATAGCACTATTCACTCGCTATAATTCGTTTATACATAAGGCTGCTAATGTATACCTACATTAACCAAATAAAATTCATTTAATTATATTCAAGTTTAGAAATTTACCTAAGCAAAATGTAACTAAGTGAAATTGAGTGCTTTTGTTTTGACCGACACTGTATGGTCGAGACTTTCGTGAGCCTTTTTAGTGATAAGGGCAAGGGGGTAGTCCATGCTTCTTTTCGAAAATCAATTGAGAACATAAAAGTTGAGTTTTCAATGACAATGCAAAGGCCAGTCCGTTCTCTATTCACCAACCTCAACTGCAACCATTTACGAGCCTTATTTGGAAAGTTATTGCCATAAAAAGACTTTGGGGTGTATTCATAGTCATTTTAGACCTGGGTCTAAGTTAAACATAAGTTTAGTTGAGTTTTCGGACGTTGATTCTATTTTTTGAATTTTCGGACGTTGATTCTATTTCTATTTCTGAAAAATTAAAGAACGCCCACTTACCAGTGTTACCACTGCGACTCATTTGAGCCAAAAGGGACTCATTTTTTTGTTCATGGTTCATGCGGGGTCTGGTTGCAGAGATATTTCGATTCAAAGTAAATTTTTTTTTTTCAACCCGAAAACTAAAAGGGGCATATTCATAGTCGAAGTTAGACCCAGGTTTAACTAAACTATAGTTTAAGACAATTTTGGCTCAATGAATACAGATCGATTTTAATTACAAATTGTTGGTTTTATATTTTTATAAGATAATTAACTTGGTATACTACACAAAATAGCTTCAAATTTTTTGAAATGATTCATAGATTTTCGAGCTTAAAGCTAAAAAAATTTTTTTTTTTTTTTATTTTACCTGGCGCTGTTTTTCGAAATTATCATAAAATCAATGGGTTTTTCGGCAAACTTGTAACTGATTTTTATTTTTAGTATTGTTACATACATTCAAAAAAAATATTAAAACATAATGTTGATTACGCATTTTTTTAAGAAAATTGACCCCAAAGTCAAAAAATTAACATGGGTAGGAAAAATGGAACAGGCTTAAAACTGAATATCTTAAGACAGAGAAAAGACATAAAATTTATTTAAACGAAGTTTCTCTCATTATTACTAACAGCTCAATTACCGTTAACATGGGTCAGGGTACACCAAAATAAGACTTTTCTTAAATCCCGGATAAATGATTATCAAAATTCAAATACACCCAAGAATCATGCGCTAAAATACTATTGACGAATTAAGGGACACCCTGTATATCAAACAAAACAAGCAAAAATATTATTTGATAGAAGAATTTTAATTTTAAAGTTAATAGGTATGTACTAGGTAGGTACTGATGGTCCTACTTCATATAACTTTCTCAACGAAAATATTCTTAGAATATAACAAAACTCTAAAAGATCACTACTTTTAATGTTGCATCCTGAGGATCAAAATAACCATAAAGGATAAAGCCAACTTGACTTGATTGAACAAAATATTTAGGTACAGCAATTTTGTTAGGTAACTATGGTATATGTGTACTTGTAAAATGCATAAGAATTTTCTCCTGTCCATGTCCAATAAATGGGCTTTTAAACTTCTTAAAAGTGTTGGTGGATGGATGTTGTTATTTAACTTAATTGGTAAGCAAAGAACACGATTGTTTTCCTTCGTATAGTAGTTGCAAGTCAAGTCAAATGTGTATGCTGGATAAAAGTGTTTATAAGAAAAGCACTCTCCCTTTACATAACATCATCTTAGGTAACGTTATAGTTAAGGTATAAAGGTACTAATGAAACACAAAACAAGCTCTAAAAAGCAACATAAACCAATTCTTCTCCCAGCTTCATATAAGAAACTTATAGTCAAATTGGCAAAGTTAAGGTTTACTTTGACTGCACAGCAAGTGGATAAGGAATTAACGATACCATCCCGATCTCCCTTCATGCATCCCCCCGCCCCATCAGCACCATTTATCCGCCAAAAGGTAAACGACGACAACAAACAAGAGTTATAGATATGTACGTGCATATGCATATATTTAGGTAGGTACATGGATACATAGTTATTTATACAATACCCTATACCCCTCATCCCTCAAACTATAATCTTTGCTAAAATGGCACTGAAAACTTTATACACACAAAACAAAAGTAATTTTAAGTTGAATAGTTTTCTTGGAAATTAGTTTATGTAGGGTAAGTCAATGCAATGTCAAAGGATTTGCAAAATAACAAAAGCCATTGCATGAACAAAAGAACTTGACTTCTTGACTTCTTGCATCGGCATCGTGTCGTACGTACTATAGGTATAATATAAGACACGGAAACGGAAGGCGGACATCGACACAAAAGGCTCACAAAGTAATTGGTTGTCGTGATGAACTGTCATAAAAGTCCTTTTTTCCAATGCAAGGCGAGGCGAGAGTCCCATCGACAATCTAAGGACAAGCAAAACTGACGATGACAACAACGTTCTTTCGGCCGTTAGGTCGCTAATTAATGATTGTTGGATGGAATACGAATACGGGCGCATTTTTTCAGCAAAAGAAGGTTATTCTCGTCGTTGGTGTTGTTGTTGAGTGAAATTATTAAAAATAAAATAAATTGTTCTTGAGTTTTTAACACTTTCTTATGGAACTTTATTAACAGGAAAGTGGAACCGGCAAGGCTGACTTTGACTAATGATATGGTTTTGAATTTGACATCAGAGTTGTGTTACCTTATAAAAGAATCAACAGAAAAAAATGAATGCAAAACCGAACGACGGAAGAATTTATTTGCATTTATGCAAAGTTTTTTTTTTTTTTCGAAACAATAACATGTAAATTAAGAAGGACTTGGTAACTGCTTTGAAAAAAACATATAAACGTAACTGCAAAACTCCGAAATGAGGAAATTCTAGAATTCACCGCGTAATGCTTGGAAAATTTCAGCGACATTGGGAAAAGTCCAAATATTTTATTTTTATAAAATGGTTCCGGAGTTTTTGCAATAGTTTTTGTTTGGAAAACAGTATTTTGTCAGGCCTCTGCTTACCAATTGCATGTACGTAAAAGTCCGGAAAGAATTATGAAAAAAGAACCTTTCGCAATTCTTAGAATTACCTGTGGATACTAGAATTAGCTCATTTCAAGGTTTTACTGTGACAGACATACGAACCCAACAAGTTTTATCAGTAGAAAATAATCTTATGCTGAAAAAAAAAACACTTTAGCGATGAAACCTCTTGGGCTTCATAAAAAATGAACTATGAAAGATCACAATTCTGTTAAATGAAGGTCTCAATTATTCAAATATCTCGAAACTTATAATTAATATTAACACCATCTTTGAAAAAAATTAAGTGTCAAGCTTTGGCGTTTCTCCATAATGAATAATTAAATTTCCTATAGAAATTATGTCATCATTTTTGCATACAATTTCAGACTTATTATTATAATAATGTGTACATGTAGGTTCAATGAATATAACAGGGATATTTATGACTTTTCGAAGAGTCGTCGTTACCTTGGCCCCAAAAACTGTCCGATTTTTTTTAATATGGCCACCCATCAACTTTTTTTTTTGAACACTCACAGTTTTCAGAGAAATCGATTTTGAAAAACGGGGGGGGGGGGGTTCGCTGTATACAAAATCCAGAATCTTATGGAATGAAAATAAGACCCGGGGGTTTGTTGATGCTGACACGTCGCGATAATAGCCGAAAAACCAATGTTGCATCTAATTCGGTTCATTTTTTGAAGGAAATTCGTTACAAATTGGGGTTCGGCGTTTAATTTTCGACGGTTTTTCGTACTTTAAGAAGCAGTGGAGTGGCCAAAATGCCGCCAGCTCCAAATCTGACAACGGCCCACAAACAAAAAAATATTGGAATTTGCTCGACAAAATATGGACCGCTTTTGGAAACCCGTAATTTACATTTTATTATTTAACGCTTTAACTCTTCCAATTGTAAAAATGTATTAATGCCACAATTTAATGCATTTTCGTGCCAATAACCGTTAAAACCATCTGGCCCATCAGGGCTTAACTACTTGTTGTCAGTGAAAACAATCTTTGTAGGAAAAAATGCACTAGATTATGGTATTAATAAATTTTTGTAATATAAAGAGTTAAATAAGACAAGTTCCAATATCTTTGTGGGCTGTTGTCAAGTTTGGAGCTGGCACCATTTTGGCCTGAACAATCACTCCACTGCTTCTTAAAGTACGAAAACCCGTCGCCCCAATTTGTAACGAATTTCCTTCAAAAAATGCACCGAATTAGATGCAACATTGGTTGTTCGGCTATTATCGCGACGTGTCGAAATTTTCCTAAGGCCCCAGTTATAGCTATCATTAAAAACCATCATTGAAAAAGTAAGTTGTTGATTTTAGGGGGATTCGATTGTTTAATCATTGAATATTTAAATGCAGAAATATATCTTACGACTTCAAAATTATTCCTCCTCCAAAAAAAATTAATTTTGATCTTTATCTTTATCCCATAAAGTAACTTTTAATTTTTTCAATGATCATTGGTAAGGTAGTTCATCATTGCAAAATTAAAAGTCATTTTATGAGAAAAGTTGAGCCAAATTGAATTTTGTTTTACCTAGAAATAATTATTAAGTCAATTAGCTTTACTTTTGCATCAAAATAATCATTTATTTTTTCTTCAAAATCTCTCAAAATTGACAATTAATATTTTCAATGATGGTTTTCAATGATAGCTATAACTGGCACCTAAGAATATCCCTACATCTAAGGATACTTGAACAAAAGTCTTGAATTTCGGCATTTTCCGTATCGCTTAGATGTATACCACGCGGCTTCGCTGTTTGTCATCTCAAAACTCATAATTAAATGAAGTTTAAACGAGATTTGCATAGTGCGTTTATTCTTGTGCAATACGAAAAAATCGTTTTTATTTTCTAAACAACGCTAGGGAAAATAACAGGAATTTTTTTCTTTGCTCAATTTACTTGTTTACTGATGCCATTAAATAAAAATATACTAATGTGTCGCTTCCATTTCCAGTATTCTATAAAATGCATTTGACAGGCGCGTTTATACTTTATGCAAAGTCTTAGGGCCGACAGAAAATTTTGGGAGGGGATGTATAACCAAAATCTGATTATGAGGGCAAAGGGCCATCTTTTGTGATATAAAAATAAAAAGTCTGTCAGTTTTTTTTTCAGCCTTTAGCGAGGGTAGGGAGTTGAAAATAGAGATTTTCCAAATGTATCAGCTGTATAATCACTAGACCTCGGATTTTGCATAATTTGTATATTTTTCATCAGATTGATACCAAACTTTGTATTTAGACGTTTTTCCGTTCAAATATAACAAATCGTAACGCATATCGATAATATGCAAAATATATGCAAAAAATATGCAAACAAATATGCCAAAAATATGCAAAATATATGCAACATATGCAAAATATGTGCAACATATGCAAAATATATGCAAACGAATTTCATAGAAAAATTGAATTCCACTCGTTAAACATAAAATGCGAGCAACCAAGAATCTTTTCTTGGTTTAAAAACAACTAACAAAGGAAGAATATACCACTTTCCCTTGTCCAAAACGCTTTACAATATATTATTGTATTGTTCTTATCGCAAGCCCAACTTAAAACCAGAGCAAAGCTTTTGTTGTTATTACAGATTTTAATATTATTTCAAAAATATATAATATTTTAAATCTCAATGCTGTCTGGTTTTGAACCTGTCACAAATGAAAATATCATTAAGTATAAAGGAGATTTCGCAAAAATAAATGGGACCTGGGATACCTATAGTGCCTAGAAACGAGACTTTTGAAAATGATTAGGTGCTATGGAGTGTACCAAAGTACGAGTATTTTGTTTTTGTCCTAATCAACGTGTCTTCGAAATTGTTCTCGTCGTCAAATAAATAAAAACTCCAAATAGGTTTTTATATAAAAAGTAATTTAATAACAAAATAACCGAACGAATTGAATAATAGTTCCAGAATAAAAATTAATTTGAAAATTTTTCTCAATTAAAATATAAAACAAACAATAAACTACTTGATCAAAATAATAATAAAAAAAACTAAGTGTAAATCAGCAAAGTAGATAATTAAATTTTCGTAACATCCTCCCCCGCGGTATTGGAGCCAGCATGGTCTTCATTACCATCACGATTAAAATTTAGGATGCATATCTTCACCAATGGTCTCTTGAAAACACCAGTTGAAGTCTTTACTTCAACTTCGCCATCATCTCCTGAAAAGGTTTTAGTTATAATTCCTTTCGGCCAGCATCCACGGATCATGTTACTGTCAACGACGAGTACGAGGTCACCTACTTTCACTCCTTCGCCTTTGGCTAACCATTTTGTTCTACGGTAGGTATTCGGTTCTCCATCGCTTCCAAAATTGATCAGCTAAGTGCTGTGTTGCTCGCCAGTGCTTACGTAGAACCAAATCGGTTTTTGAGAAATTCCCAATAGGTGCTGATGCTGAAGAGCGTCCTATCAAAAAATGGTTTGGCGTAAGAGCTTCTGGTTCATCAGCATGAGTGGGTACATCAATTAATGGTCTTGAGTTGATTAGATGTTCTGCTTCTGTCATCAAGGTATACAGGGTTTCATCAGTCGGATAGTGTTCTTTTAATACAGCTTTCAACGCATTCTTCACTGATCGCACTAAGCGTTCCCAGCATCCTCCCATGTGAGGCGAAGCAGGCGGATTAAAATACCATTTGATTCTGTGAGTCGTCAACTGTCTTCTTATTTCATCTTGGTCAAACTCAGCCAGACTTTTTCCGAGTTCTTTTTCGGCTCCTCGAAAATTGGTTCCATTGTCGGAGAAAATATGTTGTGGACAGCCTCGTCTTGCAACAAATCGTCTTAGAGCCATTATAAATGAGTCAGTAGAGAGATTTGTGACTATCTCTATATGAATGGCACGCAATGTTAAGCATGTAAATAAAACGCCATACCTTTTCTTATGACGTCGTCCTATCTTGATAGTCATCGGCCCAAAGTAGTCTACACCAGTAAAACAAAAGGATGGCATTCCTGCTGTTATACGAGCTGATGGTAGTTGCCCCATTATGGTTGTTGCAGGCTTTGCTCTGTTGTCTATGCAAGTGTTGCATTCGCGTCTCACTTTTTTCAATGTTGGCCTCACTTTGATGATCCAGTATCGTTGATGTAATTCATTAAGAACGCGTTCTTGTCCAAAGTGGTTCCCTTTTACGTGATAATGTCTCACTAAGAGTTTTACGTAGTCGTCATTGCCATGAAGTATAACAGGAAATTTGAAGGATTCGTCGCCATCAGATAATTTACAAACTCTACCATGTAACCGAATAACATTGTCGTCTGTCAATTTCGGAGAAAGCTTGTATATGATACTATTTTTATCGATTTCTTGGTTATGTTGCAGTTGTTGGTACTCTTTGACAAACATTCTTCGCTGTGATTGTCGAATCCATAGAATTTCGGCATCATGAAGTTCGTCCGTTAAGAGTTCTCCGCTGTGATTTTGTTTGAGTACATAATTTCGTATGAAACGTAACACCCAAGCAGTGGCGCGAATAAGCCTCAACCATGATGAAAATCGCTTAACGTCAGGTAATTGAAATCTTCTTTCTTCATTAATGGTTCCAACAAATTCGAGTAGTTCGTCATCAACTGGATCTAGTTTATTCTTGGGCCATTTAGATTCATCTAAATATAAGAACTCGGGTCCAGTAAACCAACGATTAGTAGGGCTAAGGTGTTTTAAGCCACTTCTAGTTGCATCGTCAGCTACATTCAATTTTGTTGGAAGCCATCTCCAGTCCTTTGCAGGGGTCAATTCAGATATTTCGCTAAGACGATTAGCGACAAATTGTTTATGTCGAGAGCTACTTGATTGGATCCAATACCAAACTGTTGCAGAATCAGTCCAATAAACAATTCTATCAAATTTTCGGTCCAGCTCGTGTTGCAGGTGACTAGTCAGTCTTGCTCCTAGTAACGCAGCTTGGAGCTCTAGTCTCGGAATCGTCATGATGGGTTTGGAAGGTTTTACTTTTGCCTTGGCTGCTACGAAAGAAACAGAAAGATTATTTTCGGTCAATGTTCTAACGTAAACAACTGCAGAGTAAGCTTCATCGCTGGCATCCACGAAACAGTGTAGTTCAACTTTCGGTCCATCTAGGTAGGAGTCAGAGAAACATCTTGGAATTCGCACGCAGTGAATTTGTTGTAAGTTCTTTAACCACTGCTTCAATTCAGCATCTAACTCAGCACTTAGTTCGTCATCCCAGGCAATTGATGTCTTCCAGATTTTTTGAAGAATGATTTTCCCAACAATTACAAAGTGGGCGATGAAACCAAGTGGATCAAAAACTGACATTATAATTTGTAATGCCTCTCGCTTGGTCGGTCCTCTTTGTCCACTTAAAAGAGTTGAGTCAAGTTTCGAAAAATTTGTGTTGAAAGTGAAGACGTCTTCTGCGGTGTCCCAAACTATTCCTAACACTCGACTTATGTGCATACTCTTATCAATGTTTATTTGTTCAGTCCTTGTGACGGGCAGGAGATGCTTCGGAATAGATTTGTTTACCTGCGCTGACGTAGAATACCAGTTTCTTAGCTCGAAACCACCACAACCATGAACATAGATGATGTCTTTGATGATTAAGATAGCCTCATTTTCATTTCTCGCTGTTCCTAGGTAGTCGTCCATATAATGGTTTCTCTTGATAGCACTTACTGCATTTGGATACTCAGCAACAAATTCGTCTGCATTCTTACCTTTGACATAGATGGCGGCGCATGGTGAACAGGTAACTCCAAAAGTCATTGCAGTCATTTTGTATGTCTTTGGTTCACTTTGTCTCTTATCACCACGCCAAAGTATTAGCTGACTGTAGCAATCGCCATCTCGAATCTGCACACGATGAAACATTTCTTTGATATCGGCAGTGAATCCGATAGATCCTTGTCGAAATCGAAGAATAACCCCAGGTAATGACTTCAGCATATCCGGTCCTTGTAGAAGCATGTCGTTCAATGATGTACCATTGCATTTTGCTGCAGCGTCAAACACAATTCTGACTTTTCCCGGTTTGTTTGGGTTAACAACAGGAAAGTGCGGAAGATACCATTGTCTGCCTTCTGGATTCATCAGGATTGTCATCTCTTCGAGATAGCCTTTTTGGATATACTCACTGATGTTAGATTGGATAGCTGATTTTAGGACGTCGTCTTTATCCAGTCTCTTTTCGAGCATGAGTAACCGTTTGAAAGCCATCTTTTTGCTACCTGAAGGAAGAGGCATGTTGTCATATTTCCATAAAAGTCCAGATTCCCATCGATCTTCAGAAACTCGCTTTGTGGTCTTCGCCAAAATCTGCAACGCTCTGTCGTCATCACGGGATTTTTCGATGTTCGTCTTTGTTGCACCTATGCCGTCCAATTCCCAAAAGGACTTGACTAAGTCATGAAGTTCAACATCCTCTGAATTCGAAATGACATTTGCAACTAGAGCCTTCTTGTCGTGATTATAACTAGATCCATCATTGCCGCTTATCGTCCAACCCAGCCATGTCTTGCTGGCTATAGGCGAGTTCCATTTGTCATGTATGAGTTGCCTTGTTGATGACAGCAGTCCGTTGTTTCCCTTCAAGCAAGCGAGCTCGTTTTCGGTCCGCAAACGTATCAAACAACGTATGGACGACTTCGCATTCGGATCCAAATACGGATCGAAAAACTGCGTTTTGCGGCTCAAATTAGTATGGAAATTAGAATCACCACGGAGCCATTATGTGAATGTATTGTGAGAGAGAGAGTTTTTCAATTCACCATACTCGGAGAACCGAAACCAAATAAAACTAAAACGGTTCCAAAAAAAATGAATGAAAAATGTATTAAAAAAAACTTCCCATCTAGCCCAGTTTCTTCATTGCCTACAAAAATAAAACAAACAGATTTTTTTCATTTCAAGAGTTTTTTTTATTTATTATTCATAAGAGGTTTTCTAAAGACTATTTCGCACTAATAAACATGACATATTTCCACAAATATAAATTAACATTTAATAAATAGAAACTTGCATTACTGATTGAAAATTTTTCAAAGTTTTAACAAGAAAAAAGAGACAAAATAGCAACCGTCTTCGCCACGCTACCTACAAAACTGAACTAAAAAAAAAGTGGTGGAAATTAAGGCAAAATGATTGTATACTTCGCCTATACTCTCTGTCTCTATTTCTCGATGCTTAAAAAAATACTCTCGATTCTCGTTCTTTTAACATGCGTACACAGAAAATTTGTTATTGTGTGTGAGACACTCATTTTTTTTGGAGTCCCAAGTGAACCGAGAAATTTGGGTCAGTGATTTTGCTTGAAGGGTTTCACCAATGAGGATTGTCGGTTGGCCATTTTCAAAGCTTTCTAAGTCGATTTGATTCAGATATAGGTACTTTTCAGTTATATTCTTCTTGTTAACTGTTTGGCGAATTAGAGGTAATTCCTTAACGGTCCTGACATCTCGTAGTTTGTAGAACTTAGCTCCATTAAATGTACCTTTGATGGATGTCGAGAAGCATTTTGAGTCCAATTCTTCAGCAGACTCTCCATTGAACCATTTAACGGTAAGAGGTGAATGGGTTTCGGTCACCTTTAACTTCTCTGCTATGTCGCTTCTCATCAAAGTAAGACTCGCTCCAGAATCCAGCATAGCTAATGTCTTGACTTCAATGTCACCATTTTTGAGATAGACTGGTAAAATTCTTAAATTGGTTGGGACATCAGCCGAACAGCTTTGGGTACATAGTTCACTAGGTTGATTTTGTGGTGAAGTTCTATTGGAGTGTAACAAATAATGGTGCTGCTTCTTGCATTTGTCTACATTGCACGATACTTTCTTGCGACACGCTTGCAGTGAATGATTTTCATTTAAACAAGAAAAGCAAAGTGAAGCTTTTGTAACAAACTTCCATCTTTCGTCTACGTTCATCTCAAAAAATTTCTTACATCTTGCAACAGATTTGCAATTCGATGAACAAACCTTGCACTTTATGATCTCGTCCGTTTTGATAGCTGTGTTTAATCTTGGTGTCCGTTTTGTATCTCCTCTTGATGTAGACGGTGATGAATCTGGTTGCACACGAAGAGAGGCAGCATGTGACTTTCTATCCAACCAATCAGATAAGTTCCTCAGATTGTAAGAATCCTTTTCGTATATGAAATCTGACCACATAATGTGTAACGTTGGTGGCAATTTCTTTTCCAGGTCTTGAATAAGCTGTGGATTGGACAAATACTCATTTTTGTTAAGAAGCTCTATCATACCAGTGAGGTTTTCTACTGCCGTAGCAAATTTGATGATCGTCATCGGCTTATCTTCTTTAGGAGGTGAAATATCCTTTGTCTTCAAGATCAACGAGTTGAGATTGTAGTCTGGTCGTCCAAAACGTCTCTCCAAGATTCTCATGATTTTTTCGGCACTATCTGGTGAAATGAGGAGGGATCGAACAGCATCTAGCGCTTCGTCCTTCAAAGCTACACGAAGTCGGGTCACATTTTCGTTGCTTGTGAATTTGCACATGTCTGTTGTTCGATGGTACTCATTTTTAAACAGCAACCAGTCTTCAGGATTTCCTCCGAATTTTGGTAGGTCCATTTTGGTTTGTCTTGCCATAAAAGTTGACATCATTTCCATGTAAGGTGGCTTAAGATCTTTGTCACCGGTACATGAAGTCTCACTTTCCCTGGTTGATGGTTTCTTCATCTTCTTCACAGGATTTTCTTTCGTATCTAGAGATCCTTTGGACTTCAACCTATGGAGCTCTAAAGACAATTTTCTCACCTCTTCGGATAGTTTGAATATTGTGTCGTTGGTGTTGTCTTCTACTTGGAGGCCATTCTCTTCCCCGTTGTCTTCTGATTGGTCATCAGAAAAATAAACCTGATTTTCTTCATCAGCTGTAAGCGTATTGTCTCCAGAACGTTCGGTAACTTTTTCAGGTTCTTGATTTTCATCATCATTTCCATGAAGTGATATACAAGATACACTTTTCCTGATTGGAATATCATCGTCTTGGCCATACCGTTTTGGTGGAATTCCCTTCGATGTCGATGCTAGCTGACATTTTCCAAAGTGCTGTATTCTTCTGGTTCTGAAGGACCACGATGTCTTCGAAATTGTTCTCGTCGTCAAATAAATAAAAACTCCAAATCGGTTTTTATATAAAAAGTAATTTAATAACAAAATAACCGAACGAATTGAATAATAGTTCCAGAATAAAAATTAATTTGAAAATTGTTCTCAATTAAAATATAAAACAAACAATAAACTACTTGATCAAAATAATAATAAAAAAAACTAAGTGTAAATCAGCAAAGTAGATAATTAAATTTTCGTAACACAACGGGAGTTGGCTATATATTTTGTAGTATACTGCCTAAGTCCCATGGTTTACAGTTCTGTGTCCGTACACAAAAGTTATGCTCGTGAACTAAGCTTTCCAACGCTGTATATATCTCAATTGTAGTTACTAAACGCACAATTCTTCCCATTCATTTAATTCCCTCAATCGAATAAAACAAGTTGAATTTTCATACTGTTAAGCGAATTATTCGCCAACCATGATATTATTCCCTATTATTGGCCATTGGTATAAAAGTTCCTTTATGTTGCGCTTGCGGTCTGGTCTATTCAGTTCATTGAAAGTGACCAATACTGTCATTTCAATAGAACACTATTGCAATTAATTTAAGCTCTACCTGCAATCTTTGTTGTCATATACTGCCTAAGCCATGGTTTACAGCTTTGTGTCCATCCAAAAAAATGATGTACTAGGGCTAAGCATTCCAACGACATATATCTCATTCGTGGGTAATAGGTAGGGATACAAACATCGTACAAGAAACATCGATGGTTCGATGTGAAATGAAAAATATCGATGTTTCGAAACATCGATGTTTTTTGAAAAGCTCAAAAAATAAAGGTAAGGAATTCTTATTTCTCTTTTCTTTAATTTTTTAGCCAGTCATCTAAAAAGTACTTATAAAGTGCCTAGGTTCTACCCAAAAGAAAAGGGATAAGGAGTCATTTAGAAATAATGAAATAAGTATTAATTCAAAACAGAATTTAAAAATAACAACTTGGTCAATCTTTTCCCCTTAGAAACGGTTTCGTTTTGGGTAAAAGTTGCCACAGCTTTAGAAAAAAGTCGTTGACTTGGAACCAACGTAGCCAAAATGGGCAAATATTTGGTAGCCTGTTTATAAAGTCCCGGAAACACATTTTTCATATCATTCCACATTTCTACCAGATTTTGAGTTATAGTTACTACAGCTGACCCCAGAAAAATCTGCACTCCGTTGTTGTGAAGATGGAGGAAGAGGACTGTTTGGACTTGATGTTTAGATGCACTAAATGTTTGTGATATATCCAAATATCAAAAAGCTTCTTCGGAAGAATCTGAAATATTGGCCACATCCCTTTCATCTCTTATTCAAATAAGAAATTATTTTATGATCCTTTCAATGCAGTAAGTTGAATCTTGGATCTAATGTAGTTGCTAGTGCCAGAATCGAATTGAATTCAATTTTTTGAAGTCGTTTGTTCATATTCGTTGGTTCTTTATTCTTTTATTTCCGCTTTCTTCATGATATTGTGAGCTGTCACTGTCAACTATCTTGGGGAAGAATATATGGGTGCGTTTAATGTGTCACAAGAAACCCAAAAATCATCGATGTTAGAACCTCGCTCCAACTAACATCGATACATCAATGTTTTCGGATTCAAAACATCGATGGCAAACATCGATGTTTTAAGACAAAAACATCGATGTTTCAAAAACATCGATGTATCGTTTGCATCCCTAGCAATAGGTAGACCGTGATCCCCGTTCTTCTTTGCTCCAATTACTTCTTGTGACGTTGAAAGAAGCTTTTGTGCTAACAAAATGGTTTTGTGCAGAGTAAGCTTCATCGCTGGCATCCACGAAACAGTGTAGTTCAACTTTCGGTCCATCTAGGTAGGAGTCAGAGAAACATCTTGGAATTCGCACGCAGTGAATTTGTTGTAAGTTCTTTAACCACTGCTTCAATTCAGCATCTAACTCAGCACTTAGTTCGTCATCCCAGGCAATTGATGTCTTCCAGATTTTTTGAAGAATGATTTTCCCAACAATTACAAAGTGGGCGATGAAACCAAGTGGATCAAAAACTGACATTATAATTTGTAATGCCTCTCGCTTGGTCGGTCCTCTTTGTCCACTTAAAAGAGTTGAGTCAAGTTTCGAAAAATTTGTGTTGAAAGTGAAGACGTCTTCTGCGGTGTCCCAAACTATTCCTAACACTCGACTTATGTGCATACTCTTATCAATGTTTATTTGTTCAGTCCTTGTGACGGGCAGGAGATGCTTCGGAATAGATTTGTTTACCTGCGCTGACGTAGAATACCAGTTTCTTAGCTCGAAACCACCACAACCATGAACATAGATGATGTCTTTGATGATTAAGATAGCCTCATTTTCATTTCTCGCTGTTCCTAGGTAGTCGTCCATATAATGGTTTCTCTTGATAGCACTTACTGCATTTGGATACTCAGCAACAAATTCGTCTGCATTCTTACCTTTGACATAGATGGCGGCGCATGGTGAACAGGTAACTCCAAAAGTCATTGCAGTCATTTTGTATGTCTTTGGTTCACTTTGTCTCTTATCACCACGCCAAAGTATTAGCTGACTGTAGCAATCGCCATCTCGAATCTGCACACGATGAAACATTTCTTTGATATCGGCAGTGAATCCGATAGATCCTTGTCGAAATCGAAGAATAACCCCAGGTAATGACTTCAGCATATCCGGTCCTTGTAGAAGCATGTCGTTCAATGATGTACCATTGCATTTTGCTGCAGCGTCAAACACAATTCTGACTTTTCCCGGTTTGTTTGGGTTAACAACAGGAAAGTGCGGAAGATACCATTGTCTGCCTTCTGGATTCATCAGGATTGTCATCTCTTCGAGATAGCCTTTTTGGATATACTCACTGATGTTAGATTGGATAGCTGATTTTAGGACGTCGTCTTTATCCAGTCTCTTTTCGAGCATGAGTAACCGTTTGAAAGCCATCTTTTTGCTACCTGAAGGAAGAGGCATGTTGTCATATTTCCATAAAAGTCCAGATTCCCATCGATCTTCAGAAACTCGCTTTGTGGTCTTCGCCAAAATCTGCAACGCTCTGTCGTCATCACGGGATTTTTCGATGTTCGTCTTTGTTGCACCTATGCCGTCCAATTCCCAAAAGGACTTGACTAAGTCATGAAGTTCAACATCCTCTGAATTCGAAATGACATTTGCAACTAGAGCCTTCTTGTCGTGATTATAACTAGATCCATCATTGCCGCTTATCGTCCAACCCAGCCATGTCTTGCTGGCTATAGGCGAGTTCCATTTGTCATGTATGAGTTGCCTTGTTGATGACAGCAGTCCGTTGTTTCCCTTCAAGCAAGCGAGCTCGTTTTCGGTCCGCAAACGTATCAAACAACGTATGGACGACTTCGCATTCGGATCCAAATACGGATCGAAAAACTGCGTTTTGCGGCTCAAATTAGTATGGAAATTAGAATCACCACGGAGCCATTATGTGAATGTATTGTGAGAGAGAGAGTTTTTCAATTCACCATACTCGGAGAACCGAAACCAAATAAAACTAAAACGGTTCCAAAAAAAATGAATGAAAAATGTATTAAAAAAAACTTCCCATCTAGCCCAGTTTCTTCATTGCCTACAAAAATAAAACAAACAGATTTTTTTCATTTCAAGAGTTTTTTTTATTTATTATTCATAAGAGGTTTTCTAAAGACTATTTCGCACTAATAAACATGACATATTTCCACAAATATAAATTAACATTTAATAAATAGAAACTTGCATTACTGATTGAAAATTTTTCAAAGTTTTAACAAGAAAAAAGAGACAAAATAGCAACCGTCTTCGCCACGCTACCTACAAAACTGAACTAAAAAAAAAGTGGTGGAAATTAAGGCAAAATGATTGTATACTTCGCCTATACTCTCTGTCTCTATTTCTCGATGCTTAAAAAAATACTCTCGATTCTCGTTCTTTTAACATGCGTACACAGAAAATTTGTTATTGTGTGTGAGACACTCATTTTTTTTGGAGTCCCAAGTGAACCGAGAAATTTGGGTCAGTGATTTTGCTTGAAGGGTTTCACCAATGAGGATTGTCGGTTGGCCATTTTCAAAGCTTTCTAAGTCGATTTGATTCAGATATAGGTACTTTTCAGTTATATTCTTCTTGTTAACTGTTTGGCGAATTAGAGGTAATTCCTTAACGGTCCTGACATCTCGTAGTTTGTAGAACTTAGCTCCATTAAATGTACCTTTGATGGATGTCGAGAAGCATTTTGAGTCCAATTCTTCAGCAGACTCTCCATTGAACCATTTAACGGTAAGAGGTGAATGGGTTTCGGTCACCTTTAACTTCTCTGCTATGTCGCTTCTCATCAAAGTAAGACTCGCTCCAGAATCCAGCATAGCTAATGTCTTGACTTCAATGTCACCATTTTTGAGATAGACTGGTAAAATTCTTAAATTGGTTGGGACATCAGCCGAACAGCTTTGGGTACATAGTTCACTAGGTTGATTTTGTGGTGAAGTTCTATTGGAGTGTAACAAATAATGGTGCTGCTTCTTGCATTTGTCTACATTGCACGATACTTTCTTGCGACACGCTTGCAGTGAATGATTTTCATTTAAACAAGAAAAGCAAAGTGAAGCTTTTGTAACAAACTTCCATCTTTCGTCTACGTTCATCTCAAAAAATTTCTTACATCTTGCAACAGATTTGCAATTCGATGAACAAACCTTGCACTTTATGATCTCGTCCGTTTTGATAGCTGTGTTTAATCTTGGTGTCCGTTTTGTATCTCCTCTTGATGTAGACGGTGATGAATCTGGTTGCACACGAAGAGAGGCAGCATGTGACTTTCTATCCAACCAATCAGATAAGTTCCTCAGATTGTAAGAATCCTTTTCGTATATGAAATCTGACCACATAATGTGTAACGTTGGTGGCAATTTCTTTTCCAGGTCTTGAATAAGCTGTGGATTGGACAAATACTCATTTTTGTTAAGAAGCTCTATCATACCAGTGAGGTTTTCTACTGCCGTAGCAAATTTGATGATCGTCATCGGCTTATCTTCTTTAGGAGGTGAAATATCCTTTGTCTTCAAGATCAACGAGTTGAGATTGTAGTCTGGTCGTCCAAAACGTCTCTCCAAGATTCTCATGATTTTTTCGGCACTATCTGGTGAAATGAGGAGGGATCGAACAGCATCTAGCGCTTCGTCCTTCAAAGCTACACGAAGTCGGGTCACATTTTCGTTGCTTGTGAATTTGCACATGTCTGTTGTTCGATGGTACTCATTTTTAAACAGCAACCAGTCTTCAGGATTTCCTCCGAATTTTGGTAGGTCCATTTTGGTTTGTCTTGCCATAAAAGTTGACATCATTTCCATGTAAGGTGGCTTAAGATCTTTGTCACCGGTACATGAAGTCTCACTTTCCCTGGTTGATGGTTTCTTCATCTTCTTCACAGGATTTTCTTTCGTATCTAGAGATCCTTTGGACTTCAACCTATGGAGCTCTAAAGACAATTTTCTCACCTCTTCGGATAGTTTGAATATTGTGTCGTTGGTGTTGTCTTCTACTTGGAGGCCATTCTCTTCCCCGTTGTCTTCTGATTGGTCATCAGAAAAATAAACCTGATTTTCTTCATCAGCTGTAAGCGTATTGTCTCCAGAACGTTCGGTAACTTTTTCAGGTTCTTGATTTTCATCATCATTTCCATGAAGTGATATACAAGATACACTTTTCCTGATTGGAATATCATCGTCTTGGCCATACCGTTTTGGTGGAATTCCCTTCGATGTCGATGCTAGCTGACATTTTCCAAAGTGCTGTATTCTTCTGGTTCTGAAGGACCACGATGTCTTCGAAATTGTTCTCGTCGTCAAATAAATAAAAACTCCAAATCGGTTTTTATATAAAAAGTAATTTAATAACAAAATAACCGAACGAATTGAATAATAGTTCCAGAATAAAAATTAATTTGAAAATTGTTCTCAATTAAAATATAAAACAAACAATAAACTACTTGATCAAAATAATAATAAAAAAAACTAAGTGTAAATCAGCAAAGCAGATAATTAAATTTTCGTAACACAACGGGAGTTGGCTATATATTTTGTAGTATACTGCCTAAGTCCCATGGTTTACAGTTCTGTGTCCGTACACAAAAGTTATGCTCGTGAACTAAGCTTTCCAACGCTGTATATATCTCAATTGTAGTTACTAAACGCACAATTCTTCCCATTCATTTAATTCCCTCAATCGAATAAAACAAGTTGAATTTTCATACTGTTAAGCGAATTATTCGCCAACCATGATATTATTCCCTATTATTGGCCATTGGTATAAAAGTTCCTTTATGTTGCGCTTGCGGTCTGGTCTATTCAGTTCATTGAAAGTGACCAATACTGTCATTTCAATAGAACACTATTGCAATTAATTTAAGCTCTACCTGCAATCTTTGTTGTCATATACTGCCTAAGCCATGGTTTACAGCTTTGTGTCCATCCAAAAAAATGATGTACTAGGGCTAAGCATTCCAACGACATATATCTCATTCGTGGGTAATAGGTAGGGATACAAACATCGTACAAGAAACATCGATGGTTCGATGTGAAATGAAAAATATCGATGTTTCGAAACATCGATGTTTTTTGAAAAGCTCAAAAAATAAAGGTAAGGAATTCTTATTTCTCTTTTCTTTAATTTTTTAGCCAGTCATCTAAAAAGTACTTATAAAGTGCCTAGGTTCTACCCAAAAGAAAAGGGATAAGGAGTCATTTAGAAATAATGAAATAAGTATTAATTCAAAACAGAATTTAAAAATAACAACTTGGTCAATCTTTTCCCCTTAGAAACGGTTTCGTTTTGGGTAAAAGTTGCCACAGCTTTAGAAAAAAGTCGTTGACTTGGAACCAACGTAGCCAAAATGGGCAAATATTTGGTAGCCTGTTTATAAAGTCCCGGAAACACATTTTTCATATCATTCCACATTTCTACCAGATTTTGAGTTATAGTTACTACAGCTGACCCCAGAAAAATCTGCACTCCGTTGTTGTGAAGATGGAGGAAGAGGACTGTTTGGACTTGATGTTTAGATGCACTAAATGTTTGTGATATATCCAAATATCAAAAAGCTTCTTCGGAAGAATCTGAAATATTGGCCACATCCCTTTCATCTCTTATTCAAATAAGAAATTATTTTATGATCCTTTCAATGCAGTAAGTTGAATCTTGGATCTAATGTAGTTGCTAGTGCCAGAATCGAATTGAATTCAATTTTTTGAAGTCGTTTGTTCATATTCGTTGGTTCTTTATTCTTTTATTTCCGCTTTCTTCATGATATTGTGAGCTGTCACTGTCAACTATCTTGGGGAAGAATATATGGGTGCGTTTAATGTGTCACAAGAAACCCAAAAATCATCGATGTTAGAACCTCGCTCCAACTAACATCGATACATCAATGTTTTCGGATTCAAAACATCGATGGCAAACATCGATGTTTTAAGACAAAAACATCGATGTTTCAAAAACATCGATGTATCGTTTGCATCCCTAGCAATAGGTAGACCGTGATCCCCGTTCTTCTTTGCTCCAATTACTTCTTGTGACGTTGAAAGAAGCTTTTGTGCTAACAAAATGGTTTTTGGGGAGAAACGTCAAAGCCTCTCAATTAATAATTTTCAATTTTAAACCTATAAAATATTGTATATAATATTGTATTGTAAGTATCAGTTGCTCTTCTTTAATATCTGACGATAAATAATAAAATTTCAATATGTATACCACCCTCTGAATCGCTTTTATATGATTTTTTGATTTGTTTTACATATGAAATGTTTGCATATTTTGCATATGTTTTGCATATTTTGCATATTTTTTGCATATGTTTCATATATTTGGCATACTTTTGGCATATGCATTTCATGCAAATATGCAAAAACATTTAAAATATGCATATCGTTTTCAATTCTATTTTCAACGAAACGAACCTTGGTGTCATCAGAATTTAGCTATCTTAATCCTTCAAAAATATGCAAATATGCAAAATCCAAGGTCTAATTATCACTTCAATTATTGATGCTCGGTCATGTTCCCTAAGTTCAAACACCCTAATCTTGGTGATCCGACCAACATAACTCAAGATATAAGCTTTTGAAGGAAACCTAATCCTTGATTCTTGGAAGTTTATAAAACACACATATCAACTAATCAAAGTCTCCAAAAAACGACGATTAAGATTTGCTTAAAAACCTTATATCTTGACTTCTGTTAGTCGAATCACCATGATTTCCGTATCTGGACTTGGGGGAAGGCCACAAAGCATCATGATTTATTTAAAACAAGAAATATTGAAATGCTAGTACCTCTCATACGAAATTGAGAAAATCTATACTTCTAACACCCCGCCCCGCCAAAGGCTGAACAAAAAAACCTGTCAGACTTTTGATTTCGATATCACAAAATATGCTCCTTTAAACCCACATTTTCAGATTTTAGTTATACATCCACCCCCAAAATTAGCTGTCGGCTCTTGTACTATTATTATTGACCATCCTTCAACTTTTTTTTAACCAACCACAGAATTTTTCTATTTAAAAATTTGAAAACAATATCGAACCTTTTATGTATTTTTTTTGTTGTCAAATGTCAAAATACTACAACTGTGGGTAGTAAAATTTTTTAAGGATCATTAAAATTTTTTTAACCAATAAATTAAAATGCATAGCTTGAGTGTAATTGAACCACACGAACAAATTCGTTTATTTATATTGTATAAAAATTGATTAGGTGACCTAACTTGTGTAGGTATATTTGTAAAATTGCTGTGGGTATGTTTTAATCAGGGGCGTAGCTACCGCGGTATCAGCCATATTAATTATACGGGGCCCCCAAACCGAGATAAGTTTGTAAGAAACTGAAATACATTTGAAAAAAATTAATAAATACAATAATCTCTTTTCTTGGCAGGTATTTTTAGCATTATACTAACTTAATTTAGTTAAAAAAAAAAGATAAACGTGATGAAAGTAAAAATAAATTAACATTTAAGAGAGCTACGAATTCATTGTATTGGTCTCGTTTTTTTCTTCTTTATTCGAAATCATTAACTCTGTGCCCTGTGCCCTAAGTAATTTTAAATAGACTTAGAGAATTAAGAAATCAAAAATCATTCTTAAGTTTGCTTGTCGAGTCCAGAGATTTAGGAAAAGAGTGGGGTGTAACAACTGTTTTTAAAAATAAAAGATCGAAAATAACGGAACGCTTTTTTGACGAATTATCAGAAGATGAGAGAATATCCCACCCGGAATCTTAATTCAAAGTCAGTGTTTACTATTGCTGCTTAGGTATATTGATTTCTCAAACTGAACAAAGATTTCAGAGCCTCTTTGATCTAAGTAATTTATTTGAAGTTTTACAACCAGAAAAACTTTTATCCTTTTCAAATGAAAAAATTAAGAAGGAAGCAGGAAAACTGGTTGAAATACAATGAGGAACTGTCAGTTGATCTTTTTGATGATTAATAAATTTGCGGAAACAAAGGCAAGAAAAGTTTTTATTCGTGTTTTTTTTACTATCAGTTTAAGTTTTATAGCATTTATGTATGTACCTATTGAAAGACCATTTATGTACCATTAAATATACTGGATTTGTAATTGTGAGTGTTTTTGTTTGTTTTGTAAAATTTGTTTATTGTTTGATTTGTAGTTTTGGAGCGGGGAACCCTACTAATTCTTGATAAAGGGCCCCTCGTGGGCTAGCTACGCCACTGATTTAAATTCCCATTTATAATAGAATTAAGCCCACTGATGCAAGCATAAGTGAACGAGCGAATACACTCAATCCAAGTGCGATTCGTTAAGTTTCGTTAAAATTTTGCAAGAGCGATTCTAGCATTGAATAAGAAACAGGGGAAGGGGCTTTTGTCACATAAACAGTGTACGTGAGTGGCGCATTAAAATAAAATAAAAACAAAATCTGATACTCACCTGTCATTTTGCCTAGCTGAAAAAAAGTGTGTTAATATTTTGAGATTGTAAATTAACGAAAAATAGACTTTAAACTAAATAAAAAAGTGAAATAAAAGTGATTATTGGAAACAATTGATATATTTTATTAAAAAAAAAATATAAAAAAAACATGCGATGCTGTGTTAAATCCTGTAAAAACACCTTAAATTAGGAGAAAAAAAAGTTTTCATTTCACAAGTAAGTTTTGGCTCATATAACACAAAAAGTAATTTGAAGTGATGTTTGTTAGGGATATTTCATGGTATTTTTCCATAAAAAAATCAAATTTGTTGAAAATAAAAATATACTTTCATCATGAAATTTTCTAAAACTGACCCTAATGAACTGTCAGTTGAGAAATGAGAAATTCTTTTACAGTGACCAATTAGTTTTTGTGGGAAATGGCATGGCGCTCAAAACCGTTGAGCGCCCTTAGTGCAGAGTTATTTTTCTACGTTTTAGTTTTCGATATGATTTATGTATTTAAAATAGAAAATATTTGTAAGTTATTTCTGTGGTTACCCTGTCTATCGTGTCGGTTTGGTTTTTCGTCAAGAAGTGTTTGTGTCCAGTTATATTGAATTTGTTTACGTGAAAAATAGCTCAAATAACTACAAGATACATTTTTATACTGCTTCAAGAAGTAACGAAAAGTTACTAATAAGAACTAAATTGACAAAAATAGTTCATTTCAAAGGAATCTAACTACAGAGATAAAATGTACATAATTTCAAATTATTTGACTAAGGAAAATATCTGTGATAGTATTATTGGGCCATCACACACAGGCTCAATTTCGAAGTGGACTAAACTGGGGAAATGAAAGTTTGTAGGCGAGGGAGTTATTATTATTATAATCCAGCTCAGCAAATAAATCCAAAAAACAAGACTTTCATTTAACTATTTATTTGATCGATTAAATTTGAACCAAATTAAAAAAAATCTTGTTTTTTCTTTCAAGGTTCATAGAAACAGCTATGTTTCTTTTGTATGTTGCTGAGTACTTCTGAGAAGATGAAAACCATAATTCAGTACTTCTACATGTACATGCTTTTAACTTAACCACCCGGAAAGAAACGCAGCAAACAATTCCTTTGGGCGCCCCAGCAAGTAGCCGTCTACCTTCACTGCGACCCTGTGTCAATACATTTGTGTTTGTGTGACACACACAATTTTGAAGAATGCTTCAATTTTTTCTCGATATGCCGCTTCCTGTACTTCTTATTCAATGGATTCCAGACGCTCGGCACTTAATTGAATTTGACAGCTCAAAGAAAAGAAAAACATAACGTTTTAAACAGCAAAATGGAGAGAAACAGGTTGATACGTCAGCAAAATTGCACATAAGCAAATTTTCGTTGGATTTTTGACCTAAGCTTATGCTGGCCTAGGCTATTATAGTTGGGCCTTTATATTTAAGTAGTCTTGCTGGCAAAAGCTCATATGTGCTTTGACAGTATCATCAGTCTTCTGAGATTCAGGAAAGAATTAGCCAAATAAACGAGTAGAGTAGCTACCTTTTTTTTTTTTTTAAAACTGTCACTGTAAAGCACAGACAATTATATTTTACCGATTGAAAAATTAAATATAGAAACGTCATGACGTTTAGACTTTACATAAGTAATAGCAAGGATAGCATTGTACCGTATAAAAGACCACCTCGAAGACACACTCGACGCCGAACAAGCAGGATTCCGCACTGGATCTTCCTGTGTGGATCACATTAACACATTGCGGATCATCATCGAACAGTGCGTTGAATATCGATCACCACTTCACCTGCTGTTCATCGATTTTGAAAAGGCGTTCGACAGTGTCAATAGAGAATATATTTGGCTTGCTGTGCGCAGGAGGGGCATCCCAGATAAATTGTTTGCTATTATCAAGGCTACATATGATAGATCCAAATATCACGTTTTGCACAAAGGTGGGAGTTTGAAAACCAAAGTGGGGTTAGGCAAGGCTGTATACTGTCACCAATACTGTTTATGTTTTGGTGATAAGTGACGTACTGCACGCAGCTTTGTCAAATGGATATGGAGGAATTCAGTGGACTCTGCAATCTTATCTCAAACATCTGGATTTAGCGGACGACGTATGCTAACTCTCTCATAGGATCATGGATCTCCATCAAATGACAACTATGGTGGAGAGAAAAGCAGAAATTGTAGGGCTAAAGATCAACTCGGCAAAAACTAAAAGGATCAGCCTTGGATCTTCCTCATCAATTCAAGTAAATAATTCTGGACAACCGGTAGAGATGGTAGAGGATTTCCAATATTTTGGAAGTATTGTCTCTACGGGTGGCGGAACTACACTGGACGTAAACAGCCGAATCAGTAAAGCAAAGGCTGCGTTCGGAATGTTGTCCAAAATAAAGAGAAACAACTCTTTTAGCTTAAAAACCAAGCTACGATTGTTCCGCCCCAATGTTGAATCCGTGCTGGTTAACGGGTGCAGCACTTGGAAAGTCACTGAAACTGTCACTAGAAAGCTACAAACGTTCATTAGTAGATGTCTACGAAACATCTTGGGGATTTTCTGGCCCAACCGAATCTCCAAAAACCGAACTTCATGCGAGAACGGGTCAGGAACCCATAGACTCCATTATACCAAGAAGTGGTAGTTGATTGGCCATACGCTTTAAAAAGGTGATCGGTGCATTGCATCTCAAGCAATGGAGTGGAACCCGCTCTCACAGGGGGAAGACAAGTGGGCCGGCCTAGAAGTACCTGGCGAAGAACGGTCGAACAGGAATCGGCACGACTAGGGAAAAGTTGGAGAGAGCTGAAATATATTTCAAGAAATCGTACACGATGGCGCGTAGGTGTAGTGGAGGCCCTATGTCCCGTAAGGAAAACATCACGGACGTAATAGTTGCGAGGACCTAAGTAAGTAAGTAAGACTTTTAGTCGGACATAAGACTAGGCTGCTCTAAAACATAACCTGCGGCCGACTTCTACGAGGGGGAATGGATTTTCAGGTACGCTGCATATACCCTTTCTATTCCTGCTCAAAAATAGGGTTTGCAAATATTCCTATGCACCTGCATAATTTTCGGAGTGCAAAGAGAAAACTCACGCTTTTGGAATTTGGCTCCTTGACTAGAGAATTTGCATGTAACTGCTAAGTCCAAAAATGTTTTGTATAAATAATTGTCCTGGACCTTTGAAATTTTGAAAACTAAGCCCCAAAATTCTCTAATTCTAAATAATTCTCTCTAAGCCAAGGCCGTAAGATACAATTCCTGTTGTATTAAACATTTACTCTAAGCTTGACACCCCGTTGTTCTCCAATTGTCTTAGCCTAAACTTCGGTTCTTTCGTTAAATTAGCTAAGTTTTTAGTGTAAACTTTTGTTTAATTTGATGTGTTTATGTAAAGCCCCAACCACGTTTTTTGTATAACTATTTCATCAAGCTTTAGCCCAAACTTCGGACTTTGATAGTCCCCAGACTTTAGCACCCAGATTAGGTTTAATACAAAGAAACAAGAAAATGTTGAATTGATTTTTGTCTTTGATTTTATTTGTTCGTAAGAAAAATAACTTATACAAAATTAAAAGGGAATCTTTTTTGAATATCTTGAAAGTAATGTAATAGAAGAATATGACAAAATCAACTAAGCCATAAATGAGAAATTCGGCAATATGTCAAAAAAAGGCAATTTGCTCAGAAAACCTTCAAACTCTATATCTGTTATTCAATTTTGTTGACACAAAACCTGGAAAATATTATTAGGTATAAAAACTGTTTTAGATATTGTAAGAAGTAAGTTTTATCAAAATCTTTAATTCTGTTTTTAAGAAAACTTGATACAACCGAAATCGTTATTTGCAGCTACCAATTCTAGATAAGTCATAGAAATATGTTGTTATTTTACTACAAGTTTTGTTACCTATTGTAAGACTAAAAGACTGTATACATGAGAGCAACCAACGACCGACGAATGAATGAACAAATGGGACTTAAAACATTAATAAAGCCCAATTGTTTACAAAATCTAGACAAAATAGAAGATATAAAATTGAGGATTATTATAAGATACTAAAATTTTCAATTTAATTGCTTAAGCAGGAGAATTTTAAGAAAAGAATTTGTTCGTCGCGAATAGCCGCAATTCGTAACGACCAATTTATTTTCTCAAATTTCTCATATTTAAGCAAATAAAAATTCAGATTTTACAATTTTAAAATTAATCTTGAATCGAATTCTACCATTTTGCCTAGATTTTGTGAAATATTAAGGCTGATTAATTTTGTAATTCCCATTTGTTTGTTTATTCGTCGGCTCTCATGTGAATGGTCCTTAAGAGCCAATTTTTTCGATAGTCAGTAAAACAATAGAATTGTCGATGAGTCCATTTTGAAGTACATATTTTTAACTGGCTTTCTGGTTTTGAAAAAAAGGTTGATTTTTTTTTAAATTTTTTGTATAGTTTTTATAGAGTCAGAAGGCAAATTAAATGTTAACGTTTAAGGATCATTTACATATTTTTAACCAGTAAATTAAAATGCAAAGCTTGAGCGCATTTGCCCCCTTCCATTAAAAAAAGTCTTCGATCCGCTTATTATAAGATTTATAACAAAAGCTGTTTAAGGTGGGTCTTTTTCTTAAACGATTTTAAACAATGTTACTTTATGTTTAAGAACTTTATAATTAAACAAAATATTCTATCCACACATATATATGTATACAGTTGTGATCTTTTTAGTTTAATATGTGTTGTGACACCCAGCGGGCATTGTATGAAGATGAAGAGAAAAAGGCCTTAGGTCTTAGCAAACCAACTTCATATTGCATTGTACTTATAGTAAATGCAATTTAAAACGGTTGCCAATAGCAACAGGAAGAAGTAGCAAATGTGGTAATCAATCAAGATTGAGACATTTCCTACCTTTCAAGTAGGTAAAGGTATGGGTATATGTACGTTTACTAAAGTACAACTAATCAGTATAGGAATGGTTTTCCTAATTATGTTTCAGAGACAGGAAGTTTCATCTAATTTTATTAATTAACGTACATGCATATGTTGCCAATCCAAAATCTATTTTACCGATAATAGAGTAATTTGATTACTGCGCTATACATTCATGCGTTTCAAGATTGGCATTCTCCATTATACCTACCTAATAGCCACCGTACACTACAAATGTTCTCTCCAAATAGTTTCGAAATTCCGCAATCAATAAAATTATTATTATTATTTAGACCGTAAGCTATGCAATGCATCGGCCGGCTATATAATGTAGCAGTTAACTTTCATCTCCTGCCAAAATTCTGATTATACTTATATGTACACAGGATACTTCAAGCAATCACCCTCTTTCATGTTCTTTCTGCATATACGTCTACAACATCAGGATATCTGACAATCAGACTCGATTTATTGACTCTTAAGCTTAGCCAATGCTAGATGGGTGTCAAATAGTATCCCTTGGACGAGAAATGTCTTCTGTATATCCAAAGGACACTAGCTCTATACCTACACAATATGGGGTGGAAATTTTGGAATGCGTCGAGGGTTAGATTGTGTACTATATGCAGAAAGACAATAAGTACTGTACATACTGTATAGTGTATAGGTTAGGTGAAATATTATTGTGTGTTCTGTCCTAGAAGGACGTCAGTATTTTTGCGGTAACGATTGCAACCACATTTTGATTAGTTAGCAAATTTAGCAGATGCAGTTAAATAAGGCTAAAGATAAGTCGTTTCATATACACAAAGAGGTTTTTTCAATTATACAGTCTTTAATTTTTGATGGCTGATGGTTGGCTTTTGAAATTGAAATGACTATCGCAAATTCAACCCCACATACAGCTACTCGTATAAATAAAGTAATGTTCGTGATTCGTGAATGTTTTCAAATGAATAGGATTAGCCGCAAGAAAAAAGAAATATGATTGTCCGGAATTCTTTGATCGATGACACTTCTAATTGAATTGAAATAATTTAATCCCTTCTCTTGTTTACATAAGCTGTCCTTTAAACATATGTGATACGACTCTTAGAAAATTTAAAGAGTTCTTATAACATAAATCAAATTATCGATAGGAGAAACATCTGTTGTAGCAAAATAACCTATAATTTAAAATATTCCACAAACAAAATATTACTGCTATAAACAGAAATTGTTAGCAGACAAAAAGCTCTTCAAAATAAAAAACACTTACCCCCAGTTTCACAGTGGGAGTTTTAACTAAAGATCAGCTTAACCTTAAACTGAGTTTAAATTTTTGGTTTAACTAGTCCGGTTTCACAGTGAAATCTACTCTTCAGATCAGTTGAACTTTGTTTAACTTGATTTTATGAAGAAGAGTTGGCAGCATTGTACGTTTTTGCTTCGCCAAGTGACGTATTGTAAACCTTAAACTGAGTTTAAATTTTTGGTTTAACTAGTCCGGTTTCACAGTGAAATCTGCTCTTCAGATCAGTTGGACTTTGTTTTCGGGGTAATTTTTCGTCCACCATATCTCGAGAACGAATATATGTAGATATCGATGTCCGATGAATTTTATTTTACAGATAACAACGTCATAACGTGCTAAAAAGGTTTTCTAAAAATTTAAATTAACGCTTTTTTTTACACCAATTAAAAAAAATAGCTGTTAAATGTTATTGGTTTTGAATATCTCAAGAACGAACAAAAATCGACTTCGGATTAATCTTATACTACATAATATAATTACGTTATAAAGAATTGGTAAATGGAAACAAAATTGAACGAACACTTTTATTTAAACTAAGAAAAGCTATTAAAAAATAATTTTTGTCTCAAATATTTTAAGGACAAATAATGATTCCGAAACCTGTCTATTTTTGTATAAATATAAGAACAACACATACAGTAAAAAAACGGTAAATTTTTCAAATACATTCAATATACAATTTTTTTTTTTGGGCGTAAAACTGCAAAACAAACTACTAAAAACTCTTAAAAAATGTTTTTCAACTCGAATATCGTGGCAACGATATTGAATTAAAATTTTTACTTGAAATATACATATTAATATCATCTCAATGTTGTAAAACCACCCTTTGAAAAGATTAAAATCAAAATGTGGTAAAAAACGACTTTTCAAAAATGTATTAATTCGAAAAATCATTTCAAAAGCAATATTTGGCATTTGGCGCTTAATTTCTCATTTTATATTCTTTGCAATTTTAAGTAGGAACACTCCCAGTCAAATTCGACAATAAATTCGCAAAGTGCGATGTAGTTCTGCATTTTTGATATGTTGTTGGGGCATGTTAGAGTAGTCTGTAGCTAAGTTTGCAACTTCGAAAAACCTGTGCTCGCTGCAGGAAAAATGCAACAGTGAAAAAAACCGCTAAAATCACCCCATTTTTTCAAACATTTTCCTTTATAACTTTGGCAATATGCAACTTAGGAAAAAACCAATTACTACATTCTTGTTTGTTATAAAATTTTCTACAAGACCAAATTAGTTTAAAGTTCTTGTATGTTATATTTGAGTTGCTATCTAACCATGACTAAAAACAAAAAGTCTGAAAAGCTAAGTTATTTTGAAGCGCTCAAAAAATAGGCCAAAAATTGTCCAATTGTGCTCAAAATTTGCAATCAAATAGCCTAAAAAAAAAATTGAAAATACGATCCAAATCGGTCAAATAGTTTGGACAAGAAACATGGTGTTAGCTAAGCACAACAAGCAATGTTTGCATCACCAATGTTGCTTAAAAAAAGGTATTAATATTTTTACTATATTTTATCATAGTTAAGGGTTCCAAGTACGTGTACAAAAATAAGTGCCAACTTAAGCGTCCTACTTTGACCACAGCACTGATGCAAACTTTGCTTGTTGCACTTAGTTAACATAATGTTTTTTGCCAAAACTATTTGACCGATTTGGATCTAACTTTCGAATTTCGTCTTATAGTACTCTAGACTATTTGATTCCAAATTTGTATCAGAATTGGACAATTTTTGACCTAATTTTTGAGTGCTTCAAAATAATTTAGTTTTTCAGAATTTTTTTTTTACTCATTGCTAGATAGCAACTCAAATATATCATACATGAATTTTAAACTAATGTGGTCTTGTAGAAAATTTTATAGTAAACAAGAATATAGTGGATGGTTTTTCTTAAGTTGAATATTTCCAAAGTTATAAAGGAAAATGTTGGGAAAAATGGGGTGATATTAGCGTTTTTTCACTGTTGCATTTTTCCTGCAGCGAGCACAGGTTTTTCGAAGTTGCAAACTTAGCTACAGACTACTCTAACATGCCCCAACAACATATCAAAAATGCAGAACTACATCGCGCTTTGCGAATTTAGACCTTTTTTTTGTAATTATTGACTGGGCTATGACGTATGGTATTTGATTGGACAATAGTTTGTTTTGAAATAATTGTCTTAAATAAATTAATACCTCCATACCGACTGTAGTAAGGAAACAAATAGATAAGTAAGATTTTGAACACTGTATGAGCTATTCCTGTATTATGACCAAAACTGTACTATTATAAATTGCTAAAATCTCAGCCTCTTTTTCTGTTTGATTTTAGAGTTTTATAATATTTTTTTTAAAGATATTTTGACTTGTTTTTTATTTCATTATTTTTCAATTTCTTTTTTGTTTGATTTTTTTTTTTAACATGATTTTTCTTTTTGTTTCATAATTTTTCATGATTTTTTCTTTTCTATACATCACGTTAAAAAATTGAACAAAAAAAACAAAATAAATCAAATTTAATGAAAAAAAAACTATGGATTTAAACATTTTTTTTTTTCTGCCCAACGAACATTTTATTCGAGCTAGCTATTCCTATTATTTTATTATTTTATTAAATTCCGCTGAATTAATACCTCTGACATTCTTGTTTCCAAATTCATTTGAAGTAAGTAGGCAGGTATCATCTACCGAGGATAAATTTCCTATCAGAAATTTCTCAGAACATGTCTTCCTTAAAATTATAATTTAATATCATCGTTCACCATAATCCTTGGCATTTCATCATTTTATCATCATATTAAATTAAATGGATTCTTGAATGATTACGAGTTCAAGCTTTAAATTTCTTATCACCTATCTCCTTAAAATAAACCAGTTCGCAACAAAGTTGCTTGAACTTTACAACCAATAAAATATAGGTAGGTACTTTAAGGAAAAAAATAAAAACTTTTATAAAAGTCAAAAGGTTAAATACAATTTATAAAAGATAATATTTTAAATTCGTCCTGACAACCGATGGATTAAAAAAAAACTTGTTTTAATTTTTAATGGGAACCCCGCAGGGGATTAACCGGGAAGATACCCCATCATTATTATCTCTTACTCTCTCACTCTCTTTTAAAGTTCCATCGCTCGCTTGTTTCTCGGGCTAATGTGTTTGATAAATGACTTATGAAAATGCGATAAGGAGTTCATCAATCATTTAGTGTGGTGGCACTTTACAAGGTACTAATGACTTTTCCATTTGAACACGTTGCTTTGGCTGGATAAATTAGACCGCCTCAGTGCCGCAAAATATGTACATATAATAAAATAAAACTATCATACCAATGTATTGTTTCGGACTCAAATGATAAATAATTAATATTTATATAGGAGTATGTATAGATGTATGTGGCTAGCACAGGGATATAACATTTCTGCAGGGTATTATACCTGATCAACCTCTGTCAAATGGATGTCAACCTTAATAAAAGTGGGGTTTTGGTTTGCAGACAGCCTTATCAGAAAAGAATATTGAACTTTTCATGTATATTATTATAAAGCGATTAATAATAATGTGCCCTCACACATTGTGTTCAAAGTTGATATTATTTTGTTAATGTTATGTAGCGCAAAAAAATAAATATTCATGCATAAAAGCTTAGATTTAAATTTAGCTTAAGGGATTAAGTAAATTGGATTAGTTCGTTAAAGAATAATTTATGAATTTAAAATTCAACTAGAGTGTACGGAAAGTCTAAATGTATGCAACGAATAATTAAATAAAATTTTATTTAAAGTGAAACGCTCTCAGGATGGAAAGATAGATAGAAAAACAAAAAGATTTTTCTTCTTATTTAAATGGAACAAAAATAACATCTGATTACTTATTTTTGTTAGGTAAAAACTATTGTAAATATAGAGACAAAATAATTGATTTTGACGGTTTCGAAAATCTAATACACACTAGATTTATTTTCCATTTTTTTCTATTTCTTTTTTGAAGAGCTGTGTTTTTGTGAAAAAATGATCATATTGACATAAAATAAATAGCATTTTAAGACTCATAATTTTGAAGGCTGCATATTCTTCAAAAATAATTGTTAAGTTAATCAAATTATTCGTCAGATAAATTGTTTATTCAGGTTTAGTTTCTCAGTTTTTTCGTCTTTCTGCGATTTTAGTTTGATACAAATTTTTGATCTTGAATGAAAAAACATTGTTTTGTCTCTGATCGCCAATAACTTGACAAATAATGATGTCGCATAAAAGTTAAGGGCAGTTTCAATAACAAGATCTACATTTTTGACTCGTGCAATTTTTTGTGATTTCTTACTTACTTACTTAGATCCTTGACCCCTCTAAGGGGCATAGGGCGTCAACTACCGCTACACGCCATCTCGTTCGGTTTCTGGAAATGTATTTTAGCTCTCCCCAACTTTTACCGAGCATTTGTGATTCCTTGTCGACTGTTCTGCGCCAAGATTTTCTCTGGCCTCCAGGTCTTCTGCCATCTTGGATGAGTGGATCCCACTCCATTGCATGTCTTGCAATAGAGTCTGCACCACGACGTAGGGTGTGACCAATCCACTGCCAATTTCTTTCTCTAATAACGATGTCAATAGGACTTCGGCCCGTTCTCCGAAGGAGTTCTTGGTTGGAGATGGTGTTCGGCCAAAAAATCCTTTGGATGTTTCGGAGACATCTATTTTCGAAAGTTTGTAGCTTCCTTGTGACAGAGGCGGTAACTTTCTATGTACTACACCCATATAGTGACTCTACGTTCGACCGGAACAGTCGCAGCTTGGTCTTCGAACTGTAGACGTTGCTCCTCCAAACTTTAGACAGCATGGTAAAAGCAGCTTTAGCTTTGCCGATTCGGCAGTTAACATCTTCAACCGTACCACCGCCGTCTTTTGAGACAACACTACCGTGGTACAGGAAGTTGTCCACCGCTTCAACCTGCTGTCCCGCAACGACAACTTGAGAAGAAGATTCGGAAATGTTAAGGATTTTTGTTTTCCCGGCGTTGATCCTCAAAACGACTTTGTTTGCCTCGCATTCCAGATTAGTCACCATATGATGAAGATCCATAATGTTGTGCGAGAGCAAACAAATATCGTCAGCGTAATCAAGATGTTGCAGGAATGTTTGGGTTAGGGGCTGGAACACCTCCGCTATCGCCTATGTGGTTGAGCACGCTAGCAAAATGTTCCTTCCATCTCCTGAGCTGGTCCTCATCCGTAACTATCAGGTCGCGGTCTACATCCTTGACGAGGTGTTGTTTTCGGGAGTTGTTGTTTCCAACCAATTTCTTGGTTATCTTGTAGACGATACCACTGTCGCACCTAGATGCTGTTTCCTCTGCCTGTTCTGCGAGGACATTTATGCGCCTCCTTTTGTCACGTCTGACTCTACGCTGCACTTCTTTCCTTTTCCTACGGGACTGAGACTCGATGTTAAATCTCTCACCTACTGGGCAGCCGCAAGTTGGGATCTAATCGCGTTCCTTTCTTCAATCTTAATCCACGTATCTGCAGAAAGCCATGTGCTTTGGCTTCTCTGCCTTATATCCACAGACTCAGTTGCGTTGCGGCAGTTGCAAAGGCCTTTTTTACATTGCTCCAGTGTTGGCCTTTAGGTGACAGGATCCTGAAAGCCAGGTTCCGGACTAGAGTACGTCGCGTCACCATCATACAGTGTTACGCCCCAACTTTGCTCTCTTCTGACGAGGAGAAGGAGGCCTTTTATAACCGGCTGAGTGCTGCTTATGATAGCGTTCCACGAGGTGATATAGTTATGGTGATGGGAGACTTAAATGCCAAGGTTGGTAATGACAACTCTGGGCTAAGGCATGTCATGGGAAAACATGGTGTTGGTAACCGAAACGACATTGGCGAACGATTCGTCGATTTCCGCAACGCCAACGGCCTTGCTATTGGAGGGACCATGTTCGAGCATAAGACGTGCCACAAAGTCAGTTGGGTGTCGACTGACAGACAAGCAACTTCCAACCAAATTGACCACTTCGCGATCAGCCGGCGTTTTAGAAGCAGTCTCCAGGACGTCCGTAACAGAAGAGGTGCGGACATGGGAATGGCCCGGGACCACCATCTGATGGTTGCTACCGTAAGATTGCGTACAGCTGCAGTTCGTAGATCCCAAGGAAACACTCGAATGCCCAAGTTTAATACAGATAGACTAAAGGATCCCGCAGTGCGCCAACAACTAGGGGACCACCTTTCACAAGGATTGAACGCAATCAGCAGCACGGAAACCACATCCATCGAAAATCATTGGTGTGCTGTGAAAAATGTGTTCATATCCGGTGCTGAAAGTATAGTCGGCCGGGCGCATGGGAGAAATAGTGCTTGGCTTTCCGACGAAACTTGGGCAAGGATCGAAGAAAGGAAACACCTTAAAGCTCGCATCGCAGCTACCCCTGCAGCAGGGAGAAACGAGCTTGAGTCTACGTACCGCATGAAGATGAGGGAAGTTCACCGTAGTGTGCGACGTGATAAGCGTAACTACATCAACGCACTGGCTACAGAAGCAGAAGAAGCCGCTAGTAGGTGTGACAGTAGGACCGTCTACAGAATTACCAAAGAGCTCACTGGTGCCCAGAGCTCTAAACACCACCTGGTTAAAGACACAAACGGATCCCTGCTAATTTCGGATGAGGACCAGCTCATAAGGTGGAGGGAACACTTTTCTGCGGTTTTAAACCGCGTTTTCGCAAGTGAAGTGAACCCTATTCCCACTGAGCTACCCGAAGTAACAATTTACCGAATACGCACCGTACCCCCCAGTAAAGAAGAAATTATCACCGCCATCAAAGCACTGAAGAACAACAAAGCGGTTGGACTTGATGGTATTCCTGCAGAGCTCTTAGGAGCAGCCCCAACGACATCGAGCGAGCTACTGCACCCACTTATTAAGAGAGCTTGGGAAACAGAGAGCTTTCCTGAAGAGTGGAAAAAAGGAATGATTGTCAAGCTTCCAAAGAAAGGAGATCTCACACAGTGCGAAAACTGGAGAGGAATATGCGTTCTGCCTGCAGTAGCCAAGATAATAGCAAGGATAATATTGGACCGAATTAAAGACCACCTCGAAGACACACTCGACGCCGAACAAGCAGGTTTCCGCACTGGATCTTCCTGTGTGGATCACATCAACACCTTGCGGATCATCATCGAACAGTGCGTTGAATATCGATCACCACTTCACCTGCTGTTCATCGATTTTGAAAAGGCGTTCGACAGTGTCAATAGAGAATTTATTTGGCTTGCTTTGCACAGGAGGGGCATCCCAGATAAATTGATTGCTATTATCAAGGCTACATATGATGGATCCAGGTGTCACGTTTTGCACAAAGGTAGGCTGTCAGAGGAGTTTGAAATCCAAAGTGGAGTTAGGCAAGGCTGTATACTGTCACCAATACTGTTCCTGTTGGTGGTAAGTGACGTACTGCACGCAGCTTTGTCAAATGGAAATGGAGGAATTCAGTGGACTCTGCAATCTCACCTCAAACATCTGGACTACGCGGACGACGTATGCTTACTCTCTCATAGGATCATGGATCTCCATCAAATGACAACAAGGGTGGAGAGAGAAGCAGAAATCGTAGGGCTTAAGATCAACTCGGCAAAAACTAAAAGGATCAGCCTTGGAACTTCCTCATCAATCCAAGTAAATATTTCTGGACAACCCGTAGAGATGGTACAGGATTTCCAATATCTTGGGAGTATTGTCTCTACGGGTGGCAGAACTGAACTGGACGTAAACAGCCGAATCAGAAAAGCAAAGGCTGCGTTCGGAATGCTGTCCAAAATATGGAGAAACAACTCTTTTAGCTTAAAGACCAAGCTACGACTGTTCCGCTCCAATGTTGAATCCGTTCTGCTTTACGGCTGCAGCACTTGGAAAGTCACTGAAAGCTGCAAACCTTCGTTAATAGATGTCTACGAAACATCTTGAGGATTTTCTGGCCCAACCGTATCTCCAATGCCGAACTTCATGCGAGAACGGGTCAGGAGCCCATAGACTCCATTATACGAAGAAGAAAGTGGCAGTGGATTGGCCATACGCTTCGAAAAGGCGATCGGTGCATTGCATCTCAAGCAATGCAGTGGAACCCGCTCACACAGGAGGGAAGATAAGTGGGCCGGCCTAGAAGTACATGGCGAAGAACGGTCGAACAGGAATCGGCACGACTGGGGAAAAGTTGGAGAGAGCTGAAATACATTTCAAGAAATCGTACACGATGACGCGTAGGTGTAGTGGAGGCCCTATGTCCCGTAAGGGAAACATCACGGACGTAATAGGTCCGAGGACCTAAGTAAGTAAGTTGTGGATGTGTGAAAGCTGATCTTCATTGCACAGCAATTTGCCAACACTGTTGTGGGGAGACTTTCAACAATGCCCCAAGAAACAACCAATCATGGACGATGATTCAGAAGACGAAGGTGGAAGAACTGTTGACACGATTTCCTTTATTTAAGAAACCAAGGTTTCATGCACCGGTACTTGAAATAAATTAAAGCCACGTAAGTGTATATATTATATTTATTCCTCCGAATAATTTGTATTTTTTTTTATAATAATCTTATTAACCATAAACAAAGTTATTGTTCAATTACATACACGATAACTAGAGTTATAATAATGCGAATTACCGGAATACGATCCGCCACACACGATAAAAGAAACTTTTCCATTTACACTGCACATGCACACGTGATACACACATTATACCATTTAAACACTGCTCCGAGCGATACCCACACACACTTTTGTAACTGAATAAATGATTTCGATTCAACGTTTGAAGATGCGATTATGAAGCTTTTAAGCTCTATAGTAAATAAACAATTGCTCGGACAAAAAGCATGTATGTGTAAAAATTGTAGGTGATAGTGCTTTCAACAACTTTTAGAAGAAAATTTTTGCGAAACACTAAACGAAAAAAAGTATTTGACTTTAAAAAAGATGTGAACTCCATCTTTTTTAAATTTTTTATATCCCGTTAAATACATAAATTATAAAAAATTAATATAGACCAATTTGTAGAACGTATGTTTTCAGTTTTTCCATAAACTCAAAAATACGGTTTTAATTCATGAAAAACAAATTCACTTTTTAAATCAAGATAGTGGCAACCCTCCAAGGGATTGGTGGTCGAAAACTTGGAGTTAAGCTTTATGTATGATACTCTAACGAACTCAAAACAAAAATTGCTTCCCCATATGTTTTCTTTTTTTAAATACCTAAATAGACTGGACTATAATAACAAAGAATAAAGATGTTTTCTTTGGGTAGTGTATCAATTTTGTTGATTTTTTCGAAAACCGTTCAGTTGATTTTTTTTCAATTTGCTTACGAAGATGCTTCTACATAGTTTGAAATAGTATTGCAATTTTTAAAAAAATAGTTTTTGAAAATTAAAAAAAAAAACGTACAAAACTCAATGGCCCTGAATGAATGAATTTAGAGCCAAATTTACTCTAAAGTCGAGTTTAACCCTTACAAAAAAGTCGAATTTACGCTAGATTTGACTCAACTTTTAGTTATTACTCGGGACAAATATTTTGTTTAAAGCTATTTATTAGCGTTCTTAGCAATGTAACCCGGGGCTTAGACAAGCGAGTAGAAATAGTAGCATTTGTATCATAGTGTTAGTTTAATGGATGTATGTGTAACTAGTAGCTCTCTGCGCGTTTTGTCAAAAAAAAAAAAAATATACAAATTCTGGAAACTATGGAAAAAAAACAAATAAATGAAAAAAATACACTACACTAGTAGGATAATTGGCAGGCTACTCGCAGGCAAGAATATTATACTATTTTGGCTACTAGTTGGCTCTCTCGTGTTCTGATACACTAACACACATAAACGCTACTAGTTCTACTCGCTTGTCTAAACCCCGGGTAAGCAAAAATCCTGTTTCTAAAACTAAAAGTAACTTACAAACCAATCGAATGTTGAAAGACCGTTAGGAAAATCTTATTTTTCTTGAAAACTACTCCAAGAATTTTGCGTTTATTCATTAATTATTAGTAGGTATATACTTTAAAAAAAAAATATTTGGCATTCCTCTTAGCGGCAGCTACGTCTCATAGAATAATTTTTAATTTTTTCGACTTTCTCATTATTAAATGAAATTATTACAATAAGTGTTTTTATATAGAAATTACCAACAAAATAAAGTTCAAATAATATTGCATATCAAAATTATCAAAGAATTGTTTTTTATATTAAAAATTAAAACATAAAATTTATATTTCCAAATGTTTTTTCGCTTCTTCAAAAACGGGTTGAAATTTGAAATTTTCTGAAATTAATTGAAATTTTCTGCAATAAATTCATTTCGTATCTATACAATCTTTTTTCTTCTTCTTATAATGAAATCATTAGGTAGATTTGTTTAACTTTGCCAGAGTACTTACTTAATTATAAAATACCCCACTTTTATTAAAAGTAATAACTTTCCGATAATTCCAGTGACTAGTCATATTGTACTCTATATAAATAAAAAGAAAAATGCAAATATAGAAGAATTTGATTTATTATAACAGCATAATTTTTATAATTTGGTTGTAACCGCACAATTAACATACAGAGTTATGATAATAATATCTTGCTACTGAAAAAATGTTTTAATGTTTAAGAAACAACCAGAAGACCCGTGTGAAAATTTCGCACATTCAATAAGGCTTTTAATTTTCAAATAGAATGTTTGAACAAAATAAATAAATATGAACATATCAGAAGAATTCAATTTAAATATTATAGACATGCATTTAAGTGATCATAATATTTTTCTAATAAAATTTGATGCAATAAAAAAATTTCGATGATTATTTTCATTCTAAATGTGTTTCGATTTTTTTTCAATCCCTTTCGATTGACATACCAACAATATTTTTAACATTGATCGTTCCTAAACGAAATTTTACACAGTGTAACACTTTTAACAATGACATTCTAATTTTTTTTTGACGCAACAACAATAGTTAACATTTTATAGAAAAAGAATGCACCACTGTCATTTTGCCGAGCTAGAGGAAAGTGTTTAGAGATTTCAAAACTTTTAAATAGTGAAAACACTAAATAAAAAAGTGAAATAAAAGTTAACACAGTGAATGTTTTCAACACTTTATTTAAAAAAATATGCTTTAAATCGTGTAAAAACACCTACAATATGGAGTTTACAATTTTTGCATCTCACGGGCTGATTGTGTCTCATATTCCACAAAATGTTTTTACAGGATTTAATGCAGCACCGCATATGTTATATATATATTTTTTTAATTAAGTATTGCATGTATTCACTATATTTACATTAATTACATTTTTTTATTTAGTTTAATAAGCTTTTTTACTATTTAAACTTAAATCTCAAAAATACATCTCTCAAAAACACAGTTAAAAATTCTTTTAGGGCCCCAGCATTTAGCTATCTCACTGCATTCCGACTCTGTGTGAATTAGTGTTTGTGTAACTCACACTATTTTGAAAACAGCCTCACTTTTTCCTCAATATGCCCGTTCCTCTATTTTTTCTTCTGAAATTTTAAATTAAAGAATTAATAAATATGTTTCATTCATTCATGCAATCTAGTGATACCTTATAAATGCATTCGGCTTTTTACAATGAGAAAAAAGATTACAAACAACAGAAGTAGGCAACAAATATGTTTCTCAACCACTCACTCAATGTGCAAGCGAAAAACAAAGGATTAAAGGCTCTCCCAAACCAATGCGAAACATTCGTTGCGGTGAAAAAACATTCGTCACTCAAAATTATTTCATATGTTTCTCCGCCGCGTTGGTGTGGGCACTCTCATATATCACCATGTAAATAAATTTTGACATGCGAATGTTTTTTCGCCACAACGAATGTTCCGCAGTAAACCAGTGCGAAACATTCGTTGCGGCGAAAAAACATTCGTCACTCAAAATTATTTCATATGTTTCTCCGCCGCGTAGGTATGGGCACTCTCATATATCACCATGTAAATAAATTTGGACATGCGAATGTTTTTTCGCCGCAACGAATGTTCCGCATTGGTTTGGGAGAGCCTTTATACATTACAAAAGTAATAAATATGTTTCTTTCATTCAGGTATGGTGTAACTAAAGAATGTTGCTTCCCTACTCACTCAAGGTGTAAAAGAGAATTTTAAATTACAGTAGTAATACATATTTTTCTCTTTCACTCATTTAATGGGTTAAAAGTGATGTATTCTTTATGTCAAATTTTTCATATATTGAATTATTTGAAATTTCCGAAATTTATAGAAAATAGTGTGGTATAACATGAAGTTTTTGTGCAATGTCATGAGTATTTGTATATTCCTATTCTGTGATACCTATTTTAGTGGATTTAACTATTTTATAAATGAGAAAAAAGGAGTTTGACAACAGAAATAATATATATGATAATATGATAGTGGAAAGAAGTATTTGAAAGGAAAAGCTGATAAAACCTTTCATTTGATGAAATACAAATATAGAATGATACCAATTAGAAGTTTTATTTCCCGAAATCGCATGCTTGTGCTTCCGTCCCGTGAGCTCTTTTGTGAAAAACTACGTCTACCTGCTGAATTGACGAAGTAAATGGCGTAGACATAGTCGTAATTAGACATTTAAACAAATTACCTACCCCTCTTACTACTGCAGGAGCGTAAGTATAGAAAATCTTCAATTAGCTGCCTCATTGATAACCTTATACAAAATTATTAAAAGGCATTATAAATATTGTATAGGATGCGTTTTTACTAGAGCTTTATTTGTTGTTGTTGTTGTTTTTAATAATTTATCATAAAACCAATTTACGCCGATTACGTATGTAGGTATGTTACACAAAAAGGATTAATCCTAGGCAATACTATTATGGCCGGTTTACCTAGTTTGTGTTATCTTTATATTGTGTGCGAGTATGCGTGTGTGTATGTATTTGTGTGTTAAATGAGGTTGTAATGTATATCCAAACAACATTAATATTTCATAAACTTGGGTGCAAGTGCAGTCACCTTGCGCTTCTGATATCAATTTATTGTGTGTTTATAAATAAGCGTTTTCGAAACAATAACCTGTTTATCAACTTGTGCCAAGCTATTGAACAATGGAATTAAGCGATGAAATATTAACTCATGCATTGCATTCATGATAATTGATGTGCCTCCTGATAATAAAAATATGATGTTGTCTTTTTACTTGAATGCTGTGACGCTGGCTGGGAGTCCTATATTACATTACCAGTACCTATAGAGCATCCCATATAGTTTAAACAATAATAATGCATTAATGCAGCCGTAGTCGTCACAGTCACCGTCATCGGCACCGTCTGTCGTCGCGTGCGTCGGTCGTGCTGTGCAATGTACAGCAAAGCAGAGCATGGCATGACCATCATCAGCTTCAAACAATCGCCCTTCGATTGTCTCTTTTGCTCTGTGTATACAGTATATGTGCGTGTTTGTATGTGTGTTACCAAACAAAGCGAACGTATGGGGTAATAAGGTCAGCATGTAGTTGTCAATTGCGCCTAAGAGCCGGAAATCAATGAACGGGGATTACACAATTTAATAATTCATTATGTGCCATCGGAATACACTGGCAAGGCTCTGTGGCTCTGACCTGGCTCTGCCTATTCGCAATTTAAATTAAACCGATTAATACTCGAATAACGTATCGCGTATAGAGTTCCGTATAGCTTTGGTTTGCATTAAGGACGAACTCACCAATGCTATATTTTTTTTTTGAAACTTGCACCCCTATTGTGTACGGTGGACATATGGATCGAGTGTAGATAAGAGATTTTTGTGTAAAAATTGTTTGCATTGTTGTTTTTTTGTTTAATTTTTGTTTGCAATAATTGGCATCATTATTTTACTACATGGACATTGATGTTTTTCGTATATTAAATGGCAGCGAAATATAAAAGTCCATAAATTATGTCGTAATTGATAAATTGCGTTTTTTTGTTAAATTCTAAATATGCTTTTGTGTCTATACTCATATTTCTATGCACCTAGTCAACAAATTAGAACTATACCGAGAATAATGGGATATGATATGGCCGATTAGATTCTATATAATGACTACTATTATAATTATTGACGATTTGAAGTATGAGTTTCAATTCCAGCAGTGTTTTAAAATTATTTAAATAACGAATTGGGACGAAACGAATCTAACACACCAACATTCCAAAGTCGATACAGTTCTGTATAAAAAAGTTAATTTAAATCAGTTCATTCAATAATGAGAATAACGCTGAAAAATGCTGTTTATAGGAATGCAAAATAATTTTGTTTAAAGTATATTACAATAATTGATGACTAAATTAATTATTTTTATCAAAATTCTTGTAGTCGTTTTCGAGAAATTTAAGATTTAAAATTTACGGTTTTTCAACAAAATTTAAATTTTAAACAGTTTTATAGTTTTCGCCATGATATAAAATCATTGTTTATCGAGAATAGGTCTCGTATAGATAAGTTTTGTTTCAGCATGGTATCATTGAATTTTTTAAATATTTTTGTGGAGTTGAAATTATGTACATATGTATATTGAATTAGAGTTTGTTTGAATTCAGAAGCTGTTTTTTTGATTTTGTTTTAAATTACAGAACGAACAAATAATAAAGAACGATCTTTTACTACATTACTGCCTATATGTATGTATGTCTGCATATTTATACAAAATAGAATTTTGAATTGCTGCTATATACATCATGTTCACAAAAAGTACTAAAAATTCATACAAAAAAAGTGCGTTTACGCCTAAGTGTACAGTTGTTACGGTCGGTGCTTTGAACTGTGTTTCATATGAGCGAGTTTAAATAAAAAAACAAAAATTAAATCTCGATTATATAAAAGAGAAATGTGGTCCGTGTGTGCACGTATAAGGCCTAGTTTAAACGAAATTACACCGCACGTTTTTTATAGTATTCGAGTTTTACCGAACAAACAGCGGGGTGTTCACATGGCACTTTTTGATTCGATTAAAAATCGAAAAGCTGCCGGATAAATAAGAATGTACTGCATAATGAAGTGGAAGCGCTTCATATTCGTATTATTCGTCATCTGGAGCGTAGCAAAACTTCTAATCTGTTCAAAATGCTATTTAAAAATTATAGAAAGAAATAATTTGAAATGAAATATTCTGTGTTAATTTCTGTCCTTTATATTTAATAAAACTTTCGTTTACAATTAATTTTAAATACATTAATTATTGTAGCGTATTAATGTTGATTAATTTATTGTCGTTATTATAATACTTTTTTTATTTTGATGTAAAGGCTGGTAATATTGTTTCGACTATAAGTTCTTGTGTTATATTTCAACATAAATATACAAACAAACTTGTTTTGGAATCGTAAAGAAAAATCTACATAAATCCTGTTTAAAAGCAGAAGGCTAGTAGGTATGCTAAAAACAATGTTAAACGAAAAAAAAAATTAGTGGTGAGATTTTTTTTTCGGAAATAAAACATCTGGGGTGAAACGAAAAATATCTTCTTTTTTTTCCCACATAACATTGTCACAGACGCGATTTTTACAAACATTTTGTGATCTGTCCCACAAAATGGGTTTTTGTTGCACCAAAGAAACAAATAAAAGGTCCAATAATGTCTATATTCGCTAAAGAGTCGGCCGCCATATTTATTTTAAAATCGTTAGATCACTCCTTTCCTTACAAAATATGTTACAACACTGACCACACAAAATTCCTATGAATTTTGAAAATTTCCCAGTTTAAATGTTGACTTGAATTTTAATGGAGAAAGAGTGAATAAAATATATTGATTACTGAATCATACAAATAGAAGTTAAGACCTCGATACCATCATCGGGCTATGAATATGTTAACTTAAGGCGGGCCATGCATAACACACTTCTGACAATATTTTTCTAGGTACATAAATTCAAATAGAGAGTAAAAACGTGGGTCAACCTTACTGATTTTGGCGGATTAACTGAGGTTCAATAAAGAATTCAAGCATTTAATAAACTGAACTATAGTCGAACTAAAGATAATCCGCAAAAATCGGTGGGTTAAAATCTTGAGCCAGTGTTAAACCACGGTTTAAATGTTTTATTTGACATAACATAAAATAATATGGTAGGGTAGAGTATTTGATTTAATAAATATCCCAAAAATTTCCTTTTGTTGTTTTCCATTGGGTTCATTCACTCATTCTGAAATCGAGTGGAACAGTGTTAATTGATACAACTCATTTTTGATCTTTTGTCTAATTCAAAATGTATTTGAATCGATTGAAATTTATATGATTTAAATTCCCCAACAGTTATAAAACCACAACATTTGTAGAGGAGCATAATCATGTAAATTTTTTTTTTTTTAAATTGTTAAATTTTTCATCAAATTTTGAATTTACACACATACATTTTGTGTGAATTTTTTTTTTGAGATTTTAACCTTTATTTTAATCAAAATCCATTTTTTTTGCCAAAAATTGATATAACCAATATAACCTGTTGAAATAATCATAAAACATTTGTTGACATTATTTAAGAGGAGACATAGACTAATATACCTGGTAAGTTTTGTCTCAATATTTTATAAAATCTCATCAACTTTTAAATTCAAAGTTTCGAAAATCAAATTGATTTTCCACTTAATCACATTTTTAGTATGAAGTTTTTCAAAATCTTACAATAGTTTTTAAATATAAATTTAGATCACCATTTTCCAATTAATTATTTATCTCATTCATAAAGATCTATTAAGTATTAAGCAAGTTTCAAGCCTCAAAAGGTAGCTTAATCGGGCTTATTTTATAATTTAACTATTTTTTTTAAATTAAAATCAATTTTATTGAGTTTTTTTTTTATTGAAGTGCACCTACTGTTTTCCCCGTTAGATTTAAAAATATGAAACCACTGACATATTTGTAGAGAAGCTATAGACCTACAATCGTAAATAATTTTGTTTTGGAAATTTTAAAAATTTTCATCAAGTTTTGAATTTAGAAGAGCAAATATAAAGTTCACGGGACATTTACACACCCTTTTAGTATGAATTGTTTGACCCCTTCCCAAAAATTTTCTATGTTTAGGGTTTTTTTTAGAGACCTTAACCTTAAAGATCTGACCAGTACAAATGAAGTTAGGATTTTTGAAAAGGAAAAAAGCCGAATAGAAATAATTTTTCTATTCAGATAACTGTGCTTTCCCACTGGTGAGTGATGGTTGTCAATGGACAAATAAATCAATTCGGTTGTTTTTTTTTCGGTTTTTCGATTATTTTAAATTTAAGATTGTGAAGCTTGTGTAGCACGTACATTATCAAATGAGGTATCAAAATAATCGCTGTATTATTGACTTGTGGTATAAGAGAAAACTAAATCCATCGACGATCGCAATCAATAGTTATTATCCAATATGTGAAAACTTTGTAATACATTCATTTTCCCCCTCCACGGTACAGCACACATACCATTTTTTTACCAAATATTTGAATCTATAGTCTCAATCACACATACAAATTTCAGACTTCTTAGCCAACACCATCAAAAGATAAAATTCAACAAACCCTTTATTCGGTTGATTTTTATAAACGTGTGGTTTTCTACCGTGTGAATGACATGATATAAATCTATGAGCCACGAGAGGTGAATACGTCGCAAAACGTACGGTTTTGTTGACAAGGACGTCAGGTTTTCGATCGACGTGTGCAGGTGAAAACGTTTTTCTGCAGAAAAATCATCGTGTGAACAGTTCTATGTAAATGTATGGGCCACTGCGTATACAGCTAAAAAACGTGCGGTATAATCTCGTGTGAACTGGACCTAACTCGAGATTGGATCGTTCGATTTTCACGATTTTGGGCTTAATAAATTCGTATTAGCTCAAGGAAGGACATAGGACCTGGAGGAAAATCCCGGAAAATTTCCAGGAAAATTGGAAAACAGGGAACTCGAGAATGGTTACTTCAATTTTTACGATTTAGGGCTTTATAAATTCGTATTAGCACAACGAAGGGCATGGGAAACTGGAAAATTCCCAGAAAAATTGTAAATCCGGGAAAATCCAGTTTAAGTGCATAACTCGAGAGCGATTACTTTGCTTTTCACAATTTAGGGCTAGATAGTATTGGCCCCAGGAAGGGCATAAAAGACACTGGAGGAAAATCCTCGAAAATTTTCAGTAAAATTGGTAGTCCCGGAACATCATTTGATTTCATGATTTTGGGATTAATAGATTCGTGATGGCCTAAGGAAGGAATATGAGGTGTCCTTTTCGTTTGGTCATTCAAATTGTATTATATTTGCTATTGCATGCGGTCAGATAAAATTAAATTTAATTAATTTTTCTTTTAATTTTCACTGTGTTCAAGGTATTTGTATGTTTACCAAGTGCGAACTATTTGCCATTCGTATTTAAGCGTCTTCAATTTCCGACGCATCTCGCTTTTGCTATGACAATCAATAAGTCGCAAGGACAATCGCTGGATGTTTGTGACATCAATCTTGAATTCCCATGTTTCTCACATGGTCAGTTGTATGTGGCGTGCTCACGTATCGGCAAACCTACCGCTTTGTACGTGTACGCGCCTTGTACCATAAAGCTCTTCAGCAAAAAAGTAGAAGGTTGGCCGACACGCCAATCATTTTGGTTTGATTGAAACACATCGACATTTTTAATTTAGTTATTTTTATTGTATTTAATAAAACATTAGAATAAAGAATTTTAATTGACCGATTTACATGAAACAGCATTGTGCAAATTATATTTTTATTCGACGAAATAAAAAGTTATTTTCAAAAAAATGTGTTTTTAAATATGTTTTTAATTTATTTTCACTTAATCGAATTAAATATTTTAATAGTTCTTAGGTATACAGTTCTTAACATACTACTCGGAAACTACTGGAAAACTCCTTCTGTGTTGTATCTATTTATATCGTTGTCCTAATGAGTTTGGTTTTCTTGTTGGTTCATTACTTTAGTATCTTATATCTATATTTTGTATTTATTATATTGTTTGGTTGATCATAAAATATATATTAGCTATGGTAATCTTTATTGTAGTATGCTTGTTTATTTGTATATTTGCTTGTAGATCATTACATTAGCGATCCTGTTTATTTTATTATTTCTTCTTATTCCCTGCTCGAAGTACAGTTGGGTGTTTATAACTTGAACGCTCGGAATTATTATTTTCTTTACATAAATGAATTTTGGCGGAACGAAGTTCGCCGGGTCAGCTAGTTAATTATAATCTATAAATAATTTTTTGTATTTTATATTTATTTGTTTATTTTTATTATTACTAATTTTTGCTTTTCAAACTTGTTAGTAGAAATAGTTTTTGTAATTTACTATCAATTCAATAAATAACCAACAATATTTACTAACTTATTTTCATTTTTTTTTTAATTTTCCATGAATTAAGTAATTACCTGAACATATAACTTCGATTATATTGATCAGATCTTCAGTCTCTTAAGAAATATCAGGCTACATTCTGTATACAAACTGTTGGGAAGGGACAAAAAATCTCATACTATAATGGTGTTAAAAGACCTCATTAATTTGGTTTTCCGATTTGGCCATTTTATTAGTCTTATAACTTGAGTTATACTGTCGGCTATTTAAGAACAAGCATTTTACTTATTTAACTTTTTTTTCTTAATTCCTCTAGCATGGTGGTTTTTGTTATTTACAAGCCATAGTTATTTCAAAACAATTTGATTTAGTGGAAAATCAATTCGATTCTTGGCATTATAAAATTTAAAAGTAGGTGAAAAAGTTGCTTATGTGTGCGTTCATCGATCAACTAGTGTTTAATTTCGGTAAGAGTTGCATGTGCGCGCTTAGCCTAATAGTACAGTTTTGATTTTTTTGTTTGAAATTCTTGTAAAATTCTAAGCATTTTACTTATTTAACTTTTTTTTCTTAATTCCTCTAGCATGGTGGTTTTTGTTATTTACAAGCCATAGTTATTTCAAAACAAACTCTTGGAAAAACAAAAATACTAGAAACAGGCGGGGGGGGGGGTGTACTACATGGGTACAAATAATATAAAAAGACAATATCCCAAATTTTTTTTTGCAGATTTTGATCTTAAAAAAAGCTTTCTATTGAATTTTTTACCAGTTGTTGAATACGTTTTTTAAAAAAAAAAAAATCGGGTGGCACAACGGCTCATGAAGAACCAAACCAGGGCCTAGTGACTAACAACTCGCAACCATTCCTGTGTGCGCCTTTCGACAGGAATGGCTAGCCGAACGGCTAGACGAGAAGGACTTATTCGTGACAAGTGATACTCTTGGAGGATTTGTCAATTCATCGCAAGAGGCAGTAGCCCTGAAAAAAAAATTTTTTAGTTTTTAGGTGGACGAGGCTGGGAAGCGATCCCAGACCTCCAGCGTGACAGTCGAACGCACTAACGATTACGCTACGGGCTACTACTGAATACGTTTTTATGTGTCAAAAAAAAAAGACTGGGTTCGGAATAATTTTTTGTTCTTGAAATATTTGTGACAAAAATTATTTTCAACTGTTTTTCATAGTTTTAAAAAAAAGTGTCCATTGAATTTTGTTTTAAATGCTTACCAATTTTGTATTGCGCAATTACGTGTAAAATTAAATTAGTCTGAAGTGAATATCTTTTTCCGTTCTCGGGATATTCGAGGTAAATGACGTTTTACAGCTCTGTTTTAAATTTCTGTAGTAAAGAAACGGTTAATTGAATTTGTAAGAAAACCTTTTCAGCACGTTATGACAATAGCCGTGTTTTTTTTGAGGCAGTGACTAGCAACTCAGCAAAATGTTTACACGCAACAACAACAATAACAAAACAAATTATTATAGAGAATTTTGTTTGTGATTTCCGTGTAAGACTTTTACTGAGTGGCTAGTCACTCTCTCAAAAAACACGGCTAGTATAACCTATCTGTAAAATTAAATGCACCCGAAGTCTATCTTTATTCATTCTCCATTACGTGCATATAGACATCTTGCTAAAAACGACGGATTCTGATTCTAGAGACCTAAAAACGTGAAGATATGTATGTCAAAATTTGCATTTCGACAAATCGCACCAATTACAAAAACTTCCAATGGGAAGTTAAAAATCGTTATAGCGTTTTTTTTTATTTAATTTTGTATAAATATAAAATTTATTGAACATCATGAAAAAATAAAATTTGGTGGGCCATTTTTCAGCATTTATTAAAATATAGTTTCACACACATTTTCTTAAAATAGTTTGCCTGTCTTCAAGACATTTGTTGAAATAATAATTTTTGTTCCTACTGTAAAGTAATAATAAACTTCTCTCATTACTGTTCCCTTTTTATACCAATTTTGACAGGTCTTACATGGCCTTTGATACATAACCTTGTAGTATTGAATTTGTCACGTTGTAAACCTTTTTCCTTTTTTTTTTTCAATAAAAGTTCTTACAACCAACAGGTTATGGGCCCAGGGTTCTTTGTTTCATATACAGAAAATTTAATTTAATTTTTTTTTTTATGTCCAAGAAAGATTTAGCTGCTGAGAGTTTTTCTGATTCTGCCATCGATGATCGTACGCTATTAGAAGAAGATAATATAGAAGAGATTATTCAGAATCCTGTAATTCTGATTGAAACCCACGTGACTATGTCAGATCATAAGGTATATCACATCCATCGATTTAATGGGCAGGATTATCATCTATGGCGAAGGCAAATGGAGATTTACATGACAGAGAATACACTTAAGCAATATATTTTGGGGACTCTAACTCGTCCTGCTACCAACTTTACTGCTTGGGATGAAAAGGACGCAGAGGCGCAGGCTTTTTTGATGCGTGGTCTGGAGTTAGCTCAGTTAAAATATTTATCTGACTGCACAACATCTGCTCAAATGTGGTCCAGATTAGGAACCGTGCACGCAGAAAAAGAGTGACCAATCTGTTCAGGTTCTTCTGGATAGGTTCATCAACTGCAAGATGGACGAAGACGAAAGCATGGCCGATTATGTTGCTAGGGTCACGCCTCTTGCTCAGCGTTTAAAAGACATGGAACTTGAGCAGAAGGGGCAAGTTGTATTAGCTAAAATTTTAGGAAGTTTTTCATGTCGATTTATGTGGAAAAATGAGTGTAGCTTCGATCGGTGGGGCTAATTATTTTATGCTCTTGAAGGATGACTGCTCCAGATTCTGCTTCGTATTCTTCCTAAAGAACAAAACATGTTTTGGAGAACCAGATGCAATTTTATGCGGAAGTTGAAGCAGATGGGCATCATATTAAGAGATTGAGAACTGTTGAAGGCTTAGAGTTTTGCAATGATGACGTGAAGAAGTTTCTTTTATCTAAAGGAATCAAGCATGAGCTGTCGACACCTAGAGCTCCTGAACAAAACGGATTTATAGAAAGACAAAACAGGACGATTGTAGAGAGTGCTAAGGCGATGTTACATGCTCGGAATTTGCCACAATATATTTGGAGTGAGGCTACTAATACTTCTGTTTATTTAAGAAATAGAACGGTATCGCGCACTTTTAATAGTGGCACTCCGTATGAGAAATGGTATGGAGTAAAACCTTCGGTGAAACATCTCAGAGTTTTGGGAAGTGAGTGCTATGTTCATATCCCAAAAGAACAACGGACAAAATGGGATACGAATTCTGTTAAATGTCAGATGGTAGGTTACAGTGAAGGAAACAAGGCATATAGAGTGTACGATGCAGCAGGAAGAAAGGTTTTCATCAGACGAGACGTTATATTTAATGAGATTTCTACAATGCCTCACGTTGTGGTCGACAAAGCACCAAGTGCAACAGAAAACTGCCATCAAGACCAGAGGGAGAACCAACGTCCAATGAATGCAGAAGAAGCTAATGAAGGTGACAAAAATAAACCAAAGTGGAAGAATCCAAGGTTACCAATTCCAAGAGATCCATATCCAAAACGGAATGAAAAGGGTGCTGATAAGATAGTAACGATGGCTGAGTTGTGTGTGGCTAGTTTAGATCCATATGATCTTGAGGAAGCGATGGAGGCTGAAGACTCGGGGAAGGATGGAGGCAATCAATGATGAGCTGGAGGCACTTGAAGAGAATAACACTTGGATTTTGGTTCCAAGACCAGTTGGTAAAAATGTCATAACGAATCGTTTGATTTTTAAGAAGAATTATAAAGCTGATGGGCGATAAATACAAAGCTCGACTTGTAGCAAGGGGTTGCTCGCAAAAGCATGGAGTGGATTACGAAGAAACCTTTGCTCCTGACGTCAGCTATGAGTCGGTAAGAACTCTGTTAGCAGTTGCAGCCGCTTTTGATCTAAACATATACCAGTATGACGTTAAGACCGCCTTCCTTCATGGAGACATCGAAAACGACATTTTTAAAGAACAACCATATGGTTTTGCAATGGACGATCGGGTATATTTTATGAAAAGAAGTCTGTATGGACTGAAGCAGTCATCACGACAATGGAACAAGAAGGTGGTCCAATTTTTATGTAGTTTTGGGTTGAAGCAATCAAATATGGATGCATGTGTTTTCTACAAAGAATCAAGTCGATTTTATCTTGCATTGTATGTGGACGATGGGCTTGTCTGCGGGTTTAATATGGCTGACATTCGTGAACTATTGAAACAATTACATATTAAGTTCAAGATAACATACAAAGAAGCGGAGTTCTTTGTTGGAATGCAGATTGAAAGGGACAGGAAGAAACGTAAAATTAAAATACACCAAGGTGCATATGCGAAGCGGGTACTAGAGCACTTTTATTACAGCGAAAGTACACCTGTCTCAATTCCAGCCGATCCTGGTATAAAATTTACAAAAACAGGTAGTGCAATAATTGCATCAATTATTGATGGTAATGAAACAAAATTATTTCCATATCGAGAAGCTATCGGTTCTCTGATGTATTTAATGATTTCTACCCGACCAGATTTAGCTTTTATTATTGGAGTCTTAAGTCGCTACATGGAAGACCCGAAACAAATGCATTGGCAAGGGATAAAACGAGTTCTTAAATATTTAAAGGGAACTTTGTCGCATGAAATAACTTATGGAGTGGGCACGAATGACACTAGGTTGACCGTTTATTCTGATACTGATTGGGCAGGCGATGTTGACACGAGATGCAGTACTACTGGATTGGTTTGTTTTCTCAACGGTGGACCTGTTGTTTGGAGTTCCAGAAAACTAAGTGTCATAGCAACATCGACTACCGAGGCGGAATTTGTGGCATTATGTTCAGCAACGAAGGCTACCGTTTGTCTGAGACGATTCTTAATTGACATCGGCTGCATGCAAACGGACCCGACACCAATGTTTTGCGACAATCAGAGGGCGATTACAATTGTAAGAAATCCAGAATCATCAAAGAGAACAAAACATATTGATACGCAGTTTTTTTACACTTGTGATCAACAACAGAGGAGAGATTAATGAGCAGTTCGTTTCTACAGATGACCAACTAGCTGACCCGTTGACGAAAGCGTTGGCTAAAGAAAATTTTGTAGACTGAGAGAGCTTTATGGAGTTTGTTAATTTTGATTACATTAACTATTGAATTTATATTGAGTTTTTAATAAAAAAAAAAAAAATGAGAGGGAGTGTTGAAATAATCATTTTTGTTCCTACTGTAAAGTAATAATAAACTTCTCTCATTACTGTACCCTTCTTATACCAATTTTGACAGGTCTTACATGGCCTTTGATACATAACCTTGTATTATTGAATTTGTCACGTTGTAAACCTTTTTCCTTTTTTTTTTTCTCAATAAAAGTTCTTACAACCAACAACATTGAATTTTCAAAACAAAACTATTTTTTTTTAACGTCCAAAATATATTTTTTTCGAAAATTTACAACAACAAAATTGTTAAAACTATAAAGGACCACATGTATAAGAAATTTGGCCGTAATCAGTGGAGGCATTAACAAAAAACTTTGAAAATACTATACTATTAATAGCAATTACTTTTTTTTTCAAACATTAACCCGTTTCTGAAAAAGCGAATTTTATGTATAAAAAGTAAATTTAAATCAGTTCATTCAATAATAAAAATAACGCTGAGAAAAATGCTGTTTATAGGAATGCAAAATAATTTTGTTTAAAGTATATTACAATAATTAATGATTAAATTAATTGTTTTTATCAAAATGTTTGTAGTCGTTTTCGAGAAATTTAAGATTTTTAATTTACGGTTTTCCAACATTGGATTGGTATGTACCTACGATGTTTTTTGGTGCAACAAACATGATTTTTGTTTGAGTTTCTCGAACATTTACCAAGTCGTTTTCAAAATATTGAGTTTTTTTTTAATTTTCAAAATATTTTTTTTTTCAAAAATTGTGCATCTCTGTTAACAAATTCAAAAACAATCAACAGAACAATTCTACTAGGAATACCAAAAATAACTATTTTTCGAAAAAAAAAATACAATAAAATAGCTGTAGGTATATAATATATATATCATCATTTTCTGGACTAAGTGTATATAAGTATACTTAATGATAATCTCTCGTGTAATTTCAACTGGATCCACTTCTGGTATTAAGTCTTAAATAAAAAAATGATAAAAATGTAAAAAAAATCCAAATTTAAATCCAACAGAATTGAATTTAAATCCAATTGATAGCTTTAACTCAACGAATATTGTAAACAATTATTGTAACCTCAATAATAAGTAACGCGAAAAATATAAACCCTTATATTATTACTTATAAGCCAATCCAATAAGACATTTTATAATTTGTTTTCTTTGAAATTAAATTTTTCAAAGGTGAACAGTTTTCAGTTCGGCAATTCTATAATCCTCTTATGCAAATTCCTCAAAAAAAAATATAAATAAATTTTATTTTCATAACGAACAAAGACTCAAACACTCACTAAGCTAACATAAATATGAAATGTTTTAAAATGTTTTCTTCTTGTCAGATACGAACATATGTAGCTTACCTATATGTATGTTTTTTACTTGCGATATTTTTTTTGTTATAAAAAGAAAATATTTGAAATGTTTTCAAAAGGAAATGCAAATACATATTTATTTTAGATTCGCAACACAAAAGTACAATCCTTCCTGTCTGTTGTACGAGTATTTCCTTCATTTAGTTTCCACAAAGCATGACGTAATATAAAAAGGGTCTTTTCCTGCACGCGTATGATAATTCGTTTCCCCCGAGGCAGGGCTCGGTCTTGGTACATTTATACTTACATATATCGCCGGGGCATCAGGCTCAGGGTGAACTATAAGTGCTACAAAAGTAGACAACATAATGCGAGATTCATTTTAATCACATTCATAAATTTCACCACCTCGTTTCATTGTTACCTTAATCTTACGACACTCTCCGTGCAACAAACCAAAAGCCGGCCGCCCGACCGTATGGTGCGTTCTCACATCATCACCACAATTCTCGGTTCTCAGCTGGGGCCCCCATTAAACAAAGCCCTTCACAGAGTTCAGACATCCTTCAAGTTTGCCCGATTAAATAAATGTATCCGTGTGGGACTATACTACGATATATATGTAGGTCCACCCAGACCCCAGTTACCCTCATTTTAGTCTTCTTCAATATAATAGTAGTACGAGTATATAGCAATAGGAAATAGCTTGCCGGCTGATGATGCTGCTAAAGTTTGAGGCAAAAACATTCGAAAATCATTTTTCAAAAAAGCAAATTCACTACGGAAGACCGAAATAGGTACGCACGCCTCCATCATTAAACTTGGTCCCATTTGCTTGAAGATTGGCGATGGACGTTTTACTTTGTGCACTGTTGCTTTTGACAGAACCAATCCTGTCACGTGCTGATTTGAAGTTTTGTATCCTTTGCGTTATTATTTCGATTAAATTTAGGAAGAATAAATTCAGGCGTTACCAACAATAGGTAAATTTTAACACTTCAGCAGGTTTTGCTTTTTCATGATGGTTGTTATTGTTGGTTGGATGACTCAGACACCGAGTGAATGTGGATGTGGACGACGAACGACGGACACACTTCTGTTTCATTTGTCAAAGCAATGTAGGTCTAGGTATAGGTGTTCATTTAATAGCCTGCTAAAAGTAATCAAGTCTAATGGAATTGTCTTAAATTGTGCTTCCCCAGTAAAATTGTTGTAAATTCTAGATTTTATCGCTAGATATATATTGTAATGGACTTTACGGCCGGTGTAACTGGACGTACATACTAAAAAGGTGACACAGTAGGATATTCGTCTTAAGGGGGTGCTGTGTGTCCTTGTTAAATTGTGATTTTTCGAGTGTGGAATGAGAGATTTATGATTACTCAGACATATTTTCAAGCTTTTATTAGACGGAATAACTTTGACAATTACAAGAAATCTGATTCAGATTTTATCAGATTGGTGGAAAAGTCTTAAATACCTATGTTTTTTTTGTCATATTTTTCCGAAAATGACTGTGACGATTTTGATAAAACTTGTTATCGAGTGCTGACTGCATAAAACTGTAGAACAATTTTAATAGGTATGCATATTTCAGGTTCGAACTCAGTAAAAATAAGGGGTGTTTTAAAAAAATGTAAAATGTTCATAAAAATCATAATTTATCACAAATATTTTCGATGTGCACTATCATAAATGAGGTGTCAAGAATATTATTGATCAAAGCCCTGTCTGTCCACATTTTAACGCGAAGGACCATAAGGTGTCAACTCCGTTACAAATTTTACAAGATTATATATGTTTGTTGATCAAATTTTTAATTTTCAATAATGTTATTGGGCTTTTTTGATCGTTATGTTCTGTATGCGAAATTAATTAAAAGAATTTCATATTTTCACCCTACGTTTCGTTGAAATTTCGCAACTTCTTCAGGGGTCACAATTAATTGTAGGTTTATAAATAACAAAATAATAATTATATTTTTTGAACATTTATTGGATAATAATTCAACTACAGACTTACTTGCTTTTGAATTTTACATTTATGATGTTATTTTTTGTATTATAAGAATTATTAAATTATTAAATAATTTAATAAAATAATAAATAAGTAATTTAAAATAATTTAATACAAAAAAAAAAAACTAGACCAAACAGAAAAAACACTTATATCACAATCGGTTTACTTTATCACATGAGTGTACATGGCTCTTAACTTGTATCTTCTTTGGTGTTCATGGTAAAACTTCAATAAATTGTGACCCCTGAAGAAGTTGAGAAATTTCAACGAAACGTAGGGTGAAAATATGGAATTCTTTTCATTTAATTCGCATACAGAACATAACGATCAAAAAAGCCCAATTATAAACATAATTACATGATTATATTGTTTGAATATTTCAAAAGCAATGTTAATATTTTAGAAACTTTTTGCATATGTACTGTATGTACCTCCATAAATTGATTTAAATTTTTAACCATTTATTGGGAAAGTGGGTCATTTGAGTGTGTTCGAATTTCTTTTGCTCGCCTGTCTAAGAAGGAAAGTTTAAAAATGTCAGCACAAAATCTGTAAACAAATGGGCTCAAACTTTTAACGTTTCCCTCTCATCGATATTTTATTTATTTTTTCATACAAAATACGAACAACTTTGGAATTGGATAACTTCCTAACCGTTGAACCTGGAAGAAGTAAGTTAACATATTTAATTAACAATGAAGACGAAGAAATTTTAATATTAAAATATTAAAATTACTCCTGTTTAAGGGGATTGAATGCATATAATTATAAGTGAATGAATAAGAATTATCATATTCATTCACTCCTCTGAAAACAGAAGTAATTTTAATAATTTAAATTTGTTCATCTTCATTGTTATAAAAAACCTGACCACAGATAATTATTTAAACAAATTCCCCTAGAAAAATAAAACTCGCAGTATCTTCTTTGCTATGATTTTAATAAGAGTCGGTACACATCGACCAAAATTTGTGTCTTAGTAGGGTATGACATAATGACTGAAGAGCCCACTGTCATATCTGGGCGAAACACATTAAATTTTTGGAGTTGATGTCACTTGTACATTTATATTTATTTAACGGCAGTGCGGTGAAAACTCAAGATATCTTTCTTAATTCTTTTTTTCTTCTTCTTCTTCTTTTTTTTTTTTTAAATGAAATCATTAATATCAAAACAGTCAGAATACTTTAAAGCCTTAAAGTTTCTCTTAAAAAGGAGAACTAAAAAGTTAATCAGCTGATTTTAGATATGCTTAGTGCCTGTATTGATAATTGATTTTCTTGAAATTTTAAGAGGATTATTTTTCCTAAGCCTTATTTATTCATAAATATATTTTTCCTTTTAGGGCCAATTGAAAAAATATATAATTCGTGGTTTAGACCTAGTTTAAGATTTTAATCCACTGATTCTGGAGTTTTACACGCAAGAAAAATGTGACTGTTTATAATTATGTAATTAATTTGTCACCACTTAGAAACCTGTTCAGTTTTACTGAACTTGGGATAGTGTTGGACTCAAAATTAACTTTTATTGACCATTTTGACTACATTATTAAAAAAGCTAACAGGGCTCTCGATTTTATTAAGAGATTTGCTAGAGAATTTCGTGATCCTTATGTTCTAAAAACTCTTTATGTCTCATTTGTAAGATCCATCTTAGAGTATGGTTGTGTTGTATGGGCGCCATATTATGCGGTTTTCATATAAATAGATTGGAGTCCGTTCAAAGAAGATTTATGAGATTTTGCTTAAGATTTCTACCATGGTCGAATCGAATTATCTTGCCACCTTACGCTCAACGTATTCAACTAATAAATCTTCCATCTCTAACGAGTCACAGAGCGTATCTACAATTTTGTTTTATTGTCGGGATAATCAATGGATTGATTTCAGCTCCATTGATCCTCTGTCGATTAAATTGAATTGCTAGTCAGCACAGTTTGAGAAGGCAGTTGCCAATTTCTAACATTTACAGTAGATCAAACTACTGTGCTAATAGTCCTTTTAACCTTTTAATTGATATTTACAATAAAAATACAAATATAATTAATTCCAGCAATGACAATGTAAAATCACTTAACTTAAGAAAAATATTTTTTAGTCATAATAATCCATAATGTACATTAGATGTAAGTTTTCTTTTTCTTTTGTTATAATTAAAAAAGAATGTATCGTTAGTAGGTACTTAAAGAAATAAAATAAATAAATAAAATAAATAAACATAACTCACATTCAACCAGGTTCAAGCATCTTATTGGCTTTTAGAGCATAATTGTTCTTTAAACCATGGATTGAATCTCAGTTAATTTCCTGAAATCAGTTGATTTGAATTTTGTTAACAGAGCTAAGTCAACGGATTAAATATTTGTACAAATGGCCTTCAAAAGAAATAGAATTATCAAAATGAAATCGATCAATGCTGAAAATTATTTAAAGTTTTTAAAAGGAATTAAATTATTTACTTTCAAGATTCTACTTTATCCTCATTTTATTTCAAGACGATTTTTTCAAACTGTGTGTTTTGTTTCAATGGAACCATATCTGATAAAAGATAGAATGTTTTGGAAGAATTTAAAAGCATGCAATTATTGTTGTAAATGGTTTAAATTCCTACGCAATTACATGAACAAAAATGTAAAACTATGAAAACAAACATTTTAAAATCGTTGGAAATTTTTTTTTTAAATAACTTTTTATAAATAGAATATTAAAATATCTTTAGAAAAAAAATTGAAAAGCCAATTTTAAGAAGGTAATTATTAATATCCCAGATTTTGAAAAAAAAAAAAAAATGAAAATCATACAAACTGTTTTTTTTTTTTTTGAAAATTTTGATATGCCATATTTTATTTATACATTTTAAAAACTTCAGTTTTAAATTCCAATAATAAAAATGCAAAATTAAACTGTTTTTTATTTCTCAAAATTAGATTACAATAATTAAAGACTACACTACACTTTTTTTCTCCAAATTCTTGGAGCCGTTTTCGAAAAAAAAGTAAGGTTTTTCTTAACGGATTTTCGACTTATAAAGGGTTTTCCATTAGGGAAGGGTTGATTTTGACAGCTCGTGGCGGCCATATTATTTTTTTTTACTTTCTGTCAAAATATCGTCTTTTATTCAGTTTCTAAAGAAAAATCATCATGGTTAGTCACAGCGTCCAGCAACAAATAAAATTTTATTATCAAAATGGGTGTTCTGATGATCCCAGTTTTGGTCGAAAAATCATTTTTAGCGATGAGGCCACCACCAGAATGATAGGGCTCCCAAATAAAGATATAACCTTATTGAGATCTCATATAGGTATAACTTGTTTTATTCAATTTTAAAATCGACCCGCCCTTAATGGAGAATCCTTTATATGATAGACAACGTTATTTTTTGAATTCAGAAACAATTTTTTTTTTCAAATATTCTAGAAGATAATAGAATACCACTTTTAATCAAGTTTTGAAAATATTGACTAAGTTGTTATAAAAATCTATATAAATAAAAATGAATCGCTTGTGTTGGTTATTGTTAGGACAAAGGTTATATAGAAGAAAATTAAATCAAAATAATTTTTTATTTTGTTGACACTTCTAATGACCACACTTCTATTCCACAAAATTTTTATCAATTCACAACGTGGAAGGAAGAATTAATATCAAAAGTGTTACCAAACATTGGTGATGTAATTATGTAATTTGCTTGGTTGAGCAAACGAGCCATTTAAACAGCTAAAATAAGGATGTAGATGGTTTGAATATACAAATTCAGGGTCAAATTGATGGACAAATGCATTCATTTAAGCCGATTGATTCCATTGTCGATCCAAACGAAGTAGTCGATAATCCAATTGAATTCTAAAATTCATTGGATTTGCCAGGATTACCGCCAAACAATTTATAGCTCAAAGGTTAGCTCTGATGTGATAATTATGTAACCCAATCTAAATTAGCCAAAATTGTGTAACGGATCAAGACTCGCTGATTATAAACAAATTATGACAAATTTGTTGAAGCTACTATATAATCATAGGAAAGTTCAAAGGCGAGGATGTGCTAATTCTAAGAATACCATTAACACCAAGTGCACCTTATGCACTCGCAATGACAGTTAATAAATCCCAAGGACAATCGTTAGAAGTGTGTGGAATTAACCTTGAATTGTCGTGTTTTTCGCATGGTCAGTTGTACGCCTTATACATTATCAGGCAATATGGTGGAATACTTAAAACAGAACTAATTTTAATATATTAATAAATAAATTTCTTCATCTTAATTATTGGAAACGGTAGTATTGCAAACGGGAGATTTTGTCTCATCTTTTTGTCATTAAGTACGTAACGTGTAACATTTTCGGTATTTTGTAATTTGACGGGTTAATCACTTTCAGTACATCAATCGTGTCGATACACCAAACGTGTCAATTGTTGATAATCCAACTGATTTGAATTTACCGGAAGTGTTACAATACCTGCGACTGTACACCTCCCGTGCGAAGCCGAGGCGGGCATAAATAGTAAAACAAATCTTTTAGGAACTTCTAAAATATTCACAAAAAAAAAAAAAATATGGCGTTACGAACTTCGCCGGGCTCTGTAACGACAATTGTTGACCGAAACGTTGTTTCAAGCCTAATTTTCGAAAAAATGGTCCAATTATGACCTACCCTCTACCTATGTAAATGTTTTCCTGTTTTAATTTAAATTAACTTTGCAGATCTAATTTAGTCAGACGATTACGAATTCGCACATACATACATATGTATTTCTATCAAATTGTTTTAATTGTTGCTGAATCCTAAGATTTTCTTTAGAGTAAAATTAAAAGGAATTAAATTTTCTTAAGATTTTCAACACTTTCACTTGACTTTAATAGGTTTCTAAGAAAACATTCTATGAATTTCAAAGTAGCAATGTCTATATCATTGTTAGCAATATCAAATGAATCACTTGTTTCCATAAATGTGACTATCCCAATTCATATGAAACTTCTTTCATTTTCAACAAACATCAATTTCCAAACATTACAATAGTCAGAAATCATAAATCTAAGCTATTCCCATTTCAAAAGCAAAATTCAGGCAAAAATATAGTATGTATGATAGTATTAGGAAAAACGTGTATTCATTATGATGAAAAGTTCGTTCCTTGGCTTGTACCTACTCGTATATGGATTATGGAATATAATACAATTGTGTCTGAATAATTCGTAAGACCCCATATACAAAGCCTTTTGCTTTTTGTAAGCATTCTACATATACCTACCGTGTATATTTTACGTATGCATGTATTTGTATGTATTGTGTATAAAGATTTTGTGGAGCATTTATCTAATAGGTTCTAAGGTAGTTGAAAGCAATATTTCATAAGGCTTAGTTTGCGGCAGAATTATGGTTGGCTACGTGGCTTGGGATTGGGCTTAGGCTAGGTATAGGTATAGTTTCCAGATCAAAGCCCATCCAGCTGCCAGTTTATGAGATCAAAATCCTTTTGTGCATGCTAAGGCACTGACTTTATGTTGTGGTGAGTGCAAAAGGCTTATCCCATTGAAATTGTCTGCGTGTGTTTTGAATTCGTCCTTGATGCAAAATATGCCTCCATGGCATAACAAACCTGCCAAGGATATACACAAAACCAGGCGCGAACGCAGGAAAAAATTTCGGGGGGGGGGGGGGGTTTAAACTGAAAACTTAAAAATTAAGAGTGAAATTGTATGGCGAGGAAGTGAAATTCATACATTTCGGGGGGCGGGGGCGATTGAACCCCCGAACCCCCCCTGCGTTCACGCCTGCACAAAACCTACAAACAAACATGGATACCTAAACAACACAGCCTTCCATTGTGGTGATATAGTAGATATTATAGTCTGGAGGGACATCCCAAACCCGAAAACCGCTTTAATCAAATTATGCACAATGTTTCGAGATAATTCCGGGGTTAGAAAACAATTCATTGCCGCCATAATATTTTGAAGACTTACGCAATGATGTTTCTGCATCATCATCATAACTGCAGCAGGACTATCCTGTTACCTCCACTGTAAAATTTTAACTCTTTGTTCCCCGGCAAAACAACGTGAATATGTAGGAAGGTACACCTCCTGCAGGTAAAGGTATATCATCCAGCATGTAAGGAAACCTTAGGAAAGAAAATCTTGCAAAACATTCATTCTCTTTGCAAAAACAAGGACAAATGAATTGGATTTTTGGAATTGTTGATACCGGACTCCAGAATTTTACATGGAACTCAGAATGAAATGAAATATGTTTTTTTTTTTTTTTTAAAGAAGCTATACCTATGTAATATTTCATTGAACTGCCAATTGTTTCAAGTTTTTTAATGAATGAAATGGATCTTTGGAAGCTAAATTGGATTTTCTTGGAACATTTGCATCACTAAAGATCAATGCAAATTGAAAATTCTTTGTACACATGAAGCTGTGAACTGGGGTTTAATGGAAAAACTGACTTTAAATGGTGTTCTTGTTGAAAGAAGTGGGATTTATTGGAAATGTGTTAAAAGGAGATGGGATTGGAGTTTCTGAACAAACAAAATAAACAAACATTTTAGTCTTGAAAAAGTAAGCAGAAGATTCTTTCAAACGTTTTATATGAAAAAAAACCTTCAAGTCTTTGGCCTTCAGGCTTCGAAAGTTTATTAGAAATCGACAAAAAATTTGAATGCAGAATTTTATAAAATTGAACTGGAATATAATGTACATCTCATGATTTGAATTCTCAAAAGCCTCCCTGGCTGGAAAAATGAAAAGTTTCTGTCTATTTGGGCAAGGCCCTAGTAAGTTTTTAGTAGGCAAAATCTAGACAAGGAAAACTTGTCATATATGTACTTGGCAAGCCCTTGATGGGTTTAAAAATAAAAAATTGGGTGGCACAATGGCTCATGAAGAACAAGGGCCTAGTGACTAACAACTCGCAACCAAGCCGTTCGGTTCATGACAAGTGCTACTCTTGGAGGATAAGTCAGTTCCTCGCAAGATGGAGCAGCCCTGAAAAACAACAAAAGTAGGGATCTGCTAAATAGAGATTACAGGCTCGTTTTGTACAAATTATGGTTTGTGTTACCAAAATGAATAAAGTACAAATGAATACAAATGAAAATGAACTTTAGCGTAGTAGGGGCATTTTGCGAAAAATTTGGTTGGTGTTACCACAGATGCTACTAAAAAAATTAAAATGAACATATCTTTGTAAGCGATGAACAGCGTAGCGTTTTGAATTGGTGGTTGGGTGCTTGTGCAATTTGCTTGTGCTTTGTGCTACCAAAGAAGAAAGAAGAGAACGAAAGAATGAAAAATAAACGATGACAGAAATAATGAGCTATATGTTTGTATGTTTTATTTGCAGATGCAGACTGCAGAGCACAACTACGGCAGAGTATCGAATTTTCGGTTGGTATGTTGTGTACAGTCACAGTGCGTGTTTAGTTGTTTAAAGAGTGTTGTGGGTAGGAAAGGAATATAGGATACCACAAACCACAGAAGAATTTACAAAAGTTTTGAACCTATTTATTATTATGTAGACGTATAATAATAAATTTAAAATATCTTTTTCACAAAAACAAGTAACTTTTCTACAAAAAAAAATAAATGTTTAATAAAAAAAATTACTTTTTTAGAAAAAAAAAAACATTTCTACAAAAGAAAAAACGGGCGCCTTGGTCCTGCAACCAACTAGTCTCTAATATTAAGATTTTAACATACTTCATTAAGCCAGACATAAAAAAATAATTGAAAAATAAAATAACAATCTATATTGCATAAAAACTTCGAAAAAAAAATGAAAATTAATTTGAGCACGATCAGGTGACCTCGGTGGTGCAATTCATAGTGCAGCGACCTCTGAGGTACCTTGGTTCAAATCCAGTTGACGGCAAAATAATTTATAAATTGAAAATTGGAACTATAGACTAAGCACCACTAAAGGAATCTGATGATTGTTGTGGCAGCCAGGAAATTGCAATAATTCCAGCCTATATAATACTCGGTAGTAGCCAACACAAGTGGTTGTTGTTCATTCAAAACCTTCAATGCAAATATGACGGAGCGAAAGCTATGCAGCCTAACTGCAAGTGTTATCACGAGAAAACACCTTTGAATTTGAGTTAATGTTTTTGTACCTCCCTAATTGACTTAATTATTCAAAACTTAATACGGAAAATTGATGTGGTACAAAATTTGTAATTTAAGGTTCTTGGTAGCATATTCTCTACATATAGTAGAGAATTAAATAGTTGTAGATATAATAGAAAATTTAAAATGTAGTACTTTTTGAATTATGATTAAAAAAAATGAGCATTTTGTGGCACCGCATCACACAGGTACAATCGTTCCTAACCTTATGTTTTCTTGGATTTAATTAAAATAATCTATTTCGCAGCTCGTACCACTGGAAAAATAGAAGTTCTATACAGTAGACGCCCCTTATAGTCACAAGAAGATGAGAGGGCACAAATGTGACTATGCTTGTACCCAATTCTGAAGATGGTTTGTCCCAAACAAAAAAGATCGGATCAATATGAATGAGGTGAAAATTTAAAGCAGGGATGACTTAAATTTGTATGCAAACTTAATCGGAAAATGTTCTACAAATTCATTCTAAAAATGTGATTGAGTTAATAGTCGTGTCGGTATTTGGCGCATAAAATTGAAAAGTTGATACAAAATTTTACAAATTTGTAAAATAAAACCCACGCACTTATTGACTTCTTGACTTAAACCTCCACCGATAACGTATAAGATAATGTTAACAAAAAAATTGTTGATTGATTTAACAAGAGCAAAACGAATTAATATAAAATAAATTCGTGACTTACAAAATTCTAAACGGATCCTCCAGATTAAGTTTTAAAAATACTGCCCTTGAGATCTACACAAAAAAAAAATCTACAAATTCTTGAAAACTTCGAAAAATTAAAAACAATTTTCACCTACCTAATTTACTTAATTATTCAGAAATTATTAATTTAAGTTCGTTGGTTGGCATATTCTTTACATAAACTAGAGATTACAAAGTTGGAAATCCAATACAAAATTTAAATTTAATGGCGCAAAATTTCATCCGATTTAGTACGATGTTAAATCATACATATATAGTATGATACTAGGTTTAAAATTGTGTTTTGCTAATTTTAAATGAGTTAAACACAGTTTTACCCCCTAACATTTTACTAAAGTTAAAATCACCAACTGGCTATTCTATCTTTTTAGTATCGTACTAAATACATTGGGGCATATTCATAGTCATTTTAGACCTGGGTCTAAGTTAAACATAGCTTTGGTTGAATTTTGTAGTAGCCCGTTGCGTAATGGTTAATGCGTTCGACTGTCACGCTGGAGGTCTGGGATCGCTTCCCAGCCTCGTCCACCTAAAAAAGTAAAAAAAAGTTTTTTTTTCAGGGCTACTGCCTCTTGCAAGGAATTGACAAATCCTCCAAGAGTATCACTTGTCACGAATAAGTGCTTCTCGTCTAGCCGTTCGGATTCGGCATAAAATTGTAGGTCCCTTCCATTCCTGTCGAAAAGCGCACACAGGAATGGTTGCGAGTTGTTAGTCACTAGGCCCTGGTTCTTCATGAGCCGTTGTGCCAGCCGATTTTTTTTTTTTTTTTGGTTGAATTTTCGGACGTTGATTCTATTTTTTTAAGGTTATCATTTCAAAATATTTGAAGTTATTTGTGTAGTATACCAAGTTAATTATCTTATAAAAATATAAAACCAACAATTTGTAATTAAAATCGGTCAGTATTCATTGAGCCAAAATTGTCTTAAACTGTAGTTTAGTTAAACCTGGGTCTATCTGCGACTATGAATATGCCCCATTATGTGCATTTTACTCCAGGACCCGAAGTTTCCATTAAACATTTTTGAAAAGTTGTTTCTTGCAACATTTTGACTTTTAGCGTATTTAAGGGTGGTTTTAAAAATGTCAAAATTACACAACATATAGGTGGTATAGGTATATATTTTTTGTAGAATTTTGAAAGCGATATCATTGCTTGTTTTTCAAAATATTTGAGTTGAAAAAAATTTGTTAAGAATTTTTAATATTTTTTGTTCCAGATTTTTTGTTCTAAAAAAAACGGTTTATTGAATTTTTTTTAAAAAATTATCAGTTGTTGACTACGTCATAATATGTAAAAAAAAATAGACTGGGTTCAGAATAATTTTTTGTTCTTGAAATATTTGAGACGTAAATTATTTTTCAAATTTTTTTAGTTAAGTTTAAAAAAAAGTGCGTGCTGATTTTTTTTTTTAATATTTACCAATTTGGTGTTGTGTAATTTAGTGTAAATTAAAATTAGTCTGAAGTAAATATCTTATTCCGTTCTCGAGATATTCCAGATAAATGACATTTTACAGCTCCTTTTTAAATTGCTGTAGTAAAAAAACGGTTTATTGAATTTGTTTGAAAACCTTTTCAGCACGTTATGACACTATTATCTGTAAAATAAAATTTATCCGAGGTCGATATCTATTCATTCTCGAGATATGGTGGACGAAAAAAGTACCCCGAACATACGTACATACACCCATACAGACATCTGGCTAAAAACCACGAATTCTGATTCTAGAGACCTCAAAACGTGAAGATATGTCAAAATGTTCAATTCGGAAAAACGCACCAATTACAATAACTTCCAATGGGAAGTTAATAATAAAAACATAAACATCGAATACTTATTTAAAGCACATGATGGGTTTCCATCAACATATGATGAATTTACAACGCATAAAAACAATAATTGTGTTCATCAAATTCAAACCCTACAAATGCAGTTTACTAGTTAGCAAAAGGTTTAAAATTTTGGAATCGGTAGTAAATTGCTAAATACTTAGGAAATTGCTAACTAGTAAAATGTAAGCCCCAACAATAGGTTGTTTAAAATTTGGCGCCGATGCTTTTTGAATTATTAGACAAGCTGTTGTGACTCTAAATTGGACAGATAAAATCGTTCCTTACTTTATATTTTACTGAAGGATTTCAATCTTCTATTTCTCTTGTCAGCAATTAAGCCTTTATGTTAATCAAACATAGCCATGCACTTATTGAAAGCTCCAAACGTTCTGAAACAACCAACAAAAACTATTCTTATGGCAAGAATTAACTGGCTGAACATCAATAGCAGTAGGTTCACTTGTAGTTGAAAATAGATAGTTCAATTGACGAAGTCCAAAGCATGAGCACAGTATACAGTCGAGCCCATTCATAGCCATTTATGATGATGAAATAAAAAAATGTGCTTTTATCCGACACAGAAAAAAAAGAATACAAACAAAAAAAAGTTCCAGTGTTACTTTGCAGGTGTTAATTATCAAACAAAATTCGGTGCAGTATAAAATTGAGAAAACTTCAACTTTTTGCTACAGTCATTAGTCAGTTGTCAGTAAAAGTAGAATAACAGATTTAGGCATGATGATATTTGCCAAAAAATTAGTAATGATAGGAAGATGTACCTAATTCGCTGGCATCTTCTATCACCGGGAAATGGTTGAGCCTTATGGTATAGGTAGCTGTGGATGAAGCTTGTACATCACTGTCAAAGTAGAAGGATAGGAAAACTGTGAAGAGATCTACAATATAACGTTTTAGTTTTTGCTAGAAATGTATGGTGTGGCACAAAGTTGAGCACTCTTGGTTGAAGTTACAGTCTTGTTTTCAGCCACCAGTTACCTACAACTATTTTTTTAGCTTTCACAAATGAAAAGTTGACCAAATTAAAATAATTATAATGTACCTTACTGCATCACAATAGGTTGTTAACATTACCTCCTAACAAGAATTTCAAAATTCAAAAAGATATGGAATTATTTACTTTTATTGTGTATGTATGTATGTTAAAATAAGGAGTTCTTCTATTCAATTAACATTATCGTTTTCTTATATAACATATCTTGCTTCAACTTAATTTAAATTAATTTAATTTGGTTTAAGTGCAAGCAATTAGTCATGTTTTTGTTTTATCTAGCAAATGCAAGTCATTTTCAATGCTCCCATTCTTACTCTATGAGTGATATTTGTAAATTGTTTGTATTCTGCATCTACTCAGCTATAAAGAATATCATGGTCAAAGCAGCGAGCATGCATTGTTAAATCGCTCATCACTAGAGAGCAGAAGCCAAAGCGATTGCTTTTCAATTTCAGTGTAACTGCTAAGCTTACTGTTCAGTGCTCTTTAAACTGCTCAGTGAAAGCTGCTTTCATTGAGCAGTTCAAAGAGCAGTGAGCAGTTACATTGAAGAGCAATCGCTTCTGCTCTCTGCTCAGTGGAATTGCAGAGTGATTAATATCAGCTATCGTAATAGCTGTCTCACCGCTAGTTTTTAGGTGGACGAGGCTAGGAAGTGAAACCAGACCTTAGCTGAAATCCGGTACTTAGCTTACTGTTCAGTGCTCTTTAAACTGCTCAGTGAAAGCTGCTTTCATTGATCAGTTCAAAGAGCAGTGAGCAGTAACATTGAAGAGCAATCTCTTCTGCTCTCTGCTCAGTGAAATAGCAGAGTGATTAATATCAGCTATCGCAATAGCTGTCTCACCGCTAGTTTTTAGGTGGACGAGGCTGGGAAGTGAATCCGGACCTCCAGCGTGACATTCCAATGCACTAACCATTTCGCTACGGGCTACTACAAGGCCCGTGTTCTAGAATTTGCTAAATCTTGCTAGTGCCTTGCAATAATATATGTAAAACTCTCTGGTGCCTTGTCGAAAACTAGATTGTTTTTCTTCGTGGGTCGTGAAACTGTCAAAAAAGTAATTGAATGAAAGTAATTAATTATTATTCCAAAATGTGTCTTCAGTTTCTTAAAACGATCATCAATTTAGTTGGATATGTTGCTAAGCTTGCCTTACAAAGTGATTTTAGAGAACAAAAATTTTTTTGTTTGAAAGTTTAAAAAGCGTATTTTTGGGCCCAAACACATACAAACACATATTCTGTGTCCATAAATATTAAAAGTCATGCTAAGTCATGATTTCCGGCAGCTCTACTCTAAAAGAAAATTGTTATTGTCAATGGAACTACAATTCTATTAGAAGATTCTTAATAAATTACTTATAAATGGAAACACGTAGATGTTCCGATGTGGTAAGTCACTACAGTGAAATGTTTAAAATAAACTCAAACGTCAAAACTGATTCAAATCTTGAAATCACGCATAACATCCATTCAAATTAAATAAAATCATTCCAGAATTATTCACGCATGGTTGAAAATTGCAAATTAAATTATTAATAACCGTATAAGGACGAACAAATAGAAGGAACAAAAATCAAGTTATTTTGCAAAAAATTCTATTTGAGTTTTGAATTATTATCGCCACCCTCTGCATAAATTTCTTAGTGTTCAACTTCAACCCCACAACAAAAGATTATACTCGCACAGAAAAAAAAATCAGTACAACAATCGACGACCCTTCTTATCAGACAACGGTCATCAGTGCAAGCACGCTAATTTAAATTTTTTGAAATCTACTCAAAATTCTCATTTCCTGTCGCCTGGCTTGACTATACTATCAATCCCTGCGCCTGCTATTTTATTCGAAAATTCAAAGGGTGGCTTTTTATTAAAAAACAAAGTAACAAATTTCATTTTCGTGCAGAAAGCGACGAGCTTATCTAATTGTTAAAAAAAAATATAGATGTATGATTTCGATAGGATATTTAATTAATCCTCAACAAATCTATTTATTTACTTTTCTTTCATGTAGAAGGAAACATAAAAGTAAAGGTGTATGACGATGTCGTATAAATTTGCTTGTATTTTTTTTTTTAAATTCACAATTATTCACAATTTCAAGGTTTTCTGAGAGAATGGTCAAACTTGTCAATATACTTGAAATATACCCTTCTAAAAATATATATATATATATATATATATATATATATATAATATATTAGGCATTTTTTCTATGTAAATTTCAATTTCTCCATGTAAAATACAACAACAAATATGCTTAGTCCACGGCGATAAACATATATATCTGCATGAATTAAGCTAATATAAAAATAGTGCTTCCATACACTATTTTCTACGTTTATCCGATGAATTCTCAACAAACGTCAAAAATTCATCCAAACATTCATTAATTTGGCAGATGGATCTTGAAGCACGAGTCGTCTGATCGAGAAAAAGATGACTGAAAAAAGAGGTAAAACCCAAACATTTTTTTATTGCTAAAATATAATTGTTAATTTAATTTGTTAAAATATGATAAAATATAATATTATTAATTTAAAATAAATGTAACTTTCCAATAAATTAAAGAAAACCCCGGTCCAGGGAGGAGACGTTTCCTTAAATTTATCAAAATTTAAACGATATTTAGTTTATGTTTTTTTTGGTTGACAAATGATTGACAACCAAAGTGTCAGAAAATCCCATTGTTATATCAGTGCTGCTGCTGCCAACGATGAGCGTTTTTGTTGTGCCATTATTTCTTAGAGGGCACAACAAACACGCCTATTGTTATTTTTCTGACATTTTTTTTAATATTGGCTTTTGAAGTACACAAATAAAAGATAAAATTATATTGATTTTTAAAGTACCTCAATTTTGATCCGTGATCATAGAAAAATATTTATGGATATTGAATATAAAAACATAATTTGTACAGACCGGCTCAATCAACGAGATCCATTCTATTTAAAAAAATATGAAAAGACCAAATTGACCCAATTGATTTTTACCAAAGTGTCATTCTGCTATCAGTGAGGTATATAATCATGTAATCCGTACAGACAGTAGTTCCCAACCAGTGGGTGAACTACAAAAATATTTAAGACTCACTAGCCAAATAAATGCAAGGGCATGTCTTAGCAATTAGAGGACACACTTACTAGAAAACTGTATGAATAATTAATTCATTCAAATTTTGCACCAGAATTTTATACTGCGAATCAGCCGAGGGGCTGCATGCTCTCTCAGTACGGTTCTTGACTGGTTCATTATTCAGATCGATATTAATAAACTTGACATTTTTACTAACAAAATAAATTTATATACTTCCACAATAAATCGGAAGCCAGCTATTTGATATCCAACAGAGCTTTAAATAGACGCCTTATATAATATGTAGTGAGTACAGGAAGCTGTACCTTAGCCATTCCATACCACTATATAAGCGCTATAGCCTTTTGTGAAAAGCACAACATTTTTATGTAAACAGTACATTTTATTTATGTAATAAGCACATATTGTTGATTTTATGAATACATACTATGTATGTAATCAGAACATTGAATTTATGTAATGAGTACACATTATTTATGTAATAAGTACATTTTATGTATTTACGTAGTACATATAGTATTGAGCTTTGTATAAATAATAATAACTAGGGCTGGGATTCTCATGCACTTAAAAATCAAAAATATGCGCTTGAAATATGCCCTTAAAAATGTAAAATATGCACTAAAAAAGGGAAAATATGCACTTAAAACAAAAAAGAACGTTCTACGGCAACGGGCGTAAGGGGAGCGTTTTTCAAACAACAAATTTCATCTGATGTAATATTATTAAAACAGCTTTCGTTATTGTTGCTCAGACTTAAAACATTATACTATTGACAACTACTTGGAAATATTCAAAATATTTTGCACAATACGTAATTGCTTCTAGCCACGTTCCTCAACTAGTAACTAGGTATAGGCTGTGGTGGAAGAGGTGTGAAGGAAATTTGCCTTTAAAGAAATCAATTCGACTTTGCTGCCTTTAAAAATATATTTTTTGTTCACAATATGCACGAATAATATGAAAATATGCACATAAAATATGCATTTATTATGAAAATATGCATTTTGCATATATTATGCAAAATATGCACTAACGATTAAATGCCATTTTAAAGGAAATTGCATGATTCGTGAAGATAATTTGGTCCAAGGCTTCTAAATGTTGTGAGAAAAAACATGCATTTGCATGGAAATTCTAGCCATAATAATAACTATTTAATAGACCACGAGCCCACAGCAGATTTGAGGTGCGAAAGTGAACCAACAAAAATTTATATGAGTCGAAATGCAAGTCTTGCAGCCCCTGGTGGCAGCTGTTAGGTGGGAGGGGAAATTTTTCAAAAAAAAAATGACTTAAAGCAGAAAACAAATAATTAAAAAAAACGGTAACATGTACAATGCCCTGTTATAATTTTTTGAAAGGCCAGAAGTCCCTTCTTTCATACCCTTTTTTAATAAAGTTCTTTTAATGAATAGTTTTTGAAATATTAATGTTTGAACTCAAAATTTTCAAAAAAAAAAAATTATAAAAATGGTACGAAATATTTTTTTCGCAAAATTTCACGTAAAGTACTATTTAAGTTTCTATAATTCAATGCCGTCATCAATTTGTAGTCAAAAACTGAAAACCGAATGGTTCTAGGACTTTTGCTTTTTAAGATATTAAAAACTAAATGAACCAGCTTTCTCATAAAAATAAGACAAACCCGGCTAAATTATCATTTTAGCAACCAGTTGAAATAGGACAAACATGCGAAAAAAAATTCCTACAGTTTTGAAACTTGGTGGGAGTGTCGTATTAACCATAAGAATAAAGAATCAAAAGAGTCCATACAAATATCTTTATCCCACGGGTGTTTTTTGGAGGTGGAAAGGGGAAGGTATGACTTATCGAAATTAAAAAATTACATTGATAGAATTTGGACATATGATACATGATTTTAGGGTATTTTTCAATTCTGAATCTAATGACATCCCACCTTACAGCCGCCACCAGGGACTGCAAGTCTTGCATTTCTTTTATTAGCCTTAATACACCTTTCGACTCATATAATTTAGTTTGGTTCATTTTCGCACCCCAAAATTTGCTGTGGGCTCTTAGACTATAAGAATTAATAATAAGTCTAAGAAACTTTACTCATTTTATAATCTTATGTACTCATAACAGATAACCCATAGATATTTATGTGTTTGGTTCTTAAATTTTTATATAGTGAGTTTAGAAAATATACAAGTGAACTGTAATCAATCAAAAACCGACACATGCGAGTTCTTTGAACATTTATATTTATTTAATGTATTTAATGAGTGCATAGGTTTTTGCTCACTACATACATAGTTATGAACTTATCACAAAAAAACTGACATATCTTTTTGCTCTGGTTCTAAACAATTCTTTATTGACTACATCATTGTAAAAGAATGTCAATACTTTACTAAGTATAAATTTCATGATTTATTGAGTACAAAAGATTCTGTAGGCATGGATGCATGGATGCATGGAATGAGTCAACGCATTTACATTTATATGTGCTGAGTACATAACATTTTCACTTAGTCTTGCTACGAAAATTTGTTTCAATTTCCTTATTCCTTCCACATTTAACTGGATGTTTAAATGATGGTTGATAGCTTTAAAAAAAAATAAATGAAATAAACTTTAAAAAATAATTGGCCTCACTAATAATCAAATTTTGTGAGGAATTAAATATTTAAGAAAAAAGCGGTATAATTGTATGGACTCTCAATAATAAACCATGCATGGTATTTTTCATACCATATGTAATGTTCATTATCTGTGGTCCACATAAATATTTATGTCATACCATGTATGGTTATTACTGGGGCTAGGATTTTCATGCACTTTAAAATCGGAAATATGCGGTTAAACTATGCATTTAAAAATGGAAAATATGCAATTAAAAAGGAAAATATACATTATTGTTATTATTGTACTATTCGTACTAGAATGTCAGCTTATTAGGCTTGACCATTCTTTATTCCGTCAATTTCATTGAATTTTTGAACAACAACAAAGCGCTTATAAAAATGCTGATGCTCCAAATGCACTTGATAAACAAATAACACATCTCTACCTGCGACCTGTGACGTCAGTGGTCTAAAGCGGTGGAATGCGTAGTGCACACGACTGCTAAGACTGAGCAAATCTGATATGCGTGGGTTCGAATCCTATGCTGTGCATAAAAAGTTTTTCAAATAAAATTGGATTAAAGCTCAGCACCACAAAAAGGAGACTGATGAGTGCAAAAGTGGCAAAGCACGAAATAGCTATATCTCCAGCCAAACAATTGGTGGTAGCGCCTTTAAGTTGTTGTTGTTGTTCAAAAATTCAATGAAAATATACACTTAAAACCATTATTTTAACTAATTGTTTCCAACAAAAAAACAATGAACACAAATGTTAATTCAGTTCTAGCATTATTTGTCAAGTAAACTCGTCGACCCAGGTTTCTCAACTCGACTGTGAACCCCGAGAGAAATCGAGTTTTTTTTTAAAGCTCATTTCATTTCGATGTTCCTTTGCCAAGGACCAAAGCTCGCTTTAAAACTTATTGATTTTTTTCAAAGATAAACACAGTTTATTGCAAAATATGCACAACAGCAATGAATGTATGCACTTAAAATATGCATATATTATGCAAATATGCATTTATAATATAAATATGCATTTTGCAAACAATATGCATGCAATAAGCATATAGATACACTAACGACAGAATGCCATTTTAAAGGAAATTTCAAGATTCGTAATAAAGGCTTCTAAATGTTCTGAGAAAAAACAAGCATTTGCATGGACTTAAAGTCCATTCCATTATGTTCCATTTTAAAGTCACTAAATTTGATTATTTTGGTAAGGCCCAAAGTAGTACCCCGTAGCGTAATGGTTAGTGCGATGAACTGTCACGCTGGAGGTCTGGGTTCACTTCCCAGCCTCGTCCACCTAAAAACTATTTTTCAGGGCTACTGCCTCTTGCGCATATGGAAAAATCAAGAGTATAACTTGTCATGAATAAGTGGTTCTCGTCTAGTCGCGCACCCAGGAGTGGTTGCGAGTTGTTAGTCACTAAGCCCTGGTGTTCTACCAGCTGTTGCGCCACCCAATTTATTTATTTATTTATAAGGCCCAATGAAAATAATATCATGAAATAAAATAAACTATATTTCCCAGCTGAACACCAAGTACAGAGTTTTTAATTTTTCTGTTAGAGACGATTTTTTTTCTTAACCCAATACTATGCTCCTAGGTGATCATTAAAAAAGGGTAAAATTTGAATAGACTTATATTGTGCATACACAAAAATTACCTAAGAGCCCTTATGCAACATCAATGCAACAAAACATCGACATTTCATAAAACCCAACCCTTATAATTATACCGCCATCGAGATTGAATAGAATAATAAATGCACTCTTGCTCAACCAGAAACTTGTTTGTATAGCAATTTTCCATATACCTAGACTTTTACAGTCTGCGTCTCTATACTAACCAGCTCTATATCTTCACATCGCAACGCGACGCTATCGTTAAAACTAGAAATTCTAAATTAGAGGGAAAAATATTCTGCCAGTAATTATTGTATGGGTTATGGTAGCAGTAGGTACCTACTATAAAATGGGAGAGAAAAGTCAAATACGTTACGCTTTTAAAATGGGTCCCCTTGGTCAAATTATTAACGCCTAGCGACTTTGTGACAAAGGATTTCTGCATAGTAAATCGTCACGTGTTCAGCTTTAGATAAGAAAACGTGTAGCTTCTGCTTTACTAGTCCTCTATATGAACATTACACAAACGAGGACGAGTGTCGTCGACGACCGACAACGTCCTTATTGCAAAGCATCGTTTTTGAATTAAAAACAACAACAACCAACATAAAAAGAGAACAGCTCAATTTAACCCCTTGAAATAAAAATTAAAAAAAAACACGCATAAATACCTCTGTTTGTCTAGAGTGTTACTAATACCTTGCCTTACGCATACGATGGATATACATTATACAATTTTCATTTGGACAACAGAACAACATGTTTTTTTTTGTTTTGTTTGTTAATCAATGTTAGAAAGGGTTTTTCAAAACCTAAGTATGCTCGTATATCTACTTTATAAATTTTGTATAAAGGTACGAGTTTTTAAATCTCAAGCGAAACTACTGGTTTATTTCTGCTTGAAATGGTTTTAATAATTGGAAAGTAGTCTTATTAGGGGAATATTCTTAATTAGATACATAACATATACATTAGATATTTTGTGCATACTTTTTAAGTGGAGAAAAAAATATTGTAGCATTATTAAATCCTTTTTAAAGGCTTATTTTTACTTGCGATATAAAGGATAGATACTATTATATGGCAAGTTATGGATTCGTAAAAAAATCGAACTCGAGATAATAATTTTCCTTAACATTACGATGATAGAGAACGCGAAAAAAGTGGGCCTGCAATTCTGCCTGTCTGCCGTCGCCCCTACAGCCTAAACGGTTGGAGGGATTTTCTTCAAACTTGGTACATAGTGTTTTTTGATTAATAGTAGCCCAGTCAATATTTACAAGAAAAGGGCTAAATTTTTAAAGCGCGATGTAGTTCTGCATTTTTGATATGTTGTTGGGGCATGTTAGAGTAGTCTGTAGCTAAGTTTCCAACTTCGAAAAACCTGTGCTCGCTGCAGGAAAAATGCAACAGTAAAAAAAAGCACTAAAATCACCCCATTTTTTGCGACATTTTCCTTTATAACTTGGGAAATATGCAACTTAGGAAAGAACCATCCACTATGTTCTTGTTTGTTATAAAATTTCTACAAGACCACATTAGTTTAAAAGTCATAAATGATTACCATGAGTAAAAATAAAATCTGAAAAACTAAATTATTTTGAAGCACTCAAATATTATGTCAAAAATTGTCCAATTCTGATAAAAATTTGGAATCAAATAGTCTAGTGTATTATAAGAAGAAATTCGAAAATTTGATCCCAATTGGACAAATAGTTTTGGCAAGAAGCATAATGTTAACTAAGTACGACACGCAACGTTTGCATCATTGCTGTCGTCAAAGTAGAACACTTAAGTTGGCACTTATTTTTGTAAACGTACTTTGAACCCTTAACTATGATAAAATATGGTTACAATATTTATATCTTTTTTAAGCATTATTGGTAGCGATTTTAAAAATTACGAACATTTTGCACTGTATAAATAACAAATAATTTCGTGAAGCATTTTTGAATTTTTTCAAAATTTTAAAATCGCTACCAAAGTTGCTAAATATTATAACTATATTTTATCATAGTTAAGGGTTTCCTACTTTGACCACAGCAATGATGCAAACATTGCTTATTGCACTTAGTTAACACCATATCTTGCCAGAACTATTTGACAAATTTGGATCAAATTTTCAAATTTTGTCTTATAATACCTTAAGCTATTTGATTGCAAATTTTGAATACAATTGGACAATTTTTGACCTAATTTTTGAGCGCTTCAAAATTACTTATTTTTTCAGATTTGTTGTTTTTACTCGTGGTTAGTTAGCAACTCAAATATAACATACATTAATTTTAAACTAATGTGGTCTTGTAGAAAATTTTATAAAAAAAAAAACAAGAATATAGTGGATTGTTTCTTAATAAGTTGCATATTTTCGAAGTTATAAAGGGAAATGTCGGACAAAATTGTGTTATTTTAACGTTTTTTTCTTTGTTGCATTTTTCCTGCACCGAGCTCAGGTTTTTTTAAATTTGGGTATACCTACATACAATTTTTTTTCCGCCAAAAAGAAAATAATATTTTTCTCAAAAATAAAAAAAAATAAGTTAATGTTTTGGGCTTTTATGATCCTTTTAGTTGAATGCAATTACAAAAACAAATTACAGTATCAGAACAATACAAAACTAATTTTAACATAGTACATGTGTTGTTTATACAAAATTATTAATATTGCTGACTTGGTCTATTGCACTTACTTTTTGTTTTGGAAAATTACATTATTTATTTAATTTAATTTTAAATTTGAAAATTTTACTTTGAAATAAATTAACATTAAAAACGGCACAATAAAATAATTTGTATTGAAAATAATTTAACACTTATTGGACAGCAAAAATTAAAACTAGTATCACTTTCTATCACAGATCAGTTAATGGCAACACTGTATGCAGAGCTTATATTGTCCATGTCTTCTTGATGGTTCATTGTTTTTGTTGAATCTGAAGACTTTCCAATGTATAGCGGGTGGTGGTGCGGTTCTCTTTGTCCAGTATTGTTACATTTTCTAGATCTCTTCTCTGTCATGTGTTGTGACAGCGCCGTAGTTGATCCTTTTTTTCTGATGTCGGATTCGTGTTCTTATAACCTCACTGCTAGCTTACGTTTAGTTGTACCTATGTATATCATTTGACATCGCTCATCACTTTTTCCTTTGCATGGTATTTGGTATACTACGTTGTGTTGTTCTGTTTTTTGTGTGGGTTGCTTTGTGTTTGTGAAAATTGTATTTTTCAATGATGAACTACCTTACCATTGATCATTGAAAAAATTAAAAGTTACGTTATGGGGAAGATATGGGTCAAAATTAATTTTTTTTTGGAGGAGAAATAATTTTGAAGTTCTAAGCTATATTTCTGCATTAAAATACTCAATGATTAAACTTTCGAAATTTCTCAAAATCAGCAATTAACTTTTTCAATGATGGTTTCCAATGATAGCTATAACTGGCCCCTAAGGTGCCAGTAGCTTACGACTTCAAAATTATTTCTCCTTCAAAAAAAATTAATTTTGACCCATATCTTCCCCATAACGTAACTTTTAATTTTTCAATGATGAACTACCTTACCAAAGATCATTGAAAAAATTAAAAGTTACGTTATGGGGAAGATATGGGTCAAAATGAATTTTTTTTGAAGGAGAAATAATTTTGAAGTCGTAAGCTATATTTCTGCATTATAATATTCAATGATTATACTTTCGAAAGGTCTCAAAATCAACAGTTAACTTTTTCAATTATGGTTTTCAATGATAGCTATAACTGGCACCTAATGCAGAGTTAGCCTTGTGTGCAAAATTAGTTTTTTCTCTGTCAATTGGTATTGTTTTGTTAAGAGTATTGTTGTCCGTTAGGTGAGGAATATAAGTTATAGAGTAAAATCTAGGGTTACCAGATTTTTCTTTTGGTGTTTTTTGTTGGTTGTTTTTATTTGGTGAAGTTTATTATTAACAAGTTCATTAATTATTGTGTTTGGATAGTTGTTCATCTGTAATATTGTTTTTAATTTTGAAATGTTTTCAGCGTGATATATACTTTATTAATCAGGTTAATTGCTGTATTTATTTTATATTTCATAGGTTGGGAAGACATGTAATTAATCATTCTTCCTGAGGCTATTGGCTTGGAATATCAATCAAAGGAAATGTTGGTGTTAATTTTACAAAGTTTAACATCGAGAAAAGGAAGTTGGCCGTTGTTTTCTATTTCTTGTGTGAATTTTAGTTTTGTGTGATATTCGATTAATGTTTTAAGTATTATTTCTATATCTTTCTTATTAATTATTGCAACTATGTCATAGACATATTTAGCTATAAATTTAATTTTGGTGTTTGATTTTTGGAGCTTGTCTATTGTTTCGTCAAGAAGATGGTCCAGTACAATATCGGCAATAGTAGGGGATAGTGGGTTACCCATGGGCATTACGAAGGTTTGATTGTAGAATTTTTTATTATATTGGAAGTAGTAATTGTCTGTTAAGCAGAATTGCAGGATTTTGAGAAATTGTGATTTTGGTATTTGGGTATGATTTTTCAGCGTTTCCCAATAATTCATAATTATTTTTATAGCTGTGTATGTCAGTATATTGGTAAAAAGTGAAACAATAAGAAAATGCTACTTTTTTATAAATTCAAAAATTCGTTATTTTTGGTTTTTGATTTTCTAAAAAACAATTATGTTCAAATTTTTAATTTTTTTTTATGGTTAATCTACTAAAAAGTATAAACATTATTGTGAACCAAAATTTAAAAAAGAAAATTGAAAATTAAAAAAAAATCTTTTTTTTAATCATTCGTTTTTTAATAATAATATATAATATTATAATAATATTTTTAAAACTAGGCGTAAATTAATAATTTTTTATTTTTTTGTAGGATACTTGAAAAAAATCTAAATTCAAAAATAACGGTAGCTTCCATACAAATGTTGAAAAAACGTTAAGAAAAAACTTATTTTTCTCGAAAACGGCTCCAAGAATTTGGATGAAAATATGCGTGTTTACAATTAAAGATATGGTCAATATTATGATACACATTGTTTTACCAATAACGGTTATTTACGGTACCTGTCATAGAACCGATTTTTTAGTTTTCACATTTCTCCATAACAGCTACACTGATTTCAACCAAAATTTTTATACAAGAGCCCTTTTACAATTCAAACAATTTTGCATATACAAATTTCCGAAAAAAATATTGAAAATTTAATATCATGAAAACAGGCTCATGAATATTTTTTGAATTTGTATAAAATTGTATTTTATTAAATACTTCAATTTGGCATACCAGATTTTATTTTTGAATATGGGCAACAAAAAAAAATTAGTTCTAACGATTTATAATTTTTTTTTTATAAATTCATAGGTAGGTAGGTAGAAATGCGGCCACGGGCAGTCTAGCCCATAGCCCAATTAGCGCTGAAGTGTGCCGTTTTGACACCATAACTCGTTTGAACCTGTAGATGGAATTGAAGAGAGAAAATATGGGCATATCCTCAGGATATCGTCCCTTTTTATTTAGTTTAGAATAGGATTTTGTTGTAGCTTTTAGCACAATCATCAGAAAGTGGATCACTCACTCAACCAGATCAGCACCCGTACCATCCACAGTTAGCCCACTAGGCAGTTCGTTGGCTGGCACTGGACCGTCCACTGATCTGATTGGATGATTATCCGGCCGCTGTGCACCACAAACCCCCACCAGAACCCTAGTCCACTATCTTTTGATCATAGGGAATCGACGGAAGGTATAATGCAGAAGTAGCCGAAATTTGCCCTAGAGCCATTTCGTCGCGTTGAGAAAAGAAATCAAGTCTTTGATCTTCATTTCAGAAAGTTCGTTAATGTCGTTTTCTAGCTTTGGCCAGAGCAGGGCATTTGCAGAGGAAATGAACTACTGTTTCATTTTCCTGCTGGTCCTCACAGCTCCGACAGTGAGTATTGTGAGGTATGCCCAGCTTCGCTGCATGCTCTCCTATTGGCCAGTGTCCGCTACAGGTTGCAACAACCTTGGCTATGTCTTGCCTGGGTCTGCGTATTAGATCAATTGTTCGGTTCTTGTCATAGGTGGGTCTAATCTTCCTAGATATAATACAGTTTGATAAACTGCTTCACCTACGGTTTGCTTTAGTAAGATAAATTGAGAGAATGTTGCCCTTCATAACTCCAAGCGGGCGGAATGTTGACTCTTTCCGCAAGTGAGCCATGAAGGGCTGAACCTCGCCTGGCCAGCTCGTCAGCCCGTTCATTGCCCTCAATGCCACTGTGACCCGGGACCCAGATAAGAGTGACATTGAGGTCAGTGTTCAGACCCCCAAGCTCATTCCAGTATTGCTGGACTAGTTTGGAGAATGCTGTAGCTGAATTAATGGCTTTAACAGCCGCTTGACTGTCTGTAATAATATCTGCATTACGGTTTTGGTTTGGATCTGCTTTAAGTAACTTGCAAGCTTCCTTGATTGCCAGCAATTCAGCTTGAATGACGGTAGCAAGGTCAGGTAGTCGAAAGGACCTAGATACATTTAGAGACTCAGAGAAGATTCCTGCACCAACGCCACACTCTATCTTTGAGCCATCAGTAAAGATAGTTGTGTCGAAATCTTTCGTCACGACGTTATCATTCCAATCCTTCCTGGATGGAAATTTAACTTTGAAATCCTTACTGATACTCATTGTAGGGGTGTAGTAGTCAGTGGGAGTCGACAACATTTCCATTGGAATCAAGTCTGTGATATTGCTGTGACCATAGGGCTTGGCAAACCAAGAGTTTGATTGTTTAAGTCTTAAAGCGCTGCAAGATACTAGATATTTATTATGTAAATCAAGTGGTAGAAGGTGCAGAAAAACACTTAAGGCATCAGTAGGGCAGGATCTTATAGCCCCTGTCGTGCCAATGCTAGCAGTTCTTTGAAACTTCCTAAGTCTATCGATGTTATATTTTTTGTTAAGTGCAGGTCACCATACAATCGGACCGTATGTGAGGATCGGTCGTACCAAGGCTGTGTACGTCCACAGGATCATCTTCGACTGAAGCCCCCACTTTTTACCAAAAGTTTTACTACAGGCATAGAATGCTATACAGGCCTTCTTGACCCTTTCTTCAATGTTCAACTTCCAATTTAATTTGGGGTCGAGAATAGTACCTAAATATTTAGCTTTAGAGGAGTGTGAGAGTGTTTGGTCGTTGAGTCGGGGTAGAGTGAAGGGGTGTATCTTAGTCTTGGTATAGTAAATAGTATCAGTTCAGTTTTGCTTTGGTTAACTCCTAGTCCACAGCTCGTGGCCCCGTTGTTGACCCTCCTTAAAGCCATTTCCGTGATCTCACTTAACGCAGGAGTAAACTTCCCTGACACTAATATCACCAAATCATCAGCATATGCCACCGCCTTTACTCCACATCTTTCCAACTTAGCAAGAATTTTATTCATGACTAAAAGCCATAGAAGAGGGGACAGAACCCCACCCTGGGGTGTACCTCTACTTACTAGTTTGGTCGAGTTTGTATTACCTAACGTAGCTTGAATCCGTCTGTCTCTGAGCATGTATATTATCCATTCCCTTATGTAGTCTTCTACACCAACTAAAGACTCTAGAATGAATTCAGTAAGCACGTTGTTGAAAGCCCCTTCAACATCTAAGAAAGTGGCAAGAGTATATTTTTTATAGTTTATAGATTTCTCAATAGTGCGCACTACCTCATGCAGGGCTGTTTCAGTGGATTTGCCTTTAAGGTATGCGTGTTGAGAGTTTTCAAGTGGACATCTATCCAGGATGTCTCTCATATGGATGTCGAGGATGCGCTCTAAGGTTTTAAGCACAGAAGAGGTTAGACTAATTGGACTAATTGGGATTGGGCAGATTCATGCCCCCGCCTAAGACTTTCGGGATAAAAACCACTCTTACATGTCTCCAGGACTCGGGAACATAGTTAAGAGATAAACATCCTTTAAAAATTGTTTCCAGCCAGGGAACTGCTATCTCTTGCAGTTTCTGGAGCATAATTGGCAGTATGCCGTCCAGGCCTGGAGACTTATACGGTGTGAATGTATTAATTGCCCAGGCAATTTTTTCTTTTGTTATAAAGGTATTGATATGCTCTACTCGAGCTGAAGACATGTCCCAAGGTTCCAGCGTCGCTATTATAAATTCATATTTACCAAACAAATCAGATGGCATATTTTATTTTGAGCTCTTTATTTTTTTTTTATTATATTATTATTTTTAAAACTTTTATTTTAATGATATCATAATATTATGGAACCGATACATACATATATGTATATATACCTCATCAATTTCTAGTTAGGTTAAAGTTGTTAGCTACGAGAGCAAGTTTGAGTGATGCAGTCGTGCACATTTTTTTGAATGGCTCCTTATAAAGAATATTTAAGGTAGTACCGAACCAATGGTAGGACGAACCAATATTTCAGCAATTTCGGAAAGCACTGAACCGATTTAAAAAGAAATTATGCTTCTCTTTTTAACTTCAGATTGCTGAATTCTATAAACTAAATCTTTGTTTTCATTATCAGCTCCTTGCAGGTATCCGCTATTTTAAATTGAAGTTGAGTTCGCTTTTTCATGAATAACATCTATATTTATGATTTTAACGAAAAGACACCCTGGACCATATTTACTTGCGATATAAAGGTACTACAGTCGACGCCACCTATAACGACTTGACTTATAACGACGACCCCTTTTCCTTCATTTGGTTGGTTTTCATACAGTTTGTATTAGTTTATCATCGGTTACAACGTCGTAAAATCATCGTCTATAGCGACTAGTAGCATAAAACGACGAATTTTAGACAAAAAATACTTCGGTTTCACCATTTACAACGACGGAATGAAGAAAAATGTAAACAAAAAGTTAGTAACTGAGAATTCAAACCTGAAAGGGTTCGAATATACACAAATTCCTGTCCTCGCGAATGAATTTAAATAGGTTCTTTATTATTCTGTTCCTAAAATTTTAAACGATAATTGTTGTAGTAAGTCAGATATAACGATCGCCGCCGGCCATTGCGACCACATTTGGATGGTCACTTGGCGGTCACTATAAGCGCCATGCGTCGACTTTAGTCGGCAAGTTACGGATTCTAAAAATAATGAACTTGATATCTGTTTTAAACTTTGACGATGGCAGGGCAGATAAAAACGTAGGTTTTGCAATTCGTCTGTTTGTCCTCGAGGCTGCAGCTAAAACGGGTTGATAGAATTCTTCAAATTGGGTTCCAAGTGTAAGCCGTGATTAAACACGTTATAACTTAGGACCACAAATAACGGAATATGGAAGAACCTCAAAATTATCAGAAATCTGTTATTTAGTGACTACTGACTTAAATTAATTGGTTTACTAGTCAAGTTTTCATTTCAAAACTAAGTAATTAGGTAATAAAAGAAAACTTGCCAAGTAAACCAACTCACTTTAAGTCAGTAGTTATTAAATAACAGATTTTTCTGACAATTTTGAAACTTTTCCATATTACTCTACTTGAGATATTTGACATTTAGCATTAATAAACTTAGAACTTGGCGTACTTTTAGAACTCACTACTTGTTACGGCTGACATGTTACGCAAAGGGGGTTTTGTATGTATATAGAAGAACTTGGCTACTTTTTTAACATTTATGTTTTTGGTGTGATTTTACTACTCTTTGCAAAGATTCTTTTTGTCGGGAAAAGTGGGTGGAATAAACGCCCAATGAGAGCCTTATAAGGAAAAGTAAGTTCTTATGCCTTTTGTATGTACTATAGTACTACAAGTCCTACCCTTCTACCAATTTCCATAAGTTACAAGTGCTCCAATTAAATCATAATTATTGATAAGAAGTGGGTGTATGAAACGCCTCTGCATGAAGAATTTTTCATCATTTCAACTTTTTCTTTGTATAGGGTAGGGCGGAGATAGTTGTACAACTTTTTCCTGTAAGTGTTATAATGACCAAACCGCTCATAATAAAACTATGAAACTAGGATCAATCAAAAGAACTTCTAAATGCAATTTAAGAAAATTGAAAATGTGTAACAGCAGAAAATTTATATAGCCTCAAGAGCACCAAGTCCAAGTGGTACAACTTGCCCACTAGCAGAATAAGTTTGACCAGTAGGAGGGGTTAATTGGACCATGGCCTAAAAAGTTGGACCATGATATCTAAAAATAACAACAAACCCATTATTAATTATAAATTGAATTTTGTTTTAAATAAAGCTATTATATATTATTTTGAAGTACACAAAAATAAATATTAAAAAAATATTAAAAGTATTAAAAGAATTAAAAGCAAAAAATAAATAAACGAGTTAAAACAAAAACCTCTTCCTGGATAAAATAGGATATAAAAATAGTTAATACGTAAAACATTAAAGTAGAATTAGGTGTCGTAATCGTTTTTGCAATTTATGCACATAAATATGACTATGCCCAGTTTTTTACTTTCGTATGGGCAAGCATAGCACTCAACCCAATATAAAGCATGAACTTTAAAATCAGCGGGGCAAGTTGCGCCGCACCGGTCCAACTTACCCCCATCTAGTTTGATGCACATATTGCCTCGCTAAATAAAAACCACTGCAAACATTCCAATTTTAATCACAGAATATTAAAATATAATAACAGGGCTCAAGAAAGTACTATAACTTGTTGTGAGGGACCAGCAGGAAAAGGAAACAGTCTTTCATTTCCTCTGTAAATGTCCCGCTTTGGCCAGAATGAGGCAACAATCTTTTGGAAAGCCCTTTTTTGACGATCTTAACGAACTCTCCGGAACGAAGATCAAAGATTTGACTTCTTTCCTCAACGCGACGAAATGGATCTAGGATTTACTTCGGTTCCTCTTGCACCGTCATCTTCCCCAAACTCCTATGACTGCGAGCTAGCAGACTAATGGTTTTTGAAGGTGGCTCATGGTGCACGAGGACCGGACTATCACACGATTGGGCCGATCTCCGCTTCAATTCCAAGCCAACAAGTGCCTAGGTGGCACAGTGTAGATGGGTCTTAGTTGCGGACTTCGACCCTTATGAGTGTTTTCCTATTTTCAAGTTCAAGAATGTTTCAATGGATCTAGAATTAACTTCGGTTTCCTTTTGCACCCTTTTCTTCCCCAAACTCCTATGACTCTGAGCTAGCAGACTACTGGATTTTGAAGGTGCACGAGGACCGGAGGATCACACGGTTGTGCCAACCTTCGCTTCAATACCAGTCAACAAGTTGCCTAGTTGGCACAGTGTAGATGGTTTTTAGTTGCGAACTTTGGTCCTATCGGGTGTTTTTCCTATGTCCAAATCCTTAAAAAGTTTCATCTCATGTCTAAATCCAATAAAAGCGTCTGGTCATACAGGCGGGTGGTACTTTATCTGGTAACCACAAGTCATGTTGTGCAAACAGATGGAGGTGTACAGAGATTACCATATCCGAGTGTGCGACTAGATGATCACCCTAAGGGATCAGATCGTATGCGTCCCGGGCAAATCAGCAAGTTGCTAAGCGTAGCATACTGCAGCTGAACTCGGGCGTAGGCGATGATCCGTTGGGAGATCTATCACCAAATACCCTCTTTTTCTTTAAAAATGTTCTTTTAACCCACAGGTCAAACAAGTTATGGTATCAAAACGGCGCATTACAGCGTTAATTGGTTCATCGAGCAAGGATGCTTGTGACCACCATCTCTACCTACCTGTTGTGAGACTAGCACGTTTTCTATTTAATAACACAAAAAGAAACAAACATGTTTTTTGACAAAATGCAACTGAAAGTATTTTTTTTTATATCATGTTCGTGTAGGAGGAGTTTTATATTTCGAGTAATCCGTGTGGTCCAACTTGCCCCATGGGCCAACTAGCCCCGCCCTACCCTACACCTGAAAACTAACCGCTCTACCAAATTTCATCAAACTACGACAATCACAAGTGTTCCAAGTAATTTATATCAATTCTATGAATATGGGCGGGTACCACGCCCCCTGAATGGAAATCTTTAATATTTTCCTTTTTATACACCACAAAGCCTACCGTTGTGCGAAATTGCAAGATTCTACGATGTCTGGAAGTGCTCCATAATTTTGATGATCTGTCAGGGAGTGAGTCAGTAACGGTTTTTGCGAGTTTTGCAGTCTTATACCTATCTCGGGAATTGAAATTTGGTGAGTTCCCTAAACCTGATGAGCATAGCAAATGCTTGAAGTTTCTGACTTTAGTGGTACTGAAGTTAGTGTGGCGTCAGTTTGATTCTGTAAATAGGGTGTAGTGCTAGTACTTGGCTGGGTGCTACCGTGCCCTTTGATACGTACAATATGCACATAGCTACGCAATATCTTGAAAAACAAAATGTTTTATGAGTCAATTTCAATTTTGAAAGCTTATGCGTGCCTTTTGTGTCCATGTCTACCATGTAGAGGTGCATATGTATGAACAGTAGACTGCGAATCATCATAGGACCTACATTATTCATTTTTAATTTAATTCTTTTAATAATGTTATTCACAACAAGAGGGAACATTGAGCTTTATTCAACATGAAAGCAAAACGAACAAAACACCAAAATTGAAGCGTATTCGCAAACATATTCTAAAAATAAATTCTTTTCGATCCAAAGTAACAAAGGAACACATACACCAAATAAAAAAAAAACGCCTCCAATTCAATCCAAAGTCACCCGCCTGATGCCTTTCAAAAGTAATTCTATTCAAAATTAATTTACCTCAACGTGTAAAATTATTGATTTCGGATATTATTTAATTACAAAACTTTTCTTGATCTTTTGACTGAAAACAAGGGTTAGGTTTGGCAGCCAACAAAATTTTCTAAATAATCCCCAACAAAGTTAAAGGGTGTTTCCTCACAAAACCAACCAACTCAGCAAAAGCAAAAGCAACCCCTATCAATATGCGAATATTTTAAAATGTATATATTGAAGGGTCGGAAATAAGATTTACATAACGTATTTTCAATTCCAAAAGCCCATAGTCCTATAAGTTATTGGGAAAACGAAAATAGGCTTATCTAGTATTTACCAGGAATGGAATATGTTCCTGCTTATACTATAATAGGTACAGCTCTAGCTTCAAGCACTCAGGAAGAAACTGTAAAATGTTTTGGGGGGGTTGGGTCGGTCGGTAGAGTAGATGTTTAAACTTAAAATCGTAAATAGGGTGGTTTTGGCTATGTAGCACTCCCATAGTTTACACCAAAGCAAGGTAAGGCAAGATAATTGCTTTAGATTGTCTTATAATCCTTAAGGTTTGTGGGTGATGTTGATTTAATATTTTTGTGTTATCATCCAAGCCAAATTGTATTGAATGGCTTTATTTGAATTTAAATCGCTTAATTTCCCTTGAGAATTAATATTATTTCGTAGAGTTTTACAAAAAAAAAAAAAAACATACAAAATTACAAACCTACCTATCTCTTACATTTAAATATATCACTTCTTAAGCAAACAAACAAAAAAATTGGGTAATCATGTAAGGACCAAATTATTTATGCAGCCTAAATCTTTTTTAGTGTCTGCTTTTAAGCATAAATTAATTAAAATATTATTTTACCTACCTTTGGGGAGTAAGCATGCACCTAAGGGAGTTAATTTTAATTACTATCATAAATGTGAAAGAGTTTTATCAGTTATCTGTGTGAAGATTATCCCTTTTTTACATTTATATATTTCCATGTGGGATATTAGCACAAACTAGGAGGATAATGTCTCCATAACTTGAAATAATGGCACGTTTAGCAAGTTTTGTTAGATTTTGAAATTTCTTATTTTCAGAAATGAATCCAGGCTATATGAATTAAAAAAAACAAATTTTTGTTTTCTTTTCAATTTTTTTGTTTAGATAGATAGATAGATTTTTAGATTTATTAATATTCAATATTTATACATAGTTTACATTTTGGTTTTTACAAATCTTATATGACATGGCAAAAGCCGTCTGCCAGAATGACAATTTTATAGATTAGCATGATACTTTTTATGGGTGCATAAACATTTTTAAAAACTATTGATTTCTGAGGTGTGTATTACATTTTTGGGTGCATTATATGTTTAAGGACGTTTAAAAGTCTTCTCTTAAAATTTGGTTTCTATATCTGAGTGCATTTTTGACGTATATATACAGAGCGTTCCAGGAGCCTCCATTTAAAAGGCGAAGAACTTCTTGGGCTGAGAATATGGTCTTACCCAGGTATAGTTTTCTAAGTTCGATAAGTATTGGGCAAACACCTACAAAATGCATTGTATCTTCTCTGGTGTTCATATTACAAAGGCTGCAAACTATTGGTAGATCTGGGCGATGAGGTATGTAGTTGAGGTGTAGTAATTCTCCACGTGTTTTGAAGAGGGTAGATATTTTATCGACTCCATTACTAGTGTCGAAGTAGCTTTTAGTTCTTAGATCATATTCTAGTTGGGAGTAATAAGTTCTATACACAGAAGACCGAGATTTTTCAATAAATGACTCGCGTAGCTTTTCATCAAGAACTTTAATGATGTTATATAGATCTGATTTTATCTGCTGGGTGCTAATGGTATCTAGGTCTAAGGGACATTTAGTTCTTGCCGCTAGCTCTATCCACTTTTCAAAGAAGGAAGTTTTCCTATCCAGGGCTAGATTTGCTACAATTTTGGGTAGCCGGGTTTCATTCATATTAAACACTTTAAGAACATAGTCGAATTGAAGTTTTAACGTCGTAATATACATTGGTGGTAAGCCCGTCTCTATGTGAAGCATATAGGAGGGTGTGGTCATCGGAAGGTGCAATATTCTTTTAAGGAAAAATCGTAACAGTTGTTCTACGCTATCGTTTTGTGAAAATCCCCACACTTGGGATACATAAAGCGTAACTGCCCTTGCTGTTGCTTCAAAGATTTGAGTATTTTGCATACATGCTCTCCAGGTTGTGTTTATTGCAGTTTTCGCCTTTTTAAGTTTTTCGTCAAAATGTAGCTTCATATTGCTTTGTGGTGTCAGTATAAGCCCTAGGTACTTATAACTGTCCACAATCTCCACTGCATCTCTTTCGTATCTCCATAAGTAATTGCCACTGCGTTGTCTCTTGCCTCTACTAATTTGGGATTTTGCGAGGTTAACTGTTAGGTTCCACAATTTGCAGTAATCTTCTAGTTTCGTGATCATCATTTGTAGCTTTATAGGTGTATTTGCCAAAAGGACAATATCTTCTGCATACATAAGAGTTTTTAAGATAAAACTACGTATATTGATTCCTCCATTTAAGGATGATACTATGTCGTTATTGTATAGAGCGAAAAGCAGTGTTCTTAAGGTGCATCCTTGCCGTAGTCCGATGGGCTTTGAAAAGGTTTCTGACAATAACGTTCCGTCCCAAATTTTTGCGTTACAATTTGCATATAATTTTTTTAACGTGTTCAACATTTTGTTGGATATACCCATTGTCGATAGTTTATAAAACAGTAATTCCCTATCTATGCTGTCAAATGCAGATTTAAAATCTACAAAGTAAGCATAAATATTCTTTCCTTAAGAGCGGTAGATATCAACTATAGTACTAAGCGTAAAGATGTGGTCTACCGTTGAGTATCCTTCGCGAAAACCAGCCTGACATTCGCTCAGTATCTCGTTTCTATCCACCCAACAAGTAAGTCGTTTAAATAGGAGTCCTCCAAAAATCTTCCATACAATGTTAAGTAATGAAATACCTCTATAGTTTTCAGCCATATTACGATCTCCTTTTTTGTAAACTGGAAGTATAACCGCTGACTCAAAACATGAAGGGGAAAAATCGTTCTCATAAAGGTCGTTGCAAAGTTGAAGTAAACAGCAGGCGAATTCGTCGGTGCAGTACTTATAGAATTCATGTGGAAAGAGATCTTCTCCTGGTGCTTTGGATTCCTTCAGTTCAACTTATACTGCTTTTATATCTGCTATTGAGAAAGATTTATCCATGATTTGATCCTCCAGAAGATTTGAACAGTATTGGAAGGGCAGCGCTGTATTTTCTATGTCCAGAAGTGATTGGAAGTGCATTTTAAGGTCGGATGCCTGAATATTTATACCGATTCTTAACTTTGAACCATTTATGTACCGAACTGCTTTCCAAAACTCTTTTATGTTCCTGCTAGCAATAATAATCTGCACTTTTTCTTCGTAAAAAAGTTTTTTCTTCTCGACACATAGCGCTTTGAAAGAAGTATTAGCTTTCGTATATTCTTCTCTAAAAAAGGCAGTATTATAATTTTTTTGTTTAACAAATGTTTGCTGCATTGTGAATATGCTGCAAGGATAATAAAAAAATTGCAGATTTGCAAGCCTTAGATTTTTCGTAGAGTGATTAAAAAAAATTAAAAACATGCGATTTTGTAATCAAAATGTACGGCATTTGGTTGTACAAGCTTAGTACAATATGTATGTATTGTATATAGTTGGGGAGCCCGCCCTACCCTATTCAGTACAGTTTTTTAGATAGTGTCCAAACAAACAATTTGCGCAAGGGGATAATCAACGCCGTAAACAAAAGGGGTGAGGGTCACAGGGCCCCCCCCGAAATTTTTCAAAATGTGTGTCTTGCTCCTACTTTCTTCTTGCAAAAGTTTAGACCCATCTTATATCAGTGATTGTCATCAAATTCGATGATATTTAATTGTTTTCCACAGCAAAATATCTGGAAAATTTGCGAGCAAGTAAGTTTATTTATTGGTTTGCAATTTCCAAGAAATTCCTTTTACATTTCAGTTTCAATGACCAAATTTTGCCCCAAATGAAAAGAACTAACATGTTGTGTAGTTTGTCAATTCTGTCTGTCTGTCCTTGCCTCTACAGCCAGCTTAAACGGCTGGAAGAATTTTCTTCCAAAGCAAACAAAGAATAATAAGCAACTAAAAATGGGCCGTTAACGCGCGGTTAAGAAAGTATTCCCATACCCCACAGTTAACTTTGGGATTAAAACAACTTAGGCGATCACGAATTATAAAAAAGAACTATCAACCTTTTTTTTAAACCACACATATAGTAAAAAAAGATTATCAACGTTTACAAAAAATGTCCACTGTAGGTACTTATCTCTTTTTTTCTGAATTTTCTCCAACTATTCCTCCTCTATCTCTTCGAAATTTCTCCTAGTTCCTCGTATCTCGAATCACTTCTATTTTTCCTCTTCAAAATTTTCCTCGACTTTCCTCCTTTTTACCAAACAACTTTTCCTCGATTTTCTTTTTCCAATTTTCCTCGTCTTCTAAAATTTGAACTGTTCGCTGGGTTAGATATCTCAAGAGTGGCTTTTCCACGTTGGGCGTATACAATTGGTGCATATGGTTTTTTTTTTGACTAATATGCCCACACGTTTTTTATTTATTTTTTAGGACCAAAAATAACTGTACCTGCCATACAATTTTTTTTTTGCCATAAAGGAAAATAATATTTTTCTCAAAAACGGGTCCGAGGATTTTGTTAAAAAAAATCAAATATTTAAAATAAGGAAATGCTACTTTTTAATAATTTTTTTATTTTCAAAAATTGGTAATTGTTGGTACCTCCAGTACAACCATTTTTTTGGTTTTTTATTTTCTTGAAAACCGTTAAGTTGAAATTTTTCATTTTTCTTATGATAAATCTTCAAATAAGTATAAACATTATTGTGCACCATAATTAAAAAAAAAATTGAATATTAAATAATATATTATAAAATTTTTTTCTGAAAACTAATTATTTTGAAAATGACTTGGGCAATATTTTTAAATCTAGGTGTAAAATTATTTTTTATTATTTTGTAGAATACTTCAAGAAATCATGTTTCTAAATTTAAAAATAACGGCACCTTCCATACAAATGTTGAAAATCCGTCAATAAAAACTTATTTTTCTCGAAAATGGATCCAAGAATTTTTATAAAAAGATGTTAGTTTACTACTAAGGGTATGATTAATATTTTGATATACAAAATTTTTACAATAACGCTTATTAACGGTACCTGTAATAGAATTGATATTTTGGTTTTGAAATTTCTCGTTAACGGCTATACCGATTTTAACCAAAATTTTTATGCAAGAGCTCCTTCAGAATTTAAACAATTTTGCATATACAAATTAAAAAAAAAATATTTAAGTTTTTTTAAATAAAATAAATATTTTTTTTTATTTTTTGTAAAACTGTATTTTATAAAATAATAAATGTTGGCATACCAGATTTTTTTTGAAAATGTGAAAAAAAAACTTTATACATAGGGGAGAGGTTGGAACAGTGAGACACGTTTTTTCAAACGGTTATAATTCCGAATTCTCTTGAGCTATGAAAATGAATTTTTGATGGTATCTTACGACATATTTCCCCTACATTTTGCCATAAAAATTTCATTGAAAAAAAAAAAACTAAAAACAACTTTCCCATGAGTAAAATTGTTGCAGAAGGTCAAAGTGTCTCACTGTTCGGCGGGGGTTCGAAGACTGAGACAGCGTAGGGCGCACAGTGGGACAGCAAAATATTTTTAATAAAAACTCGTCTTAAGCAATTTCTTATCTAACAAATACATGAATTTTATTCCCTTAAAATATTATTAATTAATTTATAGGAACAAAAACAACAAAAAACATATCAAAGTATAATATAAAAAAACTAACTAAAATCACATTTCAGTTCACATTATTCTTTAAATAAGTTTTTATTAAATAAAATAAATTCATACTTTTCATTTGTAACTTTTTAAGAAATTTTGTTTCAATACAAATACAAATAAATAAAAAACATTTTTACGTTGAATAAACGAAGCAAAGATAAGGTAAGACATGTCTCACTGTTCGACCTTTGAATCTGTCTCACTGTTTAATTTTTATCATTTTCAAGAAAAACTTTTGTGTATAAAAAACTGGAAAGAATACCTTAGATTTTTGTTTGTATATTGAAAAACCACATAATAATAAGCCAATAAAAAAAAGTGCCTCACTTACATAAATATTTAAAGATGCTAAAATTGGAAAATCGCTATTTTTAAAACCCCACCCTCGCCAGAGGGTAGTAGCCCGTAGCGTAATGGTTAGTGCGTTCGACTGTCACGCTGGAGGTCTGGGTTCGCTTCCCAGCCTCGTTCACCTAAAAACTAAAAAAAAAATTTTTTCAGGGCTACTGCCTCTTGCGAGGAATTGACAATCCTCCAAGAGTATCACTTGTCACGAAAAAGTGCTTCTCGTCTAGCCGTTCGGATTCGGCATGAAATTGTAGGTCCCTTCCATTCCTGTCGACAGGCGCACACAGGAATGGTTGCGAGTTATTAATCACTAGGCCCTGGTTCTTCACGAGCCGTTGTGCCACCCAATTTTTATTTTACCCTCGCCAGACGCTGAACAAAATCTTTCGTTTTCGATACCACGATATAAGCACCTACAAACCCTGATACTCATATTTTGGTTATACATACACTCCCAAAATGTTATGTCTGCTCTTAGACTATAACATTAACATACTATGGTAGGCAAAAACAAATAGATACAAAGAATCTTGAATTTTGGGACAATTAGGAGGAAGCGAATGTTAAATTGTTACAAGATTACGTTCTTTTATCTAAGGCCTTATCTCTAATGACAGCCAGATACCTTAAAACTAAATGAAACTAAACTAATCGTTTCATTTACGTTGCAGTGTCAAAACTAATCTATTTTGTATATGCTCTTTTGGCAACTATTTAGCAATCCCAATCAGAAATACCCCTACAGTGTGGACTTGGCTACGTGAAATTTGGACCCAAACATAGATGAAAAATAGCACCAAAAATGTTTATGGGAAACAGCAAAAACAAATAAAAGTTTAAAATTTATGAATTGGGGCCATTTTTCATGGTTTTGGGGCATTTTTACATTCTTAATTTTGAGGTGAAGTTTCATCATGATAAATGGCCCCAAACTTTTATTCTTAAACAAAAATACAAAATCTTTAATCACAGACCAACTGACACTTAGGCGCCTGCCAGGCGACTGAGCAATGAGCATACCCTAACGTGAACGGGACAGAGGACCAAAAAAGGGAGTTAAAATCATTGAACCTGCAAAGTGGGCCAGGTAAGGTACTTTTAAGGCTATCCTAAACCGACGCAAAATACTTTTTTAGGGCTGGCCACGAGACGAGACTCTGCGAGACTTTTGTAAGTCTCGTCTCGGTCTCGTTAAAATCGAACATTTTCAGTCTCGTGTCGGTCTCGTATAATTGAGTCTCGTCTCGGTCTCGTCTCCGAAAAATACGATTTCCGGCCAACTTATTGACTATTGGAACGAAATATTTTCGATTATAGTTCGAACACGTCCAGAAGAAAATATATATTTGACTGAAATTGGATTTTTTAATTTATTAGACTCATTGTAAATTTCGGTCCAAATATACAGTTTCGTCTCGTCTCGGTCTCGTCATGCGAGACCGAGACTTTTCTCGTCTGGTGTCCAGCCCTACAATTTTTGTACGATTGTAATTTTTCTGTTGTTCTTGCTTCTGATACATATACCTATTTTGGGGCAATTTTTCATTTTTTGTTTTTAGTCATTTTTCATAAGTTTGGGGCCATTTTTCCATTTCGAAAATGGGTCCATTTTTCATTACGAGCCCACATTTGGGGGCAATTTTCGTTTCGGGCCATTTTTCAATGGGGCTAAATTTTATATAGCCTGCAGGATTACCTACATCAGCCCCAGGCACCTTAAAACAAAAAATAACTTATCCCGAGTTCGTAAAACACTGCCACACTCAAGTAACATTTATGCTGGCTTAAGCCTTGATTCTGCATTTTTTCTTTCTTTCACGTCGAGCTTTCTAAAATAGACCAACAAACAAATTTCTGTTAATAAACATTAGGCGTGTTCAGGAAAGGGAGATATCGGAGGGCCTCAGTTGCCTGAACAGGATTCCTCAGCAAACAATCTCAGTTTGGCTGTCAAAATACTGAGGAAAAAAATATTTGGATTCGCTTGCTTAGCTTTTGGCGGAGCAAAATCACCGATATCTCTGTTTCGTGAACGCGTATTATGTAGATAAATAAATTCCTTCTTTCGTCACCTTTTTTTCTGTATATATACTTCTTTTAAATACTGACTTATGTACATTGTACATATGTACACACAAACCAAGATACATATAATATAGGTAATATCATTAGCATGTTCATTTTTGTTCAGTTCTGCGCATGTTGTCAAAATCAATAGTAAAAAAATTGAATTTCAAATAATCACAAAAAATTTGTTTTTGTTTACTGTGTACTTACACAAAGGGCAGCCATCTTTAAATTTTTGAAAGCTGCGCCTGATAATACCTTAGATATGTGTTCTGTGCACACAAACAAATTATTTTTTGATATTAAAGCTTAGTCTACTAAGTTCAACATTTATATATGTCCTATGGAAGTTATTTTTGAGCAAAAATATATAAAAATGTAACTTTCTCTGATGTCCGGTAAGTTATGAATTTTAATTTTTCACCAAAAAATCCAAATAAATAATGGGCACCATCTCCCAAAATTTCAGAGTTCTAAATGAAAAAGAAAAGCATTTATCTGGAAAAATTCAAATGTCCATTAAATGCTTTAACAGCTACATACATACAGACATAATTTTTGGTTTCTGCACATCTGTGGGGCAAAACCTTTCCAACGTTATATAATTTATTTAATTATATAAATTATGCACCGTAATGTTTTGCTTATGATTTGCTAATCGTATTAATATTGGCGCGCAAACTTGTACTAATAAATGTTGTCGTTGTCTGCATAACTGGGCATATTCACCACATTGCCCCCCTATTAGGATTGATCGTCCCGATTAAGTCCATTATTCCCGTCCCCACCGTTATAACGATGTAAACTGTCGCAGTGAACTACTTTAAGCTTGCCCCTTACTCCTCTCTGAAAGCGGTAAACCACATCATTGATTCGCTTCACAACGGTATATGGGCCTTCCCAGTTTTGTTGAAGTTTTGGTGACAGTCCCTTTTGTCGGTGATGATTGTAAAACCACACCAGGTCTCCTTTTTGGAATCCCATCGTTGTTGCACGGGCGTCGTACCGTGTTTTCATCCTATCACTAGCGGTTTTTATGTTTTTCCTTGTCCGTTGATGAATGTCAATGAGTTATCCACATATTCATCTGACCTTTCCGGTTCCATGGTATGGCATCCAAATTTGATTTCACTGGGCAGCCGTATTGTTAGGCCAAACAGGATCTCCGATGGTGTATGTCCTATTGAACTACGATTCACACTTCGATAGGCCATCAAGAACAATGGAATATGGCGGTCCCAGTCTCGTTGGTAGTCACCTAAAACCTTGGACAGATGTTCTTTAAGATTCCTGTTGAATCGTTCTACCATCCCATCAGATTGTGGATGAAGCGGTGTTGTCCTTGTCTTCTTGATGCCAAGAAAAAATATATATAATATATCCTGAAATATGTTAGATTCGAAGTTCCTTCCTGGGTCAGAATGCAGTTCCAAAGGTACGCCGAACCTGCTCACCCAATTGAAGATAGTCTGATAAACAACTGTTTAAGCTTCTTGATTTGAGATGGCAAATGCATCAGGCCACTTGCTGAAGTAATCCATGACTAAAAGGATGTATCGGTTTCCGCTGTTGGTCGCCGGAAACGGACCTGCGACATCTATCGCTATTCTCTCGAAAGGTGTGCCCACATTGTATTGCTGCATTTTACTTTGAAGCTTTCTACCTGGCCCCTCGGTAGCAGCACAATTATCACATTTTCTGCACCACTTTGCGACATCCTCTCTTGCATGTAGCCAGTAGAACCGTTGTCGTATCTTCTCCAGCGTTTTATTGACTCCCAAATGACCTCCAGATGCTCCATCGTGCATCTCTTAGACCTAGGCACTATCATCTGCATCGCATAAGACTTGCCATCTGCAGATTCCCATTTCCGCCTGAGTACTCCTTCTTGCGCATGAAGTGAGTTCCACTGTGCCCAATATGCTTTGAGAGCTGGACTTCTATCGGAGATGTCACCCCATTCTGGTTTTTCTTCGTGTTCCTTCCATGCAAGAATGAGCTCTATATCCAAGTCTTCTTGTTGGGCATTCCTCAGTTCTTCATTGCTCTAACCATAAATAGGATCGGCTCTTATTCGTTGGATGGCAACCGCTTCCTTTTCTTCTTGATGCGTGCAATGCTTACAGTCGGTCGTCGAGACAATGCATCTGCGTTTGAGTGCAGCTTTCCTCTTCGATGTTGAATTTGGTATTCGTATGTCTGCAGTCTCTCAATCCTTCTTGCTACTTGACCTTCTGGATTTTTGAAGTTCAGAAGCCAATTAAGCGCACCATGATCTGTTCGAAGGAGGAACTTTTGTCCGTAGATGTATTTATGGAAGTGCTTTGTTGCCCAAATCAAAGCTAGAAGTTCTCTTCTGGTCACGCAATAATTGCGCTCTGGCCTCGAGAGTACCTTGCTGTAGTAGGCGACGACTTTTTCGTCTCCGTCATGGACTTGCGACAATATAGCTCCAATTCCAACATTACTGGCATCGACGTCGATGATGAAAGGTTTGCCTGGAGTCGGATAGGTCAGCACAGGAGCATAACACAAGCGTAGCTTGAGCTCCTAAAAACTTTTCTCGCACTCACCTGACCATTTGAACGGCTTCCCCTTTTCAGTAAGCTGATGTAAGCTTTTAGCGGTTTCAGCAAATTCTTTTACAAAGCGCTGATAATATGTGGCTAGACCATGAAAGCTACGGAGCTGATGTTTATCCTGTGGTGTTGGCCAATTCTTCACAGTGTCAACTTTCTCAGGATCAGTCTTTACTCCTTGGGATGAGATGATATGTCCCAGGTATTTAACTTCGGTCTCGAAAAGCGCACATTTATCTGGATTTAATTTTAAGTGTGCTTCTCGAAGCCTCTGAAATACAGCCTTAAGGTTTACACAATGTTCGTCAAAAGTTTTTCCATTAACGATGACATCGTCCAAATATACCAGGCATGATTTCCAAGTAAGTCCTTGAAGAACACACTCCATCAGACGCTCAAATGTTGCCGGAGCGTTGCATAGTCCAAATGGCATAACTTTAAACTGCCACAGACAATTTCCTGTAGAGAAAGCTGTCTTCTCTCGATCTTCTGGATGGATTTCTACCTGCCAGTAGCCACTCTTTAAGTCCAGCGTCGAGAACCATTGAGCTCCTTCCATGGCATCCAAAGTATCGCTGATTCTGGGCAGAGGGTAGCTGTCTTTCTTTGTCACATTGTTCAGCCTACGGTAGTCGACACAAGATCGGGTACTTCCATCCTTCTTTTTGACAAGAACTACTGGTGATGCCGCGTTTTCGGCTTGTTTGGCTAATGGGAGACGTCTTGCTAGTTTGCGAATAGGTCTTGCGTCTCCTGTGTCGATACGATGCTGTACCAATTGTGTTCGACCATACTGCCCAATCGATGAAGAAAATATATCATCGTACTCATGAAGAAGACTTCCAGAAACACTAAGCTGATGTTTACTTAGATTGGATGGCTTCATGGAGCTGAATTCTTCGGGGTCCATAAATTTGTCTGTGTTCACTTCTGTGATCTTGGTTATTGTAGACACAGATTCGCATTTTCCAATAATTTCCCCTTTCCTGACCTTGACTTCGTACGGTGTGATGTTCAATATCCGTACGGGTACCATGTTGTTCTTTGGTTCCACAAGAGTCTTCCCTAAGATGATGTTTTGGGAAGACTGCTCAGACTCTGATTCCACCATGAGGTATCGATGGCTACCTAGATCGCTCTCTTTTTTCGGCCAAACAAACACTTCCGAAGAGGAAGGCACACACATGTCTTCTTTGATGACGGTTCTTAGATTTGATGAGTTTTCGTTGCTATAAATCATAGGAATCTCTACATTTTGGTAATTCAGCACTTGCTTACCGATATCAAGAATCACTCCGTGATCCTTCATAAAGTCGATTCCAATTATGCACTCATCACATATGTAGGTGCGAAAACTCTAGTTGTGCCAAACAGATCTTCAGACAAACTTCTCCATTTACTCTTGCCGCCTCACCTGTCGCAGTTTTCAGACGGTAGCTATTGGTGTTATGTAGCCACGTCATCTTGACCAAGTCTTTTCTTACAATGGAGGCTGTGGCACCGGTGTCAATTGTAGCCAACTGTTTCTTGCCATTTAGTGTTGCATCCACTGTCAGACTTTTATTGTTCCGTTTAGTCTGCGAGACTTGTATGGTGGTTCTGGGGCAATCGAAACCAGAAACCAGCTTCTCCTTGAAGTTGGTTCTTACTCATTTCCCGACTGGGAAACAGAGCAGGAGCGTTGATGTTATTGCTCACCTGTTCGCTGGTATTATTTCTGTTTCCACAGTGTTGACAGGCGACTCTTTTTGGTGGCAATCTGCACTGGCGCTGGAGATGTCCGGTTTTTTTTGCAATTCCAGCATCGAACAGGTCCTTCTCGCTGACTTCTACGGAATTCAGCTCTCTGAACATTCCTCAACTTCAAGTTCTCTTACCCGATGAACTCTTAAGGAAGCCTGTTCTGATGCTTCCATAGTCTGAACGAACGCTAATGCTTCAGAAACCGTGCGTTTTCCAGCAGTTCGAATTGCTCGCTGGAGGTTGATGTCGGAAACTGCACGGACAAAAGCCTCCGTTGCTAGCTGGTTGGTAATTTCATCTCCTGCAGTCGGGTATGCTAGGTGTGCCAACCGTTCAATGTCTGCTTGGAGTTGTTGCAGACTTTTACCTCTTTTCTGGAATTTGTTATTGAGCTGGACGCGGAAGCCTTCTTGAATATGGCTATCGCCGAAGCGAATGGCCTGAACAAGAGCACTGAAGTTGCCGTTCTGGTCTGCTGGTATGGTTTGCAAAAGTTCAGCAGCAGAACCTCTAAGGGCAAGCGTCAGGGAAATAAACTTGTCTTCGTCATCCCAACCATTTGTTGTTGTGGCTGCCTCAAACTGCTTCTTGTAGATTGACCGAGAAGACTGTCCATCAAAGGTTGGTGAATGCATTTCTTTCTTCTTAGGAAAATCGCAACTGTCCTCTCTTACCTTCATTTTCCTAACCTTATCTAATTCATTGGCAAAGTTCTGCATTTTGTCTTCAAATTTCTCGAACTATTTTTCGACGTTTTCAACACGTTCATCAAGAGCCATGAATTTATTTTCAAATGAATTTAGCTTACTTTCGATTAGGTTTTTCTGGTCGTCTAGAAGGTTCCTTTGCTCGTTGCGTTGTTCTTCAAGAAGATTCTTTTAATCATTTCGCTGTTCTTTTAATCGTACAAGCAGATTCTTTTGTTCATTCTTCTGCTCAATTCGTTCACTGCGTTGCTCTTCTAAAAGATTCTTTTGCTCCTTTCGTTGGTCTTCAAACTGGGCGAGCAGCTGAGCCATCATATTGGTCATGTCTAAGGTTGTACTTACTTCCTTTTCTTGCATCTCAATCTCAAATAGAAACGTGCCTGGATTTTTATCGTGTTGCCTTAAATATTCCTGCAGACGGACAATGAGGTCATTTTTCGTTCCAGCAGTGGGAAGACCTCGTCTGTTTAGTTCTGCTTTAAGTTCAACACAATTCAATGCATTCTCGCAATTTTACCCATTTTTTTTTCTATTTTGTTCTTATATTTTTGTGTGTCACTTTTCACAAACACCTTTCTTATTTGTTAACTAATCCACACACTTTATCAATTTTTCACCGTCAATAATTATCTGAATTCACAGATTAAATAAGTTTTATTCCACTTTTTCTGACACCAATGTTATATTTTACTAAGGGTTCGCAAATAAAACTTATTTCCTTTATTTAAACTGAAACAACATTTACTTCACAAAATAAAACGCTTTTATTTCAAATACTTTTATTATAACCAAGCATAAGTATGCAACTCCTTATTCACACTGAAATTTATTCGTTCACTTCCAAAATCGAACTGCTATTTTCGGACTGGTGGCCCTGTATTTATATCCGAAATAAAGGATTCTAGTATTTCCTAGATGGTTCTTTTCCAAAAGGTTTCGTTCAATTTCCACGATCCACTTTTAGTATGACGAAATAACGAACGAGCCTGGACACCAGCCGTGGATTTAGTTAATTATTTAATTCAAAGATAGCGCGCAAACTCGTACTAATAAATGTTGTCGTTGTCTGCATAACTGGGCATATTCACCACAATATATAGATTTTGAAAGTTTTAGAGTCATTTGAAACAAGTGTAACTTGCTGATAAGAAGTTAAATTCAAGAATCAAGATGTTTTGTTTTTTGAAAATCATATCTCTCTCCGAAATATTTGTCTGGCTTCACCCTTAGGCATATTATAGGGTTGCCAAGCTTTAAAGGTCGTGATTGTTAGTTTGTTCAGCGTATGAACATATTTAAAGCAACCAGTTCAAACATCAAATGCATTTAAGATAGAATTAATAAAATCTATAAGGGACGCGTTTGGCCCACTCTTTTAACAAAAATATTCAATATTTAGGCTACAATTTCAGCATGTTGGGGGGAAAATACAAATATAAAACATTCAAAGTATTTATTGTTTAATTTCAACTTCAAGTCCTTAGAAAATGTTGGTTTGTTATTTTAATCTATGCAGAAATACAGATGGTCTAAAAGTCATTAATTTGACAATTGTTTTCTAGATCGAAAAGCACTAGATTTAGAATTTTGTTGTTTTTTTAAACTTGAAGAATGAAATAGTAAATTTAACAAGGACTTAACCGATAAAATTATAGGTATGATGTAACTGTTCCAACAGCACAAAACCGCACTGACAAACAACAATTGATGACACAAACCTTGAACTGAACTGTCCAATCTCGAGCAATAAGAATACTAAAGAGCTACCTAACTTATCTTTTCGATCAGATATGCATATAAGTTAGTTGTCATCTTACGAAAAGTATACCAGGTAAAGTAGTTTTTGGTATGACTTTCCACCTCTCTATACCCACAAATAAATGCAAATTCAAGACCTTCATTTTCTTTTCCAACAAAAACCATTTCAAGTAACAATATAAAGAGTGTTGGTAAATTTTGGAAATTTCGAAGAAATATAGGTACGCTACATAGGTATCTGGTATACCCACTGTGTCGTTATCTCCCTAAACTTTTGTGGGAAACAATTCCCATTGCTCATATTTATCCCAAAACTGACAAAACAAAGACCTCGTTAATGTCCCAAGCACTCAAGTATCATGATGTGGTAGTGGCAGTGCTGTGCGGTGGTGGTTTGTCAGAGAAAACCTTTTCTTATAATATTCTAAGGGTAAAATTAAATGCAGAATGATGAAATCGTTTCATTACCACTTTTTGGTATGTTTAAGTATACGAAGTACAATATATTCAGAAAAGATTTTTACTTTGGGTAAAAGAACTATGTAGTAGAAAGTAGATATACTCTGACATACCTACATAATATTGAAGATGTTGAAACATGAATACTTACATTGTGATATGTGCCACACATTAGGGGAATCAGCAGCAGCAGCAGTAGAGACAAAGGCAGAAAATAAATAAAATAAAAAAATTCAAGGAACACACATACGATATATGTATCTACGCTTAGAAATGTTTCCCTTAGAATGTGCAATTAACAAAATATTTTAAGGGTTACCCCTGAGGGTATCCGTGCCATCATTATTCTTTCTCATCAGACAAAAGTGTAGAATATTCATTACGTTGCAGGAGTGAGTAGAAGATGGTGTTAAATTCGACATCTTTCCTCTAACTATAGTTAGGTATATTTTTTGCCTTGTAGCTGATGCCAGAGAAAATGGGCTTTTTTAAATAAGGAATATTCGAAGCCAGATAGCAACTTTTACTATTATTCGTCAGTGGTCGTGGTTTAAAATTTACATTGGAATTTTTGTTTTATATAAGGAAAACATCACACTAAGTTCCTTTTTGGTTCATCATCATCATCATCACGATATGGCGTTGCTTTGACGCATGAAAATGAATATTCAACTTTTCTCCGAAAGATCCAGTAGAGATATGTATATGTATGTTTACATACTTTACTCAGACTCACGCCTGACGTTAATGTTATGCAAGTTAAGAAATATTTAGGATCACAATTTAATTAATGTGGTGCTTTCTGCTCTTATCTTCAAAAAACCACGTAACTTTATGTGAGTTCCTTATATGTTATATGAACTCCTATGCGTGGTATATGTACATAGTTAGGTGCGGTACGACGGTGCTTAACATCACATATTTAAGAAAAGACAAGTAATTGACAAGGAGTTACGGTAAGTATTTTATAATATTTTAAAATATAATGCGAAGAAGCAAGAGAATTTTTGGAAATTAAGGTGGTTCATAGGAGGTTATTAAGGTTATTATTAAGCTTAAACCTTTGTATGTAGAATACCTTCCGACATTACATACAGGGTGTCCCGTAAGTAATGGATAACCCTGAAATGCCGCATAGTAGACTTTATGACCGTCCTGAAAACTGATAAAAAAAAGTTCTATCCCAACCAGAAGAAAAGTTATATGCATTTTTTTGTTCAGTGCATTATTTGTTTTCTTACTTTACATTTTTGAATACCACGACTACAAATGAATGAGTTCCATCATTTTTTTTTACAGGAATATTTTACATTACTTGTGCCAACACATAAGTAGAAGAAAATTATTATAACTGTTGGACTTCTTAGAGAAAAAAATTATTTAACATTGAATTTCAATGCAAAATGTGAAAACAAATAATTTTTGAAAAAGTTAAATCATAGCTGGTATAAAAAAAATGCATGAATACCTGAGTGGCCAACTATTTTAAAAATATGCGCGTTAAATGCAGATTTCAAAATGGTATTACTTATTATTATATCTAGAGTCAATAGCAAGTTATTGGTAAAAGTCTGCAATACTAGAGTAAATTTAGCAAAAACAAAAGTTTTCAAAATTAGCACAGTAAACGTGAAAATAATACCAAGCGTTGAACATAGCAGATTTTTAATTTATTGGCTGTTTCTACGATGTTGTCCTAATGATAAATCCAAGCATGCAACTTCTAGGGCCGAATGCATTATTGATAAAAATGTCAAAAAAGTGCAAAAAACGGTTACATTTTCGAGCTTGTTTTGAATTTTACCTGTTCTATTGGGCTTTAACAAACCCATCAAATATTTTGTTGGTTGCTATTAGTTTATTTGTTATTTTCTCTAAATAAAAAGTTTTTGAGCCAGCTTTTAATCACATGATCACTTAGTTAGAAAACAAAAATAGATAATTTTTTAATTTTTTTTTTATTTAAAGCAAATGCTCAAACTGTTTTCCACCCACTCTTATACAGGTTCTGCACCTCCGAATAAATGAACGTCTTACTGAACGTGCAAGGTTTTGCTCAGAAATTTGTAATGCAGCTGCCTCCACACGATTTCTTAGCTCCTCTAAAGACCTGATCGGCTTGCTGTATACGATTTCCTTAATGCATCCCCAATAAAAAAAATCAAGTGGATTTATGTCTGGTGAACGGGGTGGCCATAAAATTGGTCCCAGACATCCTATCCATCTGCCTGGATATCTGGCATTTAAATATGCCCGCACAGGCATAGCATAGTATGCTGGACAACCATCATTTTGAAGCCAATGGGATTCCTTTAGTTCTTGAGGCACTTCTTCGAGCAAGGTTGGGAGATCATTTTGGAGGAACTCCAAATAACCTTGGCCAGTTAAAATCCCCGGCAACTCAAAGGGTCCAATTATTTTCCCATTGAGAATCCCAGTCCAATAGTTTATTTTGAATTGGTACTGGGACCTGTCTTCCCTCATGATGTTTGGGTTATGTAGTGCCCAGAAGTGGAGATTATGGAGATTAGTGTAGCCATCTTTTTTAAATGTCGACTCATCGCTCCAAAGAATTTTGTCAAAAAACTGCGGATCTTCTTCAATTTTCATTATCATTTGTCGACAAAAACTCATTCTCGTTTCAAAATCTTGCGGCTGGAGAGTTTGCACCCGTGTTAGGTGAAAGGGATGATATTTATATTTACTTAGCACATTATGCGCAGTCGTCTTTCCGATCCCAGTGCGTCGTGCTATTGCTCGGATTGATACTGTAGGATCTCGGTCAAGTTCCGCAAGCACTAAGTCTTCGGTATCTCCTCGAGGGGGTCGTCCCACGCCAGCACCACCAACACCACTACCAGGCAGCCTTCCTTCCGAGAAACAGCTATGGACTCTAATAAACACTCGATAATTCGGGTGACGTGCGTTAGGGTACCTTTCCCTATACAGAGTCGCATCTTCGTTTGCGTTGCCTCTGCACTCTCCATAAATGAAATGCATGTTTGCATATTCTTGTGCAGTATACAGTATACGTGGCATCGAAAAAGTTCAATCAAACGTCTTAATTATCAAAAAGCAGGTTCAGGAAAACAGCTATTTAGACCGTTAATTTTTCTGAAGAATGAACAATAAAAACGATATAAATAAGTGTTCGTCGTGGTCTTAATCTTATGAATTAAGATCAAATTTCAAAAACTTTAATTCAAAATTTAAAAAACTTACGATTTTATGCGTTCTCACTTTCTCAGGATCTTACAATTTACTATTCAAAAAACACAATTAAAATTGAATCAGAAGACTTTTTGTTTGGAGAAAATAACAAATAAAAAATAGCAACCAACAAAATATTTGATGGGTTTGTTAAAGCCCAATAGAACAGGTAAAATTCAAAACAAGCTCGAAAATGTAACCGTTTTTTGCACTTTTTTGACATTTTTATCAATAATGCATTCGGCCCTAGAAGTTGCAAGCTTGGATTTATCATTAGGACAACATCGTAGAAACAGCCAATAAATTAAAAATCTGCTATGTTCAACGCTTGGTATTATTTTCACGTTTACTGTGCTAATTTTGAAAACTTTTGTTTTTGCTAAATTTACTCTAGTATTGCAGACTTTTACCAATAACTTGCTATTGACTCTAGATATAATAATAAGTAATACCATTTTGAAATCTGCATTTAACGCGCATATTTTTAAAATAGTTGGCCACTCAGGTATTCATGCATTTTTTTTATACCAGCTATGATTTAACTTTTTCAAAAATTATTTGTTTTCACATTTTGCATTGAAATTCAATGTTAAATAATTTTTTTCTCTAAGAAGTCCAACAGTTATAATAATTTTCTTCTACTTATGTGTTGGCACAAGTAATGTAAAATATTCCTGTAAAAAAAAATGATGGAACTCATTCATTTGTAGTCGTGGTATTCAAAAATGTAAAGTAAGAAAACAAATAATGCACTGAACAAAAAAATGCATATAACTTTTCTTCTGGTTGGGATAGAACTTTTTTTTATCAATTTTCAGGACGGTCATAAAGTCTACTATGCGGCATTTCAGGGTTATCCATTACTTACGGGACACCCTGTATATACCTAGAAGTTTAGAGTGCCAGAGCTTATTATTATTAATTTTGTAAAGTTATTTATGAAAAGTCGTCTACAAAAGTTTTTGTCTAAAATGTTCATATGAATTAATAACGCTTATCGTGGTACCCACCAGGAATGTTATTCATTGAGATTTTCTTTCAAAGACCGATATATTAGTTTAAATTGTTGTAAGAATTTTAAAGTCCAAGTCATCGCTATCTGACACTGCGCGTAGTCGTCTCTCGAAAATAAGAAATATGAACATAATTCAATGCCATTGGCGAATCTACGGGGGGAGGGAATTTCAGGTCTAAGCCCTCTCCTCCCCTATTTAAATTTCTACTTGATCTATAAGTTAATTTTCTTACAAGAAAGTTACTTAACGCTAATAGGGTTTTGACGATTTTTCAGCGAATTGTATTTTTGGGGTTATTGGAAGGTATTTCCCATGTCTCGGCAATGGCGTTGCCAAATATTGTTTAAATATCTCTGTTTCTGAAGAGAACAATCAATAGTGTTGTCTTGAAATTTTATACCATAAAGGCTCTCCCAAAGCAATGCGAAACATTCGGGGCGGCGAAGAAAAATTCGCAGTTGGTGTGGCCACTCTCATTTATCACCATGTAAATTAATTTTGACTGACGAATGTTTCTTCGCCACACCGAATGTTTCGCATTGGTTTGGAAGAGCCTTAATTCATCAACAATTTTTAAAGGGATTTGAGCCTATTTCCTTTTAAAAATTTCATTTATTTTTAATAAAAAAGGTATAAAAGTTAAAAAAATGACATTTAATTTTGATCGTTTTTTAATTTTTTGTTTCTTTAATTACAGAATGGGAAAGGGATTTCTTTTATTTTGTTTGTTTATTTACGTTTTTACTTAATCGAACTCGAGATAATAATTTTCCCTAACATTACGATGACATAGAGAACGCGAAAAAGTGGTATCGCAATTCTGTCTGTCCGTCTGTCTATCAGTCTGTCTGTCTGTTACTCGACCTGCAGCCTTAGCCACTGAAGCGATTTTCTTCAAAGGGGAAATTGAATTGATTTTCTTCTCCAGATGGGAAATTGAAATTCTTTTTTTAGCTCACAAAATAACGGTTCTTGCCATACAACCAATAAACAAAAATTGATTTATTTCAAAACGACTCCCACCATTTAAAAAAAAAAAAAGAAAAACAGGTGCTATTATTATTATATGAGTGTTTTTTATAAAACAAATTCTATATACTACTGAAATACATCAGCCAAGTAGAAGACTTAGCATTATTTAATTGGACTTGTTGAATTATTGATTCAATATAGAATCAATAATTCAACAAGTCCAATTAATAATGCTAAGTCTTCTACTTGGCTGATGTATTTCAGTAGTATATAGAATTTGTTTTATAAAAAACACTCATATGTAAACAATGCCAGGCCACGGGTAACAAAATTTCCAACAATTCTTGTTTAGAAATTTTTATTGGGTTGGATATAGTTCACAATTGGTTTTCGCTGTAAAATTGATGTAAGCTGTACTGAACTTAATAAAAATTGCGTCCTGACAAGGCCCTCACTGTCAACTGAAGAGTCCGAGTGAGAACGCCGGGACGAAACGCCAATTTTAATAGACTAAAGGCCGTTAAAAGCTATATTGAATCTGTTATTATTATAGTTAATATTTTAGTAGACAACTAAAATATTTATAACCGGTTATTAACGATACCTGTTAACCTCGTTAACAGCTACACCAATTTCAACCAAAGTTTTATATAAGAGGTCCTTTACAATTTTAAAGAAGATGAAGAATTATGAATATTAAAATTACTTTGATTTTAAGTGGAGTGAATGAATATAGTTCAATTAAAAAGTACAAGTGACCTCAACTTCAGGAACTAATGTGTTTCACCCAGGTATAACAGTGGGCTCTTCAATCAGTCTGTTATACCCTACTAAACATCGACCAACATTTGTGTCTTAGTAGTGTTTAACAGACTGACTGAAGAGCCCACTGTTATACCTGGGTTAAACACATTAATTTCTGGAGTTGAGGTCACTTGTACTTTTTAATTGAATCTTTACAATGTTAACGACAAGTTTTCGCAAAAATTATTTATGGATTTTTAAAAAAGTAATGTAATTTTTCTTTTGAAAATTCTGTTATTTTGAAAACAGGTTGATGATTTTGTTTTAATTTTGTGCAAAATTGTGTTTTATTTAATAGTAAAAGTTGGCGTACCACATTTTATTTTTGAAAATGTTCAAGAATTTTTATATATAAAAAATTATTTTTTAAGGAAACTGCTCTAACCAATTTTTAATTTTTTTAATTCATTTTTACCAAGCACATCAGATCCCATACTTTTTTTTTGAGCTCTATCTGTTTAGCTATTAAAGTAACAAATTTATCGTAATTTATAGTAAATAATATAGTAAGTTATAGTAATAATTTATAAAGAAAGAAAAACCTAAACAATAGAATTATATTGTTTTTGTTTTTTATTTTTAGTGGACTGTTTTTAATGCAATTCAATGAAAGGTGTTTAAGCGACTTTTAGTCCAATGCGTTTCGGTCCTGATAACAACTGCAGTGGACCTCAGTTAGAGCTGTAATTGTTACCTTTCTAAAGACGCAACATTTTAGTCGATGGCTACCGACGCATTGGACTAAAGGTCGCTTAAAAACTTTTCATTGAATTTCATTCAATACAGTCCACTAAAAATAAAAAACAAAAACAATATAATTCTATTGATTAGGTTTTTCATTCTTTATTACCTTCGCCAAACCACGGGCATAATATATATATCTATATATAGGTGTCTGAATGTAACCATGTTCCCCTAGAAAAATATAATTTGCAGTGTGTTAGTGCTGTAAATTTTATAAACGTCGGTAGCCATCGACTTAAATGTTGCGTCTTTAGAAAGGTAACAATTACAGTTCTAACTGATGAGGTCCACTGTAGTTTTTATCAGGACCGAAACGCATTGGACTAAAGGTCGCTTAAAAACTTAATAATTTATATTTTATCTTGTTTTTAACCACTTCTTTTAATGATCATAATGTTCTGTAACCAATACATATGCATGCCCATTGTCAACTTCAAGCAATGTTAAAGTTATTGGCTACGATAGCAAGTTTGTGCGATCCAGTCGTTTTTAATTTGATAAACCTTCCATGAATATTTTTCGCTATTTTCATAAAAATCTCGCTGTATTGTTGGCGACCAGCGAAAAATTTAGTTCCGCATCAGCAATGAACATTTTTGCTGGTCTCCAACTTACAGTAGCCTAAAAAAACAAAGCTAAAACCTTTTCTTGAAGATTTTTAACGATTGCAAATAAATAAAACAAATATAAAAGAAACAATTTAAAGAAAGTTAAGATAGAAACACGAACAACAAACCCAACTGTCACGTTTCCTCCCGCATTAAACTGGGCAATTAATTGTGCTCGACAAGAGAGTGAAGACTTTTCCAAACAAATTTGTATTGTCATCAATTTCGCTGGTCGAACAGCGTACTTAATAATAATAATAATAAATCCCACGCCTCTTTCCGCCCAGATACCGCACGAGCTGGGGTCCATTTTCACCGAGCATGACGGCAATAACGATTGCCATATCGGTACTTAAATTGAATTATGATGTACAAATTTCAATGAACGATGCGAGCACAAATCGAAGTAAAAAAAAGACCGGGCTACTTAATGCAAGCAGTAAAAAAATATGAAAGATTTAAAATCAAACAAAACAAAATTCATAAGATAAAAAATAGGATGAAACAAAGGCAGCTATGACTACCTTAAAGTCAAGTCAAATAAGACAAAAAATTTAGAAAATAAGAAAAAACAAATTAAAAAAAAAAAAAACTTATAAAAGTTTTAAAAATGAGGAAAAAAAGAATTGTAAGCATGCTAAGGCATTTGTTAAAATTGTGATTGAAAATTATAATTGAGATTGTAAAGTTTCAGTTTCTCTATAGATTGATTAAAAATAATAAGTTGCATGAATAAACATACATACATAATATTATCTAAAGTTGTTATGTGATGAACTATATAAAAGGTTTCTTTGTGTGATCTTGCTATGATTATAGTCAAAAACATTTGAATTAGCATTTACTTCCCTCAACATTCTAGTAACTGGTTCGTTTCTGCCATAATCAGTTCTGTGAGGGGATTGATGAAAAAGAGGTACTGATCTAAGATCGTTCTAGTTGACATTTAATCTCATAGCATGAAGAAGGGAGGGAGAATCAGTAACACCAGATAGAATTTGATGTGTAAAAATAATATCAGCCACCTCACGACGTTTTTCGAGAGATTGTAAATTAATAAGTCGCAACCGATCCTGATAAGAAGGTAAGTTATAACTATCAACCCAGGGAAGTCCCCTAAGAGCAAAACGGAGGAATCTTCTCTGAATAGCCTCAATTCTCTTAATACTTCAAGCATGCATAGTTCGCTACTGATGCGAAATTATTTTGTTGTGCTTTTCGAAACTGACGATTATATAGCAAATTGTTTTGAAAGAGCTTCTTTTCAGAGTTAATTGCCCGGACCATTAATTCTGTTAAAAAAAACGACATTTGGGTTTTTTCGTGTTATTATATGTTTTTTCTTTGATTACAGCATGGCTTTTGCTTGAATTTCTTCGTTAAATTTAGTTTTATTTATTTGCAATTTGTGACACTTTTCATAATATTTTTTTTTTATTTTGCGAATTAGAACAAACTGCTAGCAATATTAAATTTGGTCTGTTAAATTGACATATCTATATGCATGCATAATTTCCAGCAAAAACACTTTATAGTACCAATTGTCAAAAAAGGTTAAGCTTGATTTGCCGACTCACAAATGAAGAAGAGATGCAACTTTCGGATTGGCTACGAAATCTCGCAATCGAAATCTCGCATTACGAAATCTTGCAATTACAGAAACCCGCTTTTCATAATCTCACAATTACAAAAACCCGCAAACTAACAGTGAATATTATCACTTTGTCATCGATTATTTAGATATTTCAAGTTGATTGTTTTTGTTGCAGTTAGCAGTTAATATAAATTCAATATGTATGTGCTCTTGGCAAAATTAACGTCATAATTTCAAAGTGGGATAAAAGCAAAAAATAAATGTTAAAATAATCAAAACCTCAATTTTAAATCACTAATCAGGAAAACAAATTAATTTTTAAACAATGGTCGTTAATTTTTTGTTTTATAAAAAATCTTTTGATTCGTTGGCTCAGATATTTTGATGTTTCCATACAAACTATCGATAACCACATGGTAATTCGAGCTGGCAGTACTGTTTGTATCGGAGCTAAAGTTAAGAACAGAAAATTATCTGGACTTAGCTAAAGTTCATATGAACTTCAGTTGTTGTAGTTTTTACGTGGAAATTGCTTAGTTTGGATGTCGGTTTTTTCGCGCAATTTTATCTGAACCTGCAACAAAAAAAAAACGGCTAATAACTACTTGTTTTCGACATGTCGTGTATCAAACTTATAACTTTTCTTGAATACTTTACCTCAAGTTTGTTTAGAGAAAAGAGAATTCTTAACATGGATACAAAATTCCGTCGTTATGTACAGAAAATTTCATTTTAAATTTTACACGACAAACAAACAATTTATAAAAATTAAATGATTATAAATTTCACAAATGACAGTTTTGACAAGAACACACTTGATTTAAAATTAAGGCAGATATTTCTTGACTTACTTTCCAGTCAATTTCCAATAAAAGTTACCTTCATTTGAAGCCAATTTTTTGAAAACTGGAAGTCAATTCACTAGGGCTGGCTACGAGGCGAAAAAAGTCTCGCTCTCGGTCTTGCCTGACGAGACCGAGACAAGCTGAGATGAGACATCAATTTTTGGTCCGAAATTTACAGAGTCTAATAAATTAAAAAATCCAATTTCAGTTAAATGTTTATTTTTTTCTGCACATTTATTCAAACTATAATCAAAAATATTTCGTTCCAATAACCAACAGTTTATCCGGAAATCGTATTTTTCGGAGACGAGACCGGGACGAGACTAAATTATACGAGACCGACACGAGACCGAAACGAGACTGAAAATTGTAGATTTTAACGAGACCAAGACGAGACTTACAAAAGTCTTGCCGAGTCTCGCCGAGTCTCGTCTCGTGGCCAGCCCTACCAATCACAGACTATAAACTTGCCTAACTTGCAAGTCCCTTTATACAATATGTTTTCACTAGACACTTAACCGAAATTTAGCAAGATTATCACAAATCTCCTTTAAATCTCAACGATTTATCATACAAATTTTAATCTCCTCAAATGAAGACTTCAAATAAAACTCATTCATATCTTCTTGGAAACTTTAGTTTGTCAAATCAAACAAACCCTTTTTTCGAAGAATGATTGTGGAACTGACCCATTTAAACGCCTAAATTTGTCATCTAAACGTACATAATGTGAACGTGTCATAGTTTTTTAAAATGGCGTCAAAAGTCACGTAGACATGATGATGATAATTACATGATAACTTTGTTCGCTCGTTATGTTACGTATCGTGTCGGTCGTAGCCTGTTTCCTTGTTATTAAAATATTGTTATTGGCCAATAAAGAAAATCCTATCATATGCCTTCAAAGTCTATACACAAATATTTTTCCGATTGCTTTAAAGTTTTCAAATAAGTACCAGAGTACCTACCCATAAACTTTATTAAAATTGAACAAAAAGGTTATTTGCCCTTAGAAAATACTATCATTTTCACAGACAGATAGACAAAACTTTATTCAGTGCTTACTTCCTGAAACTACAAAATTTAAGACGTTTGTGGTATGTGTACAATGTTCTATCTCTCCAATAAAACGCACAATCCTATTTTTACGATACTTCAAAGGAACACTTTCTTGTGATTTTATTATTGCAACCCTATAAATACGCTTTAATTGGGCCAAACAACAAGAAAATTTCGCATTCGTAAACATCACATATATCTCTAGCTCTACTCGTAGATATAATTGCTGTCCGCTTTCACTTTCTTGGAAACTATTTAGCAGATACATTACATATATAAAGTATGTACGATGTTGTACGTATCTTACTTCTGACCAAAACAACCCCTGCTTGAACCTACTTATTTGGAATGGGATAACCACACTACGTGTAATGTGGTTTGTTTGAAATGTAGAGTTTTCCACAGAAAATATATATAGGTTAAGGAAGCATTGGTTATCAAATGGCATGGAAAAAGATTAAGCGGGTTGTTGAAGTAAGCAATTATATATATTAAATAGTTTCGAAACACAACAGCAACGTTAATAGAACTTAATCTGAAGTAATCAATGTTTTGGTAGTCCTTGTCGTTAAATGTAATATATGGAAGGCAAAATCCTTTATATGGGCTTACAGTTTTGTAGATCAATGAAAACAAACAAACAAAAGTTGAGTTGACGGGCGGGTAGAAAACTCCATACATCAAGCAAGTTTATATATTTTTTTTTTTTTTTTTTTGATAAATTTACGCAACCTCAAGCTTAATTCGGCAATCCCTATTGGACACTTTTTGTCGGAATGGGTAATGTCTTTAATTTTACTTATATGGACTAAGAAAAAACCACTTTTTATGAATTTTTGTAAGCAAGGTTTAAGAATCATTCCAGAAAATCAGAAACATATGTACATATGACACGTTGATACTTTGACAAAAAAACACAACTGGACAAAAAAAAAAAAAAGAATAGTGCTAAGATTGTAACCTTGCTTTGCTCCTTTATTTATGGTAGTCCTATCCGATAGTTCTTTACTATTTTAAATAAATGTTTTTGTTTGTTGGTATAACTTTTAAGCAAAACGAACAAAATAAGTTGAGAGTCCTAGATTTCAAAGCTTATAAAATAGAGACTTTCGACTATTAAACAAAATGCTGCCTTAAATATCACGAAACAAATGATAAATCATCAACAAAATGAAAAATGATGTCAAAATAAAAAAAAGCATGAACAAATGAAAAAGAAAGGTTTTGTCAAATGCTATCAGCACAACCAAAGCAAACCCTTTTATAAGGGCTAGTTTCCGGTATATTTGCATTCAAAGTATTTTTTTTTTTAGTTTTGAAAGCTTGGTGACTTTGGATGAGTACAGTTCCCGCATAGCTCAAAAGGCATTGCGGTTTTTAAACGCTTAATTACAACATCCAAACATCCAAAGCAAACCCTTCTATAAGGTCTAGTTTCCGATATAGCTGTGTATCATGAAGAAAATGAAAAAATGACTGACTGGAGAGAGTGGCTGGATTGGGAATTTAAGAATAAAAGTGGGTTTGGGTCGAAATAATGTAAGTGGCAAAATACTGTATTCAAAATACTGTATGCTAACATACTGTATGTCAAAATTCTGTATGCGCAAAATGCTGTATGTGCAAAATACTGTATGTCAAAATTCTGTATAGCAAAATTCTTGTTGGTCAAAATACTGTATTTCAAAATTCTGTACATCAAAATTCTGTAAAAATGATGTAAAAGAAATATCGTTTTGATAATGTAAAAAAGTGCGCGCGCACAACTTTGAAATACAGATTATTTAATGGAGGTTTTATAATGACGTGATAACTTTTTTATCACCACCTGATATAATACAAGAAATTGATAAAGCAGCAAGCTTCAATTATTGAGTAATATAGGAACATAGTTAGGATCTAAGAGAAAAGGAGAGATAAAACAAAATTCTACTCTTATTAACTTCTATTTCGTTCACTTAATTTTTCCTCTAAAATTATTTACTGAGTTTTACCGTCTTTTTTGGTAAATATCAATTTGTATATCAATTTATTATAGTAAATTTTTGTTTACTCTTTCTTACTTTCCCTATTTAATTTCTTTTCCTCTCTTTTGTTTGTGAAAACACAATTTGACTTCAAGAATGAATTATATTAATGTACATGTATAAGTCATAATTATTTGAAAATTGATTTGGGTAATATTTTACTTGTTGTACTTAAAAAAAAGTCATCACTCCATAAAAATGACATTAACTTTCTACAGGAACATGTATCTTTTCAGTTTTGGTCTCTTTAGAATCAGCGTTGAAAAGCACCCTAAACACATGTGTCTCAATATGCTTAGATTGTATTATAACAAATTTTTCAGCTTGATAAACTCCCGCCTCCCTAGGGCTGGCCACGAGACGAGACTCTGCGAAACTTTTGAAAGTCTCGTCTCAGTCTCGTTAAAATCGAAAATTTTCAGTCTCGTCTCGGTCTCGTGTCGGTCTCGTATATTAAAGTCTCGTCTCGATCTCGTCACCGAAAAATACGATTTCCGGACAACCTCTTGATTATTGGAATGAAATATTTTCGATTATAGTTCAAATACGTGCAGAAGAAAATAAATATTTTACCGAAATTGGATTGTTTAATTTATTAGACTCTCTGTAAATTTCGGTCCAAATATACAGTCTCGTCTCGGCCTCGTCTTAAAAGGCAGTCTCGTCTCGTCTCGGTCTTGTTATCTGAGACCGAGATCGAGACCGAGATCTTAAAAAAAAAATCAGTATTGTAAATACAGTATTTTACTGTACATAATTTTACAAAACAGTATTTTGCAGGTCAGTATTTTGTTCAGACAGTATTTTAACGTACAGAATTTTGTATTCACAGTATAATGACATACAGAATTATGGTCTTACAGTATTTTGACCACACAGAAATTTGTCATACAGAATTTTTGAAAACAGTATTATTACCCCCTCCCAATAAAAGTCATCATGTATGTACGTAGAGGAGGACGTCCCTACAAATGATGATCAATAAGCTGGAAGAATATACTGCAAAGTGTGGAATCTGATAGTAGTACAAATTCTAGGTTTTATATTTTTATAAGATTATCTAGAAATTACACAAATAGCTCCAAATATTTAGAAATGATAAACTTAAAAAATAGAATTAAAGTCCGAAAGTTCAACTTAACCTAGGTGTAACTAAGGCACAGCTTAAAAATGACTTTGAATACGCCCTATGGTCTTTAAGTATGGTATTGGGAAAATGGCAAAGGACGAAAATATGAAGGAAAAATTCTGAATAGTCAAATCGTATACATACCTGAGAATGTAGTTTACGTTCAAAAGCATCTGAGAGCCAAATTAAAAAAGGCTATAAAGTGGCACACCCATCACGTGCAAGCAAAAATCGACAGAGAAAAAAGTCAAATGACAAAATGTCTAGACTTCTTATTTTATGTCGGCTGAAAAATGGTGTGAAGTTATTATTATTATTCTTCACGGGCGATATTTGATTTTGAAAACAAAATTTTTCCAATGCCTTTACTCCTTAAATGTTATCTAAATAAACGCCACGATTCTCCCCAAGAAAAACAAAACAAAGAACAAAGTTATTTATTTTGTCAAAGGTGAATAAATATACAATTGAACCATTTGGCTGAAATAAAAAAAAAACCGCACAGGCACATTATCCCCTTCTCATCGTATAAATAAAACAAAAGAAACATAAAACTCATTCAAATTGAATAAATGCAATTTGTTTCATAAACTTTTCTCTCCATCATGGCTAAAAAATTTTTGCTCCACAACTCTCAATTCAAAATGAAAGAAACAAACAAAACAAAACGAAATGAAATTAAGTCTGCCATTTTGAATGTTTATTGAAAAACTCAAGCTGAATTAATTTAGTTCATCCAAATTGAAACGAACCGAAACTAATAAGCAGAAGTTTTGCCTCTCGTATATTATAATAATCTCACAACTCAACCAGGACCAGCCAACCAAACCAACCAACCCAACCAACCAACCAACCTACCAGTCAACCAACCAAACAACTTGAAGTTAGTAACGAGTTCCGGATGTAAATTAGATTTCCTGTCAGATGTCACAATGTTTATCGATTCAAACCGATGGCACGCATTAAAATGATATTGTCAGCACTTCAGTTGTTCAGCCAGTGTTTTCCAAGTATTGCAGACAAATTAAATTTTCTCTGTGGATCTGGACCGAGCGTTTTGGATGTAATATTGTCATAAAATAAATTTCCGGTAGCAGGAAATTTCTATAACATCCTCACACTTAAAGAGAAACTCCCTAAAAGAAGTTATGTATGATGTGGAGGATGATACTTGATTTGCCATTGAGTGATGGGTATAATTTTTCGTATAATAAAGAGATAAGTCTAACTTTTAAATAAGAATAAATTACTAACCATGACATGATTTTTTTTATTAATTTTTAGATTGGCATGAATGAGTTATTATTCTTATTCTTTGTTGGAATAGGAAAAGATAAATTTGTATCATGTCAAAGTTTGTGAAGGCTTTTATTTTAAAGGTACAAGCACATGCATGCGTTCTTTTTCTCCATATTGCTAACTCACTACAATTTGTTTCCACACAATCTGTCAAATGCGTTGGACTATCCACGCCGAATGTTTTAGTTCCAATCCAGCATATTCCACCATTAGCCATTTGGATTCGATAAAAGGTTGAATTCTGAATAAAAGCCAAAGCAATTTCAATTGAAAATTTAATCCAAAACAAGCCAATACACACACGTGCACACACATGCAAATGAATCCTTTGCATTGAGTGAAAATGAAACTGCCAAAGCAAGTTCAATCGTGGCGTGCGTAAACTTTTTTTCTGGGTATAAATGTTTAACTTTGTGCGGTTTTTGGCATCGGAAAATCCCTGCATGTAAAATACAGCATTAATTTTATATTTATAGAATAGAACTTTGTCTTCTTTTAAGCGGCATTTTTCTCGCGTACGGTAGGTAACCAAGTTGTGTTGAAGAGAAAGGATTTAAAGTTATAAGAATAGCCAAAAGACATTAAATTTTTGTTTTATAATTGACGCGCACTTAAGGGGTTGTTAATACCCTTAACATGTAAGACAGAGTGCGAGCGCTAGGAAAATAGGATAGGGTTTAAAAGATTCATCATGCACATTGATTTTGAATTTCTGAATATCATAATGAGAGGGAAAATAAAGTTAGGTATAACGTTTCGTCGTTTTGCGGCTAAAAAAAGAATCCCTGTACTTGACAGTACGTCCGAAATTGGACTGAAGGGTAAACTGATAAGCATTCCTAGAAGCGCGAGTTTTGCGATTAAATTGCTAAATGGGGAGGAATGCAACTAGATATTTCACTAGAACACTGTTTGTAAAAGTAGCGATAAAATAAGACAGAGGACATGAAATACAACGTCGCGTCGGTGCTCTATAGATGTAAATGTTTCCGTTATGGTCTATCATTTTTAAACCATTTTTTTGGATACTATCCAAAATACTAAATTATTTTGAATGAGCACCTGCCGAGATATGCGAATTGTTCTCAAGCTTTGAAGGGTGGACGCCTTATAGGTCGTAGCCAAATCAGAAGAGGAAACAAATTTCTTGTATCGCCTTAGGAATCCCAAACATTTTGCAGCGTTTTTAGCGACGTCGAATGTGTGATCATCTGATCATTCCACAAAAGGTGGTCTATGATGCACATACCGAGAACCGAAGCTATTTTCGATTCTCAGACTCACCAAATGCCCATAGTGTCTGGGCTATTTCTTGTATGAAAATATTGTCTACATAAATATGCTATCAAATATGCGGCTTATTTACAAGCCCGTAGAGGTAGGTTAGTGGGTTGACAGTTGGCCTTGTTACCGTCACACTTAGATCAGTGTAGATCCATTGTGGTACCCAACGAATTTTAATCCACATATAAAAATAAACTTATGATGAATCTTGCGTAGACGTAGAGTATTGCTAGAAAAAAACGATCGCAGAAAAATTACATTAGCTCTATAAGTAAAGAATGTAAATCAACAGTTTATAAATATGTACGAACATGCCCTGTTATATAAAAAAAAATCCACGTATAGACAATTTTCGCATATTTGTATACCTAGTGCAGCCTGTGATGAAAGTGATACTTTTTTTCAAACTTCATTCACAAAACCCGAAATGAAATATTAACACTTGGTCATTTTTTTTATTTCGACTTTAAATTTCACTTTTACACACTCATTCAAAATAGAATAAGGTACCTTTATTCTGTCAGCACATGCAAAGCAAACCCTTCTACCCTACCTACCCTTCTGTTTTTGGTATATTTGCATTCAAAGTATTTTTTTTTTGAGTTTTGAAACCTTGTTCATCTTTGGAGGCCTACAACTCCGAAATTAAGCCTCGGAAGACATTGCGGCTTTCAACATGCTTAATTTTTTGAGAGCTATTCATAGCTGAAAACTATAACATTCTATGAGGTCTGGTTGCGAAGATATTTGAATTCAAAGTAAATCCAATAATTTTGAACCCAAAAAATAAAAGTCTTTAAAAAAGGCTCGTAAGAGGTTGCTGCTGACGTTGTTGAATAGATAACGGACAGGCCTTTTCATTGTTGGTCAAAATTTTACTGATTTTAGGATTTTTTTTTCAAATCGATTTTTGAAAAAAACATCGACTACCCCCTTATCACCAAAAAAACATTTTTTTTACGAAAGTCTCTGGAGCCCATCAAAATGTACATAAATGGAATCGTATTGTCAAATGCTATCAGCACATCCAAAGCAAACCCTTCTGCAAGGTCTAGTTTTTGGTATATTTGCATTCAAAGTAATTTTTTTTTTGAGTTTTGAAACCTTGTATATCGTTGGATGCCTAAAACACCGGAAATAAACCTCGGAGCACATTGCGGTTTTTAAAACGCTTAATAAGGTTTTTGGGAGCTATCCATATGTGAAAACTAGAACATTCTATGAGGTCTGGTTGCGAAGATATTTGAATTCAAAGCAATTCCATTATTTTTGACACAAAACTATAAAAGTCTTTATATGACTATAACTTTTCAAAAAAAGCTCGAAAGAGGTTGCGGTTGCCGTTGTTGAATAGAGAGCGAACAAGCCCTTGCATTGTTGTTCAAAATTTTACTGATTTTAGGAATTTTTTCAAATCGATTTTTGAAAAAAAGCATGGACTTCCCCCTTGTCACCAAAGAACCATTTTTTCACGAAATTCTCTGGAACCCATTAAAATGTACATAAATGGAAAGGTATTATCAAATGGACTACCCCCTTATCAGCAAAAAAACATTTTTTCACGAAAGTCCCTGGAGCCCATTAAAATGTACATAGGGTAACTTCAGGCATTATGGCGAACTTAACGTCAGTTTGAAATAACTTTACTACGGATATCATTTTTTGATTCAATCAACAAAATTTGTTAAATTTAATAAAAATGGAACATTAAAAAAATAAAATGAGATAATTATTCATGTTTTTTAAGAAAAAATAAATTAATTTAAAAATAGTTTTAAAAAAAACATAATGCCCTACCTTTGGGCAATATAGCGCACCCCTAAGGGCAATATGGCGGGCAGCTTTTAATTTCTGATTCAAACGTCCACATACATCACAAGTGCTTTTAAATGCAGTAGGTACATGAGTCGTAGGACCACTGAACATAAAGGTTTTTGTATCGTCTTCACCACAACCGGCGGAAATATATTCGCCAAAATCTTCGGACCCATCAAAGTCGTCGGCTAGCTGGATATTACTGTGTTCTTCCTTGGATAACATCGATGATCTTGAGCGCCACCGCTTTATATTATTTTTCTTTTGTTTAGCGATCGTAGCCTTATGGTTTTTAGTGTTTAATTTTTCAGGCACTGAAATATGGATCAAACTAATTTTACATATTAGCTTCATAAGGGCATTAGGGAGTTACCATCATTCAAAAATAAAGCAAAAATATAGCTATTTGCACCCAGAAACGGTGTATTTTTTTTGTCAACATTTTTCTTGTTGTACTTAACTAGTCCTATTGACTTTACCCGGCACGTTTTCGGTGAAGACGGCAGTTTTTGCATCGTTCTTTTTTAATTAGAGTTTTGGAAGTGTGGTATTTGCGAGGTGCACCATAATACCCTCTGCGCCAGAATGCCCGAACTTACCCTAAATGGAAAGGTATTGTCAAATGCTACCAGCACATCCAAAGCAAACCCTTCTGCAAGCTCTAGTTTTTGGTATATTTGCATTCAAAGTAATTTTTTTTTTGAGTTTTGAAACCTTGTATATCTTTGGATGCCTAAAACTCCGGAAATAAGCCTCGGAGCACACTGCCGTTTTTAAAACGCTTAATAAGGTTTTCTATGAGGCCTGGTTGTGAATATATTTAAATTCGAAGTAATTCCATTATTTTTTTTTACCAAAAACTAAAAGTCTTTATATGGGCTATAACTTTCCATCAAATGCTCGTAACATGTTGCGTTTGACGTTGTTGAATAGAGAACGAACATGCCCTTACATGTCGAAATTTTACCGATTTAAGAAAAAGCATAAAAAAAAGCATATAACCAAAAAACGTTTTTTTCACGAAACTCTCTGTAAACCCATTGGAATGTAGGTACAACGTTTGGTGGATTATTATCAAGTTAAGTTTATTTGCGTTTATATAGTAGTTAAATAAATATTATTTGTCATACATTTTTTTTTTTATTTGTATAAGACACTAGCTGACCCAGCGAATTCCGTTCCACCCAAAATATAAATGTAATAAAAATAATAATTCCGAGCCTGGCGCATTCTGTTTGATGTACTTAATTTGGTCAATTCAAATGCAGTATTCGAAAAAAAGGCAATGGAAAGAACTGAATTATAACAATTTCGACGTGTTTGAATCAAAACGCAGTGATTGACGTGTCAACCCGCTTGTTTACTGAAGTGCTTTATGGTAAATGGTAAACAACGTTTTTTCGTTCTATTCTCAACCGTGTTCACGTACAAAGCGGGATGTTTACCGAAACGTGAGCACGCTACATACAATTGACCATGTAAGGATCATAGGAATTCAAGATTAATACCACAAACATCCAGCAATAATTGTCCATGCGACTTATTAATTCTCATAGCGAAAGCGGGACGCATAAATACGAATGGCAGGTCGCTCGAGTGTCAAATTTCGTGATAAAGTTTGTGGTTTATTTCTCATCTATCAAGGATTCGATTGAAATTTCTTCACATATCCCCATAAGGCCGATGTCTTCGGGCAAGTGTTAGTTCACTCACCTGTCGGCTTTTATGTTGAAATGATAGGCAGGCTATGAAGAAAATAACCTGAAAGCACAATTATTGCGCCACTGAAACGTCTTTCATCATTTCGTATATCTTTCAACATGGCATTCATGCACGTTTGTCAGCCATTGGGCACTTGTCGTAGGTGGTAATGTTACATTGTTGCAATACTTTCGCTATCGCAGACTTCTTTGAAATGTTGCATGTAGGTTCTTCATTTACTTGCAGATTAAGTATCAATTTCAATGCAGAATGGACAACCCCCTTACAACGTAGAATAAACCCCCTAAGAGGCCAATACCAAAGGAATCTCAGATCTCGTACGAATCGTAGTCAAAATCAGTGAAGTCAGAAGAAAAAATTACATTTCCACTGAAAGAATCAAAAACGAAAATGCCACCAATTCCGTTATCGAATGCTTGCATCAATTCATTGAACATCTTGACTCAATACGAATCGATCAAATCCATTTCTTGGTCGATTTCTCGTTGTCACTTTGATATCACTTTGGCATCTGTCACTTTGACATCTGTCACTTTGAATTATTTTATTATGACATCTGTCACTTTACCGTCTGTCACTTAAACATCTGTCTTTTTGACCATTGTCACTTTGAAATCTGTCACCTTGAAATCTGTCACTTTGACACCTGTCACTTGGTCATCTGTCACTTTGTCATCTGTCTTTTGACATCTGTCACTTTGACATTTCACTTTGTCACCTACCACTTTGACATCTGTAACTTTGACACGTGACTTTGAGATCTTTCACTGTGACATCTGTCACTTTGAGATCTGTCACATTGACATATTTTATTATGACATCTGTCACTTTGACCCCAGTCACTTTGACATCTGTCACTTAAACATCTGTCACTTTGACATCTGTCACTTAAACATCTGTCTTTTTGACACTTGTCACTTTAAAACCTGTCACTTTGAAATCTGTCACTTTGCCACCTGTCACTTCGTCATCTGTCTTTGTCACTTTGACATTTAACTTTGTCACCTACCACTTTGACATCTGTAACTTTGACACGTGACTTTGAGATCTTTCACTGTGACATCTGTCACTTTGAGATCTGTCACATTGACATATTTTATTATGACATCTGTCACTTTGACCCCAGTCACTTTGACATCTGTCACTTAAACATCTGTCACTTTGACATCTGTCACTTAAACATCTGTCTTTTTGACACTTGTCACTTTAAAACCTGTCACTTTGAAATCTGTCACTTTGCCACCTGTCACTTCGTCATCTGTCTTTGTCACTTTGACATTTAACTTTGTCACCTACCACTTTGACATCTGTAACTTTGACACGTGACTTTGACATCTTTCACTGTGACATCTGTAACTTTGAGATCTGTCACTTTGACATCTGTTACTTTGACATCTGTAACTTAGACATCTGTCGCTTTGTAATCTGACCATCCATCCATCAAAACTAAAATTGTGAAAATTAAACGATTCATTCTCCAGTTATCCTGCTGAAAAACGAAATGTGCGCATACAGCGCCGTCTGTTGTTCTCTCCTTAGAATTCGCGGAACAATTACAAACAAACCGCCAAGAGGATGTATCAAATTTGGTCAAGCCGTTTTCAAGTTTTAAGCAGCCGCACAAACCAAGATTCAATTTTATTATATAAGACATACAATATCTTTTAAAAAAACATAACGATCAAAATTTTTACTTAACCCCTTTATTGATAAATTGATATTTATACATATATATACGTCTTCATCAATAACTTCTTTTCACAGTCAAGCACATTATGACCCTTCAATAAAAATCTTTAGATCGTAAAAAAACAATATATGTAAGTGAATTTTGCTTTTAGCTTTGTAATTTGTATTTCTTTCAAACATTTTATTTTCTCTGACTTGTCTAGGTAGGTACATTAAATAACTAATATTTCCTCACTTGTGTCATGAGACCTTTCGTCTTTATCCGACATTATAACCCTTTTCCGCTTGATTTTCAAAGCTCAGCTTAATTTTACTCCAGCGGTAATAACCATAGCAAATCCAATATCCGCTAAGAGTTGTAGCATATTATACTCAAGCTCATTCGTGTTTTGTATAGGTTCTACCATCCACCTTCATCTGGATCTGACACATCAACCACATATGTTTTCAATTGATTGTATGTTTATTCACAATTTCCATACCGCCTACAGGCACACAACATATCGTTTGTATGTATGTTGGTACCTGCCACCAAGCTGGAGGGGCAATCAATATATCCCAGATCCTTCGTTTCAAATCATTTGATGAGTCTTATATTGCCTTTTATAACCAATGCTAGTGACAGGTGTCAAAATTTTGCTGTGAAAAGGAGGTAGGGTAGTATGGTAAAGGCATAGGCAATTCAAGTGGTGTTTGGTCCTTGAGAGCTTTCGTATTGTTTAATAAATTCCTTTTTATTTACCATAATAATATCCTTATACCAGATATGAAATATAATTTCATATACAAAAATATTGAACCGTTTCGGCTTTGACGAGAAGCTTGAGATGCCCAGAACCCTCCACCCTCAACACCCATTCCACCTAAACCTACAGAGGGACGGACCACTTGCCTTTATAGATTTTATGTTTATTTGGTTGTGCTTCGGGGAATAAAAGTCTGTCTTGATGAGTGTCTTATGATGTTTGGGCGTAAAGTTAAACACTCGTTATTCACCTGAAAGCACTTGGATAAACTTTTGTATATTTCAATGGGTGCGAAAACGAGGCGTCCCCAACTGAATTGTTAAAATTTTGAAGGTAGAAACGAAGATTCAAAACGAAAAAAAAATACATCTACAACTCTCACAACTCAAACACAAGATGCGGAAGACGTGAGATATAGAATTGCTTTCATTTGAGATTTAAAATGCGACAAGGTCATCTATATAGGTATAGGTATAATACAAAAATTCGTATCCAGGAGCAACCCCAATGGTAGGGAGCGCCTTAACTGACTGATGTAAAATATGCAGATATAACAGATTCATAGTGTTAAATATTATTTTTGAAGAAATTATTTTCAAATCAAGCTATTTTAAATGAATGTATTTTGAAAAATAAATTGTCCAGCTTAATAATAAGAAAACATAGCTGTGTAGGTAATGTTTTTTTTTTTTTAAATATTTCGCAGCTATGATTACTAGGGCTGGCCACAATGAAAAGTCTCGATCTCGAACTTGGTATCGTATAACGAGACCAAGACGAGACGAGACTGGCTTTTAAACAACCGAGACGATGCGGTATACTTGGACCGAAATCGTTGGCCGGAAATCGTATTTTTCGGAGACCGACACGAGACCGCCGAGACGAGAATTAAAATTTTGGATTTTAACGAGACAAGACGAGACTTACAAAAGTCTCGCAGAGTCTCGTCTCGTGGCCAGCCCTAATGAGAACTACTTTTACTTTGCCTTTCAGTACTCTTATCAGTATTTATTCGAACACCAAGTTTCCTTTTAGTCCAGAAAAATTATAAAAGAAAGGTCAAGTGTCATCAAAACAATCAAACAAAAATAATTGCTGGTACCCCCCCCCTAAAAAGGGCCGGGGCTAAAGTTTTAAGGGAAGTTTTTTTTTACTAGATTTTTGTGTGTTAATGTAAAATTTTCCACACCACCATGCTAGAATGAATTACTGTGCGTGTTTTATATCAAAAACTGCGAGTTTTCGAGAAATGTTCAACCACTTTGGATTCACAAAATTGATCGTCCAAATACGAGGAGTCCATTTCGTGAAACAAAAAGGATCAAAGAATTTCCTTTCGAGAATACAATGCTTCTAAAACACCTGTGAAGAAAGACTGAGGCAGAAATCGTCAAAGCGATCGTTTTAATCGATCGTTATAATTTATTATACACCCTCCCCCCTTGATTTTAGGAAATGCTTTAAATATAAAAATAATAAAGCTCTCCATTTAAATATAGTTACTGCTGGTATTTTGTTTGAAGTGAAGTGTGGTATACAATTGCTTGGATATGGTTATAGCTATCATTGAAAACCATCATTGAAAATATTAATTGTCAATTTTGATAGATTTCGAAGTAAAAATATATGATTATTTTGATGCCAAAGTAAAGCTTATTGACTTAATATTTATTTCTAGGTAAAACAAAATTCAATTTTGCACAACTTTTCTCATAAAATGATTTTTAATTTTTCAATGATGAACTACCTTACCAATGATCATTGAAAAAATTTAAAGTTACGAAGTGGGGAAGATATGGGTCAAAATGAATTTTTTTTTGAAGGAGAAATAATTTTGAAGTCGTAAGCTATATTTCTGCATTAAAATATTCAATGATTAAACTTTCGAAAGGTCTCAAAATCAACAGTTAACTTTTTCAATGATGGTTTTCAATGATAGCTATAACTGGCCCCTTAGTAAAATGTGGGCAAAATATAATATAGCTTAGATTTTACGTTTCGATAATATTAAAAAAAAACATCTTCTTATATGAACGTTTGAAAGTCAAAAAATAAAAATTATAGGTAAATAGATGCCTAGACTAAAAATCAAGGAGATGTTTTGAGGAAATAAATTTTAAACTTTTTAAAGGAAGATACAAAAAAAAAAACAAAATTACCCGAAAATGAGCGAATTCGTAATAGTTATTCTTTTAACAAAACTAATTTTTATATTAATCTTAGGTGGTTTTCGATGTTTGTCTGTTCCGTTCTATAAGTATTTTAAGTAAATACATTTTTATCACCCACCAGTTAAAAAAATTGTGTTTTTAATGACAATTACTAAAAAAAAAAAACATCAAAGAAAACATTATTTTTTTCTAATATTCAACTAAAAATTAATGTACATAATAATGTTAAATTTTTTTTTTGTTAATTTCAAGTTTAATAATAGTAAAGGGTTTTCCAATAAGAGGTGTTATTTTGATATTCAAAAAATGGCATTTTTTGAGATAAATGATCGGAAAGTATGCCATTACCCATGTTTTTTTGACATACTATAAATAGTACCTACAGTAGAAAATTACCAAAAAAACGCATCCGCAGTAGCCTGGTTTTTGTATTTCAAAATTAGTTTAACTGAAAGAAAACCTGTCAGAATAGTAAAAAAAAAAAAATATATATTTGTGAGAATCAGAAGCAGTCAAAATTAACTTCACGAAAAAACTAATAGTAACCAACATTTAAGAACGAAATCACCAAAAATCCATTCGAGACTCGGAAAACCCATCCGCAGTATGATTCTACTTTAACTTTTATCGGCAGTATTCATACTGCCGATGTTGTATTTGTTATTCATGTAAAATCCTTCTATGGATAGCTACTATGGAATACTACTATTGATATCTTTTCCAATAAAACCCGGGTATTAATAATGGATAACCGCCACTGATACGCTTACACAACAATATCCTTTTCATGAAAGTGGCTGCTGTATTTCCTCAAAAGCTGGGCTGTTGGCGTAGACCTTATCTTTCACGTGACCCCAAAGGAAGAGGTCGCAAGATGTTAAATCACAAGATCTCGGTGGCCAATTGTGATCACCTCTTCAAGAGATAACACGGTCCGGAAACTTTCCCGTAAAAGATCGATTGTTTCGTTGCTTGTGTGGCACGAAGCACCGTCTTGTTGAAAGTTAACGTTGTCCAGATCAATACCATCCAATTCCGGCCACACAAAATTATTAATCATCTCTCGAAAACCATTCACCGTAGCTGTTGCTCCAGCTTCATTATTAAAAAAGTAAGATCCAATGACCTGCCGGACTATAAACCGCACCAAGCAGTTACCCGTAAAGGATAGAGAGGCTTTTCAACCATAAATCTTGGGTTTTCCGAGCCCCAGGTGCGACAATTTTACTTGTTGACGTAGCCACCGAAGTGGAAATGGGCCTCATCAGTCAAGATGATTTTTCGATGAAATTCCGGTTCATTTTCATCCATTTTGAATAGTGAATTTTAATATTTTCCCTGCGTTGTTGAAGCGTATATCGTTTCATTTTTATTAATGGCGTAGTTTCTTCTTGTCAAATGTCAAAAAATTATACCTTTAAAAGTGACAACTACCGAAATAGCGAGCTATTCAAAATAACACCTCTCTTATTGGAAAACCCTTTATTTTAAGGGCTGGCCACGAGACGAGAAAAGTCTAGCTCTCGATCTCGGTCTCGCATGATGAGACCGAGACGAGACAGGCTTTTAAGCAACCGAGACGAGAGTGTATATTTGGTTCGAAATTTACAGAGAGTCTAATTAATTAAAAAAATAAAATTTCAGTTAAATATTTATTTTCTTCTGCACGTATTCAAACTATAATCGAAAATATTTCGTTCCGATAATCAACAAGTTGGGCGGAAATCGTTTTTTTTCGGAGACGAGACCGAGACGAGACTTAATTATACGAGACCGAGACGAGACTGAAAATTTTCGATTCTAAAGAGATCGAGACGAGACTTACAAAAGTCTCGCAGAAAGAAAATAAATAAATTGGGTGGCACAATGGCTCGTGAAGAGCCAGGGCCTAAGGGACTAACAACTCGCAACCATTCCTGTGTGCGCATGTCGACAGGAGTATAAGGGAACTATACAATTTTATGCCGAACGGCTAAACAAGAAGCACTTATTCATGACTAGTGATACTCTTGGAGGATTTGTCAATTCCTCGCAAGAGGCAGTAGCCCTGAATAAAACTTTTTTAGTTTTCAGGTGTCGGTGAGTTGCAGTTAATTTTGGCCCCGTGGGTGGATATTTTGGAGTTTTGAGGTTTGCTTCCTTAAGTCGTGTCCTAACAACCATTAACTAAAGACTCCTAATCTTACCTGTTTCTGCTATTGTTGGACATCGACCCCAGTCAAAGTACGATTTTGGAGAAACATAATCACAATGAATCAGTCATAACACCGGTGGCATACAGATCCTGGGCCTTACACTAACTTGGAAGTTTCTCTGAACCTTTCGTAGATCTTTGATATGCAAATTTGGCTTAGATGGAGCTAACGGGCCACAGCACATTAGTTTACTCCTTGTTGCAGTAGTGTGACAACGTGACTAACTTCTACGTGGCGTGGTATCCATTTTATTCTAAGATCAGAAGGCCTAATAGGCCCAGATATGTTGCAATTCACTTTTTACAACACACTGAAAACCAAAGGCCAACAATGGGCGCATTTATTGTGCATCAATGATTCCAACTCTTACCTACTTTAACAAGTATAATTTGTTATTTTCTTTGTTATGGCGGAAGGCGCGAAAAATATCCAATAGATTCTTATGATTTTACTATTAGTTTAAAATTTTAAGTTCAAGCTTTCAAGCGAGTCCATTAAAAATAAATTAACTATATTGTATCCATCGCGATTGTTGTTTTTAAAAGGCTAAATGGAGTGATTCAGTTGTATTGCTCGCAAATGTATTTAGACAAATTTAATTTATCACTCAAATTACTTTAAAAACATTTAAATAGAAAAAATATTTTTTAGTTTTTTTTTTTTTGATCAAAACATGCTAAATAATATTTTGGGAATTATCTGAGACAATAAATGTTCAGAATTTAAACAAAACTTTCTACCCGACCATAAAAGGAATTGATATATGTCAGGAAGCTAAGGTAAGGTCTTGATATTTTTTTCTGTATGTGCTCCAGTCGGATATCAGTATCCAAAGTTATACAAGGAAAATAAGAAAAATCAGGAGGTGATTTTTGCACTCTTTTTTCATGTTAGGATTTTTATTCCAATAACGCACCTTTCTTAGCCGGAGGCACTTTATATTTTGATTGCATATTTATTTGTTATCAAGTCTAATAAAAATCGCAGTTACCTACTATTATGTTACATCCATACTTGTATGTAATTTGCATGAACTTATGGTCTAAAATTTTAGTTTCCTTGAACTTTTATGTGGAAACAATAACCTAATGCGTGTTTAAATAAAGCTCTTGTACCCCAAAAGCCACTTGATGAGATTTTTTTTTACAACTAAATAAAAGATTGCTAAGGTTTCCTGCGCTTCTAAAAAGAAGTTTGATCATCACTCAAAACATAAAAAATATCCAATAAACCACGTGCTGAAGTAATGTGAGTGACACTTTTTAACCGCATTATCCCTCTCTGCGCTTCTTATTTACCATGGGTAATGAGACAAATCATTTTGTTGAAGCTATTGCGCACTACACGAATATGAGTCTATGCCACACGTGACCATTCCCAAATGAAACATATTATTTATAAATTTTTCGGTACATTTTCCTGATTTAATCTAACGCCATGGTCAATAAAAAATACCGGAAAACGAATACGTTGGCAGCAACACGCGTATAAGTACTGCAACACACGAACAATTTTGGGTGGGTTTTTAAGGGAATCTTGACATTCTTCTTCCACTTAAATAGGGTGATTCACCAAAGATTTGTACTGGAAACAATTTTCAAAAAAAAAAAAAAAAAACTACTTAAACTAAAAAGATATGAAATTTAAAAAATGACAACGGTTAACAGTTCAAATAATACGACAAAACTTTAAATGCCATAAATCTATTGTTTTTTGTTTGTATATCAAGTTGTTTTAGTGAAAAACGGTTTGTATAATTAATCTTCTAACTCAAAATTTTAACAAAAAAGGAATATTTTATTCAAACTAATTTTTTTGAAAATTGATATTGAATGATCTTATTAATTCTAAGTCAAACTCGGAAAACCGGATAGTTCTTGGACTTTTACTTTCAAATATATTAAACAATAAATGGACAAACTTTCTTATAACAATGAGAACAAACCGGCGCACAGTGGTTCGTTTATTGAATTCTGTGGACAAAAATCTTTTCCCACGCCAATTCTTGACGGAAATTAATGAAATTTGGTACAATTATTGATTTAGTGACGCAGAACTCAGTGGTACTGGCTATATTTTTGTACTCGAAATGGGGGGCAGAACATGGTTCGAAAAGTAAAAGTTTCAAAAAAAGCCTTTTCAAAGGTAGGAGTATTATGAAATTTATGTTTGAAATGTCTTAAGATATATGTGTCCAAATGTGTACTAAAATATAAAAATAGTTCCAATATAGATATGTACCAAATTTAGAAAATTTAATCCAAAATGTTCCGCCAAGTTCATTAGGGATTAGAATAGTTTAGTGAGATATTCCTTTATTTTTTTTTTTTTTCGGTCAATTACTCCTTCCTCTAAAAAGTTCGAAATAGTATAGAATAAAATTTGTACAAAAATTGTTGTTTTTTTGTATTTCATCGATTGAATTTGATATCAAACTAAGAATTCTAATAGTTTAAAGTTGTTCAATAATCGTCAAACAGCCGTCATATATGTATACTTATTAACCTTTTGAACATTTATAAATAACGGTTATTTGAAGATTATTTAACAACTCTAAACTATCAGAATTCTAAGTTTTACGTCAGATTCAAACGATGCAATAAAGACAAATAACAAATTTTATACAGATATTATTTTACACTATTGCTTTTTAATAATAGTGCGGGAGGCGACCGCAGGTTTACCTATCTCATCACGGCTTCGGAAAAGAATGATGCCAACTCATAGCTTTAGTCTTAACATTAACAAAACTGCTGGTCGGAAAAGGTTTTTCAGGTGGCAATGGGTAGAAAACGCACTTTTTCTTTTGCATTTTTGGATTAGGATACCTAATCCATGATGGATTTTCATAAATGGGGTATCAAATGAAAGCTTACACTGCCCTCTATACAAAACTAGTAGTCGGCCAGACATTTTTTGGCTGTTGCGGCGATAGTCCGACCACTTTTGTAAAAACAGCTATTTTGGTATTCTTTGCGTTTAACACGTGGACAACTATGCAAAACTATTTCATATTGCCTATAAAATAGCCTTTACCACTTAAATGCATTTTAAATGCAAAGGTTAGAAAACAGCAATTTTCAAAAAAAGAGGTCGGACTCGCCGCAACAGTCAACAAAAGTCTGTCCGGCCACTGGTTTTGCAAAGAGGGCATTCTCAGCTTTCATTTGATACCCCATTTATAAAAATCCATCATGGTTTAGGTATCCTAAGCGAAAAACGCAACCGAAAAAGTGCGTTTTCTACCAGTTGCCACCTGAAAAACCTTGTCCGACCAGCAGTTTTGTTAATGTTAAGACTAAAGCTATGAGTGTGCATCATTCTTTTTCGCAGCCGCGATGAGATAGGTAAACCTACGGTCGCCTCCCATACTATAAACAAAATTAAAAATTTAATAAATAAAATCAATTCTTAAAATTTTAATTTCTAAAATTTGATACATATTTTTATTGGAATCATTTTAATATTTTAGTAAACACTCGGGCACATATCCTAAGACATTTTAAACACCAATTTAAAAAGACTCCTGGCTTTGGAAGGGTATTCTCTGAAACTTTAACACTTAAAACCGTGTTCTGGCCTCAACAAGTACAAAAATAAAGCCAGTACCACTGAATTCTGCGTCCCCAAATCATTAGGTGTATCAAACTTCATTAATTTCCGTCAAGAATTGGCGTAGGAAAACATTTTTGTCCACAGACTTCAACAAACGGACCACTGTGCGGTGCGCGGTGGTTCAATGTATTCTTTTCTTGACCTCTTTAAATTAAAAAAAGAAACTTAGCTTTAACTTGTTTTATTTGTGTGCATAATTTCCTCAATTGATCAAAATGTGATACTTCGTTTCGAGCTAAATTATTTTAGCAATTAAAAGACCGAAGTTTATCACAATCTTACACAATTAAACACTAAGCCACTCGAACTATAAGTACGTGCAGCCCAGTTTTAACTACATTTAAGGATCATTCACATGAGAGTGACCAACGACCGACGAATGAACAAACAAATGGGAATTAAAACATTAATAAACCTTAATATTTCAAAGAATCTAGTCAAAATGGTAGAATTCGGTTTAAGATTAATTTTAAAATTATAAAATCTGAATTTTTATTTGCTTTAATATAAGAAATTTGAGAAAATAAATTGGTCCTAACGAATTGTGGCTATTCGCGACGAACAAATTGTTTAAGCAATTAAAATAAAAATTGTATAGTATCTTAAGATAATCCTTAATTATATTTCTTCCATTTTGTCTAGATTTTGTAAAGAAATTATGTTTATTAATGTTTTAAATCTCATTTGTTCATTCGTTCGTCGGTCGTTGGTCGCTCTCATGTGTACAGTCTTTTATTGTTATTTATGTTGGAGAGGTGCCTGTTGAAGTTGCCCCCCAAATCCTGGCGCCTACATCCAAATACTTATTTTAAAACACCATCCTTTTTATCATTCATGTATATTGAAGGTAACAAACACACACACAATACTTTGGCGAAGAAACTGCTGAGCTTCACTTGGCAAAGCATTACAATTTCGTTGCCAGAAGAAGATGGTTGGTTTGTTTCATTTCATTTTACACCGAATGACTTTCTTATTGCCAATTGATTTAAAAAACAAAGCACTTGGATTGGAAGGAAGAACTCAAAATACATCTTCTATACATGAAAGATAGCTGAATGAGTTTTAGGAGTATCCGATAGGATAGGTATAGGTATATAGAGGTACATCTTCTTAAACATAAAACAAACAAAAAATAAGTAAAACTTTTTTCACTTCACTCTCTTTTTTGTTTTATACAAACTCATCGATTTTATAAAATATAAAATCAGACTAAATGATAAAGAAACTAACAACATCAGCAAATTTTTTGATGGTGGTTCTTATGTTTTTTTTTGTTTGTGCCACCCCCTTATTTTCTTTATAGCTACATTCGGTATTTTTGAATTGAAAAGAAGAAAGCAGATAATATGATGAATTTTCTTTGCTGTCAGAGAAAAAGGAATAAGGGTTGAGAGAATCCTTAATTTCATCTTGGATTTACCTAATTCAAAATCAAATGGTATTTTTTTTTATTCCTATTCTCGTATTCTTTTCAAAGCACCCAAAATGCGGTAACATAATGTATCCACTTCAATAAAGTAGGTTAGATGAATGGTATGGTGTGGGGAGGGGGATGAGGGTTGTTTTGTGTAATAGAGTTAGAGGGGGACTTTGCCAGTTGCCACCCTCCTTATTTTTATTTATAAACAAACAACAACGGTTGATGAAATGGTAGGCCTTTTTTTTATTTCTGTCAGAACTTGACAAAGAATTTAAATCCTAATGTGCCGGTAAAGTTTGATGACTGTTCAGTTTTCTCTTTATATTTTTATTATTTTTTTTTTGTTTTTTTTTTTTTTGTTTGCTGAGCACTCAGATGCTTTTGTGAGGTTCTATTGTGTTATTGTGTATAAAGTCTTAACTTTTGAGTTCTTTTCTTGTGTTAAATTTTTCTTAAGCTTAATGTTCAATTAATCTTTCTTGAATTTTTATAATTAATTATAAAGAATTTTTTTGCAGCTTTGTATGAGCAAGCAATTAAAATAATAAGACAAAATGTTAAATGGCTTTCTTTTTTGTTAGCAATGTCATTTGGTATTTAAAAATAGGAAACGGGTAGTTAAGTAACGAAGCGGCAAATGAAAATAATAATTTTTTGCTGACTGAATTATTAATGTATGTATCTATGTATGTACGTATGTATGTCTTTAGTGTTTTTAAAATTAATTGTACATTCATTTATTTTTTTAATGCTATGCAATGGGGAAACATTCAAATTGTATTTCGTTAGAAACCATTTATAACTCTTGAATCAAAATGTTCAACCATTAAACCATTTTAGGTTTGCCGCTATCCTGCCTCCTGAACTACAGTCGATATTTTTTAATTTATCGAAAATCAGGGTTAACAATTCTTTACAACAACTGTGATCAACAAAATTAATCGTAATACTTTGTTTATGTCTTCTTTATAAATAAAAATCAATTGCTGTTCTCTGATATGTATAACTAAAGAACTTCACAGCCTATTTGGTTTATTTTCTTCCTTTAAATATTCGCCGTAGTCCGAATAAGGTTTGTAAGAAAAATTGTATCCAAAAGGTAGCGCTGGAGTCAAATTATTAATAAATAATAATTGTATTTATAAATTAAAATGACTGATATAATGGCTAACATACAGGGTGATTCACCTAAGGTGTGAAAAAAAGCTAAAGCGTGTAGATTGGGTTGAGAAAATAATAAAAAGATCGCTTTAGCGGATCCATTCCCCCATTAAAACCAAAGGGGGCAATTTTCTACAACAATTGACTCAAAGCTGAACAAAATTATTATTAAAACAACTATAACACTTAAAATGTCCTGTTATGACTTTTTTTTTTTGTAAAAACTCCTTCCTTTTAACAGTTAACATTTTTTGAAAAATTAATTTTCAAACTCAAAATTAATTTACAAACACAAAATTTTGAAAACAAAGTTCATGAAATTTTTATTTTCAAAATTTGAATGCTACGTGATATAGTAGGTACCTTCTTTTATTTTCAAAATTTAATGCTCTTATCAATTTTTAGTCCAACATTCAAAAGAACTTTTGCTTTTCATGATATTAAAAAATAATTTTACCTACACTTGGGCGTATACGCAACTTTTTCTATTTGAATTGAATTAAGAAAAAAATAAGGCACAGGATGATTGGCATATAGCTTGAGACAAAAAGATAGAGTCAAGAGAACAAAAAATCATAAAGAAGGGCAGTTCCTCTTAGGTCAGAAAGGATAGTTTCTCAGAAAATGATTAAAATGCTATGTTTATATTTTTTTAAATCAAGCTATTTTATTAAAAAAGTTCATGTTTGAAAATAAAATTAATTTTTAAAAACAATTTTAAACATTTTTCTTTTTTTAAACCAAATAATTCTTGGATTTTTACTTTTCAAAATATTAAAAAATAAAGAAACCAGTTTCGTCATAAAAGCAAGGGAAAATAAAATGAACGACTGTAGCCCACGAACTTATGTTCAAGTGCTTATTAATTAAAAAAAAAAACGATTTTCAAACATTTTTGAAGGCATACAAATAATTTTTTAAACATCTTAAATTTTTGTTCATGTTATTTTTTTTAAATATAAAAATGTCTTCATACGCATTTAAAACTATAAATGAATCTACTCCTGCAGACCATATGATAAATAATAACCATTTTTTAGCTGGCTTTCGATTATTAAAACAAATAAACAATCCAAAATTATTAAATGCGTATTTTCATATTTCGAAAAAATAACATGAACAAAAATAAAATGTTCGAACCAGAGATCAGAAATAACTGTCAACCTTTATTTTCAATTGGTTTCACTCAGAGAGTTACTACATTGCTTAAGAAAGATTTTGGTTTCGGGTTGAGATTTATTTAAAAAAATAATAAATTTGGGTTATCGGTTGAGATTTATTTTTTATTTTCAAAAATATCTCTCAATGGTTGAGATTTTTACGGAAAAATTAATGCAAAAGGTCAACTTTTAACCTTTTTCGCTGAAAATAATTCAAAAATGGTTAAAGCAGAAAAATTTCAAATGTGCCCAGAACATGTTTATTTTTCAAAAACAAACAGATATGAGCTTTTTTCTTATTTTAGGTATTAAGTCGTACTAATAATCGCTTAAAATAAAGTGCAAAGGCGGAAATGCCTTTTCGACTGTGACTTGAGTTACTGGGACGCCAAGCACAACCAATGCAATTTCGAAAAAGCCCAATAACCTGCATTTCCGCATGCCTACAAAAAACTAACAGGCATTCTGATTGATAAAATCGCAGATGAGATTTATTTTTTTCTCTCAGAGATAAATCTCACTGGTTGACCGTAACCTAAACAAAAACAAAATAAAGGTTGCTGTCAGACCTTGACCGATTTTTTTGTTTGTTGAGAATAAAGGTTATTGAGTGACCATTATTGAAAATGACAACAAATAGCAGTTATTAAGGAACCTTTCAAAGGGTTGAGATTTATTTCTGATCTCTGTATCGAACAATCTTTATTACATCAGTTCTTGTAACCGCTTTCAACTAAAGACATATATAAAATGAAATACTAAATGCATTTATTCACTTTTACCGTTCTCTTCCCTTTTCTTCTAATAACTTATAACATATGTACCTACTTTAAACAAATTTTTTAAACAAATTCATTTTCTTATTTGACAGATTATTTCATAAATAATTTTTTAGTTTTACTTAGTCTGATGATGAGAATGAATGTTCTCGAAAACGATTACTTATAATAAAAATTAACTTTTTACGAGAAAAAGAAGTTCGTTTGTTTAATTACTAAAATTAAAAAACTCGTGCAGTAGTTCCACAACGTAATTTTTTACGTGTCTACAATATGATTTATTATTAATACTTTTTAGAAGTTTTGAATTCTCTGAATGAGAAAGTCGAAAACATGAAAAATGGTTCTATAACAATGCAAAATATTTTTTGTTATCTTCAAAAGTAGTAGTAGTAGTAGTAGTAGTTTGTAGCCATTTTCGAGAAAAATGCCTAACGTTTTTTTTGGTATTTTCAAACAAATTTTCTGGAAAATATTAAAAATCACTTTATACAAAAATGCAATAAAATTGACCTAGTAGTTTTCGAATTATTGAATTTACAAAAAAAAGTTAATTGTTTTTTAAATAAATTTTTTTTTTTAAATGTTGGTAAACAAATTTAACTCTTTAAAAACTTTAACGTTTAAGAATTTTAAATATTCATGTTTTTGGTCATTTACTTAACATTAATAAGAGCATTCAATATTAAAATACGAAATAGTAGTTAATAAAGTAAACACAAAATTAACTAATTAATTTTTTATTATATTAAGCTTGAAAACGTATTATTCGAAAAATATTTACGGTCACAACTTCATTTGATAATTAAATAAAAGAATGGATTTCTGGTTTGAAAAAGCTAAGACATAATACTCAAGTATTACCGTTAGTTTTAAATATTCTCTTACTCTTATTCGATTTTTTTTTAGAAAATTGCCTCTTCAATCAAAAAGGGATATTGCGATATTTTTGTAAATATAGGTGTTTTTATGTATACAAATTCAACATGTAAAAGTTCGTACAAAATTTTATAATTTTAAAATATAATATGTATCTTAAAAATTTAACTAATAAGATAACGTATTGTTTGTTGTTTCATACTATGAATATACATTATTGTGTTCGTTATTTCCCAAACTCATTTTGTTCGGATTCGGCACCCCCCAAATCGAAAGTTTAGTTCACAAAAAAAAAAATTTAGCATGATAAAAAATTTTGTTTCGGGGTCATTATCCCGTACCTTTAAAGCCTTATTTTTTTCATAAAAATTTTGATGGGAATTTTGCACTGTTTAACTTTCATTTTTATTTTCATTCGAACCACGGCAGTTATTTTATTTTTAACTTGTAGACTACATAAGAGCCCAGGGCCGCCATACATACGCCATTTTATCAAAGTTAAGATTTTTTATGCGAACAGATACTATGGTAGCTAAGAACAAATGGATACTAAGAATCTTCAATCCGGGTGCAATTAAGAGGAAGCGAGTGTTAAAGTTGCATACAAATATTGTTGCAACATTGCGTTATTTTATCAAAGCTGAATTTTTGGTATGTATTAGGGGATGGTGTCATTTGATTTATTTGACACTTTCCAGACATTTACAGTGGGACCTAACATGAGCCAGACACTTTAAATCTGTCAAACTAATCGTGCCCTTTATGTAACAGAATCAAATCAAGATTTTTTGTTTTCTGTGGGCAAATATTCTACAATATTTTCTTATCAGCACCTACAGCGGGGCCTTACATCACCATAAAACTGTCAAAATAATAATTCTTTGTTACTAAAACGTGATTTTGTCGCTTATTTTAGCTGTTTTTAAATGTCTAGCTCATGAATTTAAAAAATTTAACAAAAGTTATTTAACAAATGTTGTTGGGTGGAATGTCGAATAACAAGAAAAGATAAAAAAAAAAAAATTTAAGAGTACATAAAAAAACAATATGTATCATAAACATTTAAACTAAGATTTTAAGCAAGCCATGTATTTCATCAAAATCATAGTTAAAAAGCCATTCTTTAATCCTCCTTAAAAAAAGTAAAACGAGCCAATAAAACGAATATTAGTGGCTAACATATTATATAGTCTTGGTGCTACTGAAGTATAAAATTGAAAAAAAATGCTGAGAATTATGTGCTGGAAGGAACGCAAGATTTCTTTGACTACTTCGCAAAGCGTAAACAGATGTATAACGTGAACCACTTCTTAAAAAGAATATTTTTAAAACTTTATAAAAGTAAAGATGTTTTAGTGGAAGTATACCAGAGCTAAAAAACAAGGGAAAACAATGATCAAGTCTTCTTTTTCTCCAAAGAGTTCTTATAATGTGTTTTTGAGTTACTTATAAGGGTTGTAGGTAGTTTTTGTACGTACCACCCCAACAAACTATACCATATTGTTGTTTTGATTGAACTAGACCATAATAAAGAGTTTCAAGGAGTTTTCGACGGCAAAGCTTTCTTAAGTGAAAAAATATGTTTGAAGTTGAGAGTAAATATTTCTTAAGTAAAAGCGTATGAGATTTCCAATTCATTTTATTGTCAATTGTCAAACCAAGATACTTAAACAGTTGCCCATATAAATATTAGCTTTAAACAACAACGTAAATTGCACGATTAGTTTCACATATTTTAAGTGTCTGGCTGACGTTAGGACCCACTGTAGATATCTGGCAAGTGTCCAATAAAGTTAACGACACCATCCCCTAAGACATATCAAAAATTGAGCTTTGATAAAATAACGCAATGTTGCAACATTTGTATGCAACTTTAACACTTGCTACCTCTTTTTTGCACCCGGTTTGAAGATTATTAGTATCCATTTGTTCTTAGCTACCATAGTACCTGTTCGCAGGAAAAATCTTAGCTTTGATAAAGTAAAGTATGTGTGGCGGCCCTGGGCTCTTACTCTATTGCGATATGCCACGCAAAAAAACAATATAGTTTTCGATAAGGGACTAGAGAGTTTTACATAGATTCTAACAAGGGAGTAGCAAGATTGAGGAAATGCTAGAACAAGGGACTTGGCGATCCCTTTTGCCTCGTCAGACAAAAAAAAAGTTGACTTATGCGGGACTTGATTCCGCCATTTTCCACTTCGCAGACCAATGCTAACCCAACTAACTTAACTCACTATACAAAAATTCAATGTCGTAAGTGTATGCCTTTCATACTCTAATGTTTCATGTTATATTGCATACAAAATACATACAGAATAGAACAGGATTTTATGTACTTGCTTTTTATGAAGATCAACATTGAACAGGGTTCTTGTGTTAAGTATCTGACAAGTTTTTTCCCTACTAAAAACTTACTAGGGCCTTGCCCAAACTAGACAGAAACATGGAATTTTTCCAGCCGGGATAGGTACTGTAGGTTATGTTTTGGATTTTCCTTAACATTACGTTGATATAGAACGCGAAAATAGTGGGTCCCGAAATTCTGTCTGACTGTGTGTCTGTACCTCTACTTGCAGCGATTTTCTTTAAATTTTGGACTCAAGGTTCTTAAGGGTTCAAAAAATAATATATTATATTTGTTGTTTTGATGAATTATTTTTTAAAATACAATTATCATGAATACAATTATCATGAAAAAGTAATTTATCTCAAAAACAGCTCTACCGATATTTATATAAAAACTATAAATTACTATTACGTCTAATATTTTGATAAAAAAATCTTACCAATAAGTGTTATTAACGGTACCTGTCATAGAACCGATTTTTTAGTTTTCAAATTACTCTTTAACAGCTTCACCGATTCCAACCAACATTTTTGTATAAGAGGTCCTTCATAATTTTAACAATTTTGCATATACTAATTTTTGAAATAAATAATTTTTGGATTTTTCAAAAAATATTGAACTTTTTTTTTGAAAACGGCTTAATGAATATATTTTACCAATCGTACAGTTTATGTTGTTAATTGTGGTTAAGTAAAAATTATTTAATGAAACCACATTCAATTATTTATGATGAGAAAAGAACTTATAATATATTTCAATTTTTAATGTTATTAGTTTACATATTATTTGATTGTTAAAATGAACAAATTTATAATTATGTTATTATTAATTTTCTAGGCTTGGTATTTGATGAATTAACCAAAGTTTAACTTTTACCTTATCAATTCAAAACTTGTCCTTTAACTAAGGACATGGAAAAAATATTAGGCGTGTTTTTAGTGCCCTCTATGTTAGCTTAAAAAAATTCCGGCGATAAACATCTCTGCTTAAGAATTAAGCTAAAATAAAAACAGTGCTTCCATACACTATTTTCTACATTTATCCGATGAATTCTCAACAAATGTCAAAAATTCATCCAAAAATTCATTAATTTGGCAGACGGATCTTGAAGCACGGGTCGACTGATTTTATAAAAGATGACAGAAAAAAAGTTAAAAGCCAATTTTTTTTTTTATTTGTTAAAATATAATTTATTAATTTGAAATAAATGTTACTTTCCATTCCAATAAATAAAAGAAAAACCTGATCCAGGGATGAGACGTTTCTTTTAATTTATCAAAATTGTAACGATATTTTGTTTAAATTTTTTTTATTGACAAACAGTTGACATCCAAAATGTCAGAAAATGGCCGTGATCAAGAATCTATGCGATAAGATAGTTTCGTATCCCTATTTTATTATTATAGTTAGGGCGTGTCGAAAGGCGCACACAGGAATAGTTGCGAGTTGTTAGTCACTAGGCCCTGGTTCTTCATGAGCCGTTGTGCCACCCGATTTATTTTATTTTTTTTTTTTTAGGGCGTTAGGGGAGCCAACCTTGCACTTAATTGTGACGGGATGAGCTTTGGTACACTTAGGTATAGTCCATATCCTAAGTTTACTTTTAAGAAGTGTTGCCACGGTGGTAACACTGGCAGACAGGAGATATAAGGGTTGCCTTCTGACCATGTTTAAACACAAAATTTCACATAAATTAGCCTATAAATCGGGAACCAGACATCGATTGATATCGTGGTATATCTCGCTAGATTAAGAATACTTGAAGCCATAGGAATATGTTAATTTTTTGACACCTCCCCCACCCTTGTACGCTGGGGGAGCAAAATACTCTTGGCGGATAAAAAAAAAATAAAAAATAAATCGGGTGGCACAACGGCTCATGAAGAACCAGGGCCTAGTGACTAACAATCGCAACCATTCCTGTGTGCGCCTTTCGACAGGAATGGAAGGGACCTACAATTTTATGCCGAATCTGAACGGCTAGATAAGAAGCACTTATTCGTGACAAGTGATATTCTTGGAGGATTTGTCAATTCCTCGCAAGAGGCAGTAGCCCTGAAAAAAAAAACTTTTCAGTTTTTAGGTGGACGAGGCTGGGAAGCGATCCCATGCCTCCAGCGTGACAGTCGAACGCACTAACCAGTACGCTACGGGCTACTACCTCGGCGGATAAGGGCTTTTATTTGTCAGAAAATAATGGTAATAAAATTAATAATCAAAAAAATTTAAGATAAGCGTCTACGTAGAATTTCATTTTCTACAGCATATCCGAATTCAATTTTTATCCATGCATTAGTTTTTTGTATAGTCGCTTTCAAAATGGGGGGAGGGGAAGGTGGAAGTATAGCAAACCATTTTGTATCTGTCTTGGTATAATCTAAGCATGTGGCACATGACCTTAGGGTAAATTTTAATGCCCAATCTTAAGCAACCAAAATAATTTGAATATAATTTCTCTAGAAAAAGTTATAACCTTTTTATAAAATGATGACTAAATTTTTAGTGAAACGAACATAATATTACCAAATTTCAGTGGTATGGTGATGAAACATGTCTCATTTGTCGTAAGAAATAAGAATCAAAAGAGTCCATAAAAATATCTGGGCGAAAGGGTGTTTTTTTGAGTGGCTTCAAGCATTCTTAATCCAACGAGATATTCCTCGATATCAATCGATGTCTGCTTCCTGATTTATAGGCTAATTTATGTGAAATTTCGTGTTAAATCATTGTCAGAAGGCAACCCTTATATATCCGGTCTGCCAGTGTTGCCACCATGGAAACACTTCTTTAAAGTCAGCTTAGGATGTGGACTATTAGTGAACCAAAGCTTATCCCGTCAGAATGAAGTGCAAGGTTTGACCTAAAATATATGGCCTTAACGCCCTATCTATTATATTAGTTTAATTATTTTTCTGAAAAAATCAAAAATACAACTCGACGAAGGCAAACAAATCTCAATTTTGCATTTAGCAGTCAGCGGTTTTTGACATTTTCGGATAGCATGGATAGCTATCACACGGGATTGCAACAACACGAACTTATCCGGATAGCTCTGCATAGGTTTTTGATCGCGGCAAATGTCATTGTTATATCAGTGCTGCAAAACTATTTTATGAATCAACGATGAGCGTTTTTTTGTGTCATTATTTCTAAGCTAACATAGAGGGCACAAAAAAACACGCCTATTTTTAACATAAAGCAATAGTCCAGCTTTATTGGGCCTTAGAACAATTCGTTTTTTTTTAGGATTTTCGTTTAAATTATTTTTTAATTTTGTTTCCTAAACAAAAATGATTATCCTCTTACTATACCTGTATTAACACTTAAAACAATTTACATTAAACCACAAAAAGATAATTGAAAATGCTACACAAACAACCACACACACGTATAAATTTAGTAAAAGTGAAAACTCAGCATCACCATGAGTAGCTAAGTGTAATCCTCTTGAAAAACGAAACTCATTAATTTGGTTTTTCTTTTTTTTCTGTGAGCAAGAGAAAGAACAAGTGTTGAGTTGGTATTACAAATTATCCGTTTTATCCAAGAAGATTGTTATTTTGTATAGAGAAAGAATATCCTCTACTTCGTTGTGTTTGTTTTTTTTTAACTTTTACTTTTTTTTTTTTGGACAGGACATAGTCATGAAGTCTCTTTTGTCACAATGTCATGCACATAAAATGTTCTTCATATTTGTTTTGTGGTGTATTTTAAGTTTAAATTATTTGATTACAAAATTACATTAATCCACATCGACAGCAAAAAAGTATTAAATTTTTCGATGCTTCGAACCTTCAATTTTTATCAATAAATTTATCTATGAAAATTTCAAATGTATGTTATTTATTTATATAATGTAAAATTATTTTAAAATTTGGAATATAATATAAATCCACTGTAAAAAATTGATGATTTATTTTTGAAATGCTTTTTTAAGACCATAAATTCCTTTAACCCCCCTGAAAACTATAAATTAGACACAAAGTTTGTGGCCAGAAGATACAAACCTTGTATTGTAGCCTTGTAGTGTTTGTAAAATCAATAGGCATCTAGTAAATGCCTCCATGTACCAATTTCCAACACAAAACAAAAATAAACAAACATCTGAATTTCGGTTACATTCCAATAAAAGGCAGAAACAGCAACAAAGTTTTCCATCGAAATCCTTAAAAGAACAAAAAACAAACTGAAATAAAATAAAAACAGGAATTCAAAACAAGAGTAGTGAAGCGTATACAGAAAATGAAAAAAATAAATAAAAAATGCAGAAAAATACTAATACCATTCCCCCATTCCAGCCCCTTTCCCCTTTAAAACCAAGCTGGAATATCTCTATAAATCAAGTAGCAATGGCATTTTTAATGGGAAGACTAAAGGTATTGCCACAGAATATATTATGCCTTTTAAAAATGAAATGGACACCCGAAATCTAACCCCAGTAATAAATATTTTCTAACAAGAAACAAGGTCAACAGCAACACCAACAACACAGTACAACTTTAATGAGTTTGAGGTTAGGTTGCTCTTGTGATATTGCTACTCTACAACCGAGCTATATACGAATGCTGAGATTTTGTTGAAAACGCTCCTGTACCTATAGTCGGTCTCGGTAGTCTATATAAGTTAGTCGTAAGGATGGGCTAAAAGGACGACGTAGGAGGGTGCTGCGGCGGCAGCGTTTTATGGCAACAGCTTGGTTTAACGTTACTGTGGTGGCAAAAGTTCATTAAATCTAATAAATCACGTTCATGTTATGGCTTAAAATTATTTTGGGTTTTTTCTTTGTTTAAGCTTTCTTTTTTTTAAATAGGATCCTATTCAGTTTTTTTTCTTTGTCATTTCAGTTTTTAGTTGTTTATGTTTTAAATGTTTTGTTTTTATGATAAAGCTCAAGGCAAAGTTAAATTGACATTTAGCTTAATTGAAGCAGCCTTTAAATCAAAACTTAAAGGCTCTATTTCAAAAAGAAAAAAAAATACAAAGAAATGTAAAACAAAATTGGAAAAGATATTTTAAAGATTTTTTCGCATACAAATTATTATAGGCATCATCTTCAAAGACTATTGTGATTATCTTAAGGCATTTATTTTAATTTGATGTTGCTGCCAGTGCGTCTCGGAGATAAAAATGTGTATAAATATTAATGGTTTGTGAAGAAGAGCCTTCAATATCCATCAGACGGCTGGCAGTGCGGTGGCGGCGGCCGGCAGTCTCATTGACAAGTGCGTATATGACTGGCCTGGCCAGGCCAGCAACATATTGATTGTGTTTGTCTATACTGATTTTTTTTTCAAGCACATTTGAATAAATTTCACAAAATATGTACATGTAACAGCCTCTACATCCAGTTATGTACTGTCGTTCTTTATGTAAGGTGAGGTATCTCGTAGGGAACACATTTTGTGAAATTTATTCAAATGTGCTTGAAAAAAAAAATCAGTATAAACAAAAATTTGGAATTATGTTATGGATTCAGAAAGAATAACTGAACTAGAGATTATGGTCAGACTTAATATAACGGCAGAAATAAAGAAAGAATAACCTATGCAATAGAAGTTATATTGTTTTAAAATATAAAGGGGTTTCCAATAAGAGGTGTTATTTTTATATTCAAAGAAAAATTGCATTTTTCAGATAAATGATCGGATGTTTTTTTCAATGTATGCCATTAATAACGGAAAACAATATCAGCCAAATGGCCGCAACGGCTACGTTTACAAAACAATATCCTTATCTTGAAATTTCCTATCACCAAATCGCAAAATGGCTGCTGATGTATGCCCTCAATAGCTTCACGAATTCCATCTTTGAGGTCTTGAATCGACGCTGAGCTGTTGGCGTAGACCTTATCTTTCACGTCACCCCAAAGGAAGAGATCGCAAGGTGTTAAATCGCAAGACCTCGGTGGCCAATTGTGATCACCTCTTCGAGAGATAACACGGTTCGGAAACTCTCCCGTAAAAGATCGATGGTTTCGTTGCTCGTGTGGCACGTAGCAACGCGCCGCGCCAGATTCCAGATCAGTACAATCCGATTCCGGCAATAAAAAAATATTAATCATCTCTCGATAGCGCAATCCGTTTACCGTAGCTATTGCTCCAGCCTATTTTTCGAAAAAGTAAGTTCCAATGACCCCGCCGGACCATAAACTGCCACAAAAAAGTTACTCGTTGATGATGGAAAGACTTTACAATTTTTTTTTTAATTTTGGGTTTTCCGAGCCCCAGATGTGAAAATTTTGCCACCGAGGTGAAAATGGGCCTCATAATAAAGATGATTTTTCGATGAAATTCCGGTTCATTTTCATCCATTTTTTATAGTGAATTTTAATAATTTCCCTGCGTTGTTGAAGTTTGTATCGTTCCATTTTTATTAATGGCGTAGTTTCTACTTGTCAAATGTCAAAACATTACAGCTTCAAAAGTGGAAACTATCGAAATAGCGGGTTATTCAAAATAACACCTCTTATTGGAAACCCTTTATTACAATTCTGCCTGTGTATCCGTCCATGCGCCTAAAGCCTAAACAGCTATACCTAAGGGTTTTGTTCAAACTTAGTACATTGTGTTTTTTTGGGGAATATGCCTCGGTACATGGTTTTTAAAGTCATCCAAGCTTTCAAAAATCAAAAAACTCGAAAATAATGGATTTACTTTGAATTTAAATATCTTTGCAACCAGATATTCTAGAATTTTTTAGTTTTCAGATGTGAAAAGCTCTCAAAAAACTGATTACAAAAACCGCATGGCCTTCAGAGCCTTATTTGTGGAACTGTAGGCATTCAAAGTCATCCAAACTTTCATCTTCTTTTGATGGCGCTCACAGCCCAGGATGGGCTTCGGCCTCAACTAACAAGCCCCTCTAGCAGCCAGCTCTGTCCCCAGCTAGCCGCTTCCAGTTGCGCACACAGAGTGCTTTGATGTCGTCATTCACTTGATTGCGCCACCTGTTACGGGTTCTTCCTCTGCTGCGTACCCCATCGGGGTTGGATTCGAAGACTCGTCGGGCAGGTGCGTTGCTGTCGATACGCTCCACGTGCCCCAGCCATCTCAGCCGCTGTATTTTCAGCTTTTTGACCAGGTCAACGTCGCTGTATAGCCCGTATAGCTCGTCGTTGAATCTTCTCCTCCATACTCCTTCGATACACACCGGACCGAAAATCACACGAAGAATCTTCCTCTCAAAGCACCCTAGCAGATTTTTATCCGAATCTTTCAGTGTCCATGCTTCTGACCCATAAAGCAAGAGCGGGATGATTAGCCGGGATGAGGGCCTCACTAATTAAATGCCTTCTTAGACCCAAGAAACAGCGGTTGACAAGAGTAATTCTTCGCTTGATCTCTGCACTGATGTCATTCTGCGATGTAATAGTGGAGCACAGGTAGTCAAAGTCCTTGAAAACTTCGAAGTTATATCTGTCCATCGTGATATTTTGCCCGAATCGATGATGTTGAGATTCCTCTCTCGATGACAGCATATACTTCGTCTTGTCCTCATTAACCGCCAATCCCATTTTAGCCGCCTCCGATTCAATGCTCGCAAATGCCCCTGCCAGATCTTGTTCGTTCTGCCGACAATGTCTATGTCATCCGCATACGCAAGCAATTGAACGGACTTTTGATAGATTGTACCGCTGGTGTTGATCTGTCGGAGTGTGAACATTTGATCGACGGATGACTTGCCTGGCCTAAAACCACACTGATAAGTGCCGATCAGATCGTTGACAAAAGGTTTTAAGCGGTCACACAGGATAGCCGACAAGATTTTATAAGCGACGTTTAGGAGACTAATTCCTCTGTAGTTGGTACATTTCAGAACATCTCCCTTTTTATAGACTCCCCTTTTTATACACTACACTTATACACTACATCCATTCATCGGGCATACTTTCATCCGACCAGATTTTGCAGATGACCTGGTGTATGCCCCTAGCCAATTCATCTCCCGCTGATTTAAATATTTCGGCTGGTAAGCCATCCGCACCAGCAGCCTTGTACGACTTAAGTTTGGATACCGCCAGCCGCACTTCGGTTAGGTCGGGTGGACGGAACTCTTGGCCATCATCGTCCAAGTTGAATGGAGCGTTCTGCCTATTAGCGGCATCTTGGCTGTCTTCACCATTAAGCAGTATAGAGAAGTGTTCTTTCCAGATCCTTAGCACTGACTGCGTGTCTACTACCATATTCCCACTCTCATCTCGGCAGGCTTCCGTTCTAGCCTTGTATCCTTGGGTGGATCGCTTCACCCTCTGATAACATTTTCGACCGCTACAACCCTCAATAGACTCTACCGCCCGCTTCTCGTGCTCTCTCTTTTTCCTCCTGAGAAGTCGGCGTTCCTCTTTTCGTTTCAGCCCGTTGAGCTCCCGGGCTACTCTCTCAGCAGCTCTTGTTTCAGTCTGTAGCATTGCCTGGTAGGCCTCGTCCTTAGCTGCATGCGCTAGCCTACACTCTTCATGGAACCAGGGGTTTCATTGTATTCGCCTAGTGAAACCCAGCATATCAGAGGCGGCACTTCTGATGGCTTGTTGAAAGTGTTTCCACTGGTTCTCTGCACTTGATGCTGGTGGCCGACCACCTGAGAGATTAAGAGTTACGTGGTCTGCAAAATTTCTGGCGGTCTCTTGCGATTTTAGCTTCTCGACATCGAATCTTTTCACAGCATCTTCTCTGCGGTGTCGCGTCATGGATATCCGCATACGTAGTCTAGCTACCACCAGGTAGTGATCCGAGTCAATGTTGGCCCCTCGGAACGTTCAGACGTCCAAGATACTGGAAGCATGTGTCGCGTCTATCGCAACGTGGTCGATTTAGTTGACGGTTAGTCGATCACGCGACCAAACTTTCAAAACTCAAAAAAATCGAAAATAATGGCTTTATTTTGAATTAAGATATCTTCGCAACCAGACCTCATAGAATGTTCTACTTTTCAGCTATGGAAAGCTCTTGAAAAACTTGTTTCAAACAGAAAAGACCTAGGAGCCTTATTTGCGGAACTGTAGGCATCAAAATGATACAAGCCTTCAAAATTCAAAAAAATTACAATAATTGAAATATACCGAAAAGTAGACCTTATAGAAGGGTTTGCTTTGGATGTGCTGATTGCATTTGACAAGACCTTTGTGAACGTTTCAATGGGTTCCAGAGACTTTCTTGAAAAGATGCTTTTTTAGTAATAAGGGCGTTCGTAGTACATGTTTTTTTTCGAAAATTGATTGAGAGTTTTGAACGACAATGTAAGGGCCTGTCCGTTCGCTTTTCAACAACTTCAACCGCAACCTCTTACGAGCCTTATTTGGAAAGTTATCGCCATATAAAAACTTTTATTTTTTGGGTTGAAAAAAAGATTTACTTTGAATCATAATATCTATGCCACCGGACTCCATACAATACTCTTGTTTTCAGGTATGGATATCTCTCAAAAAACTGATTTAGCGTTTTAAAAACCGCAAGGCCTTCCGAGCCTAATTTTTGGAACTGTAGGCATCCAAAGTCATCCAAACTTCCAAAACTCAAAAATATCGAAAATAATGGATTTACTTTGACTTTGAGTACCGATATCTTCGGAACTAGACCTCATAGAATGTTCTAATTTTCAGCTATATTCAGCTCTTGAAAAACTAGCGTTTTACAAACCCAAATGACCTCCGAGCATTATTCTGAAACTGTTGGCATCCAAAGTCATACTTCTTCTTCTTCATTTAAGCGGCGATTGTCATGATCTCGAGGGGGGCCACAACTCTCCCACTCAACCGTTTCGCCTAAGGTTAAACTTGTGAGGTTCGCCGGGTTGACCTGAAAAAAACGTCGACAGGCCTCCCGGTTTTGGATTGTTCCATGCCTGAGCCAACTAAATGCAGGTGTCGTTGCATTTGTTTTATCCAGGAATTCTTGCGTCTGCCTTTCTCCCGCGATAGTGTTGGAACGTCTTGTGCTATTGCCTATTGAACTGGGTTCTCATGGCATATTCTTTGTACATGACAGTGCCAGCTAAGTTGGTCATGCTGTATTTTATCCAAGATGGTATTTTTGACGTGTAGGCTTTCTCGGATTCTCTTGCTTCTTATTCGATCGCGATTTGTCACTCCTGCTGTCATGCGAAGCATCTTTATTTCAGCTGCCGTCAATTTACTCTCATACTTCTTGTACATTGTCTAACACTTTGAACCGTACATACTCTGGAAGAACAATTGCTGTGTAGAGCTTTCCTTTCAGCTTAGAGGGCATTTTTTTATCACAGAAGATGGCAGAGTTTTCCCGCCACTTCATCCACCCTACGCTTACGCGATGTTTGATGTCGTCATCACAAGATCCTTCGCTATTGAATTAAGAAATCGATTAAGATATTGATCCAAGACATTTAAACTTTTCGCACTTGGAAGCACTGTTCCATTCAAATAGATGTCCGGAATAGGCCTGCATGGATCAGAAAATGGACAGCATAGGTATTCGGTCTTTTTCGCTCTAATGCGGTATCCATTTCCCTCCTGAACATCCACCCATGCATCAAGTGCTCGTTGCTAGGACACAGGATCTTCACTTATGATGGCTCCATCGTCAGCAAAGAATAACTGGTTCACTTTTGGGTCCGTCACCTTATCCTCAAGCAGAAAGTCAAGGACAATAATAAAGAGCAAAGGACTCAAGACGCTTCCCTGGTGCACACCTACTCTAATTGGGAACTCTTCGGTGATTCCGGCAGGGCATCTAACCTTTGTTTTAACTTGCTCGTACATGTCCATGACCATCCGCACGCAGACATACGGAACTCCTCGTAGCCTAAGTGCAACCCATATCAGATCTCGTTGTTGTCTGTCAAATGCTTTTTCAAAATCAACCAAAACAATATGCAAATCTCTCGAGGAATCCCGATATTTTTCCATTCTGATTCTTATACTCTGAATAGAATCTGTGGTTGATTTACCGGAAACAAACCCGCACTGGTCGTCAGATAGCCGTATTATTTTTCGTAGGCGGCCATCCAATATCCGCTCAACGATCTTCATGGTGTGTGACATCAGAAGAAGACCTTATAGAAGGGTTTGCTTTGGATGTGCTGATAGCCTTTGACAAAACCTTTTTATATATGTACATTTCAAAGGGTTCCAGAGACTTTGGTGTCATGCTTTTTTCGAAAATCGATTAAAAAAAATTGAGTTTTGAACGACAATGCAAAGACCTGTCCGTTCCCTATTCAAGAACGGCAAACGCTTACGAGGCTTTTTTTGGAAAGTTATCGCCATAATGCTTGCTTCCTAACCATAGTTGGAATTTTCAACTTCATACGAAGTCCTAAGGCCATCTTATTGTGCTGTCGCGTTCCAACGATTCGGTCAACTTTACAACCCCTTCATTTGATTGAACTTACAACACAGGCCTGTCAGCAACAAACTTTTGTTCACCACAATACGAGTAAAGGTAGATACCCTATATCCATAAGTCGCATTATGTAACAAAACTTACCCCGATAAAGCGTAAACATACTTAAGGCATTTTGTCTGTAATGAAAATATTTCATCAAACCACAACTATTTAAACAGCAAGTATTTAATCTGACCGAATCAAATTAAACGCTCTCTAAAATCGTTGCTTTGTTGCCAATATTCCTACGCACATCCATTATATACTATCAGTAAGGATAAATGCAACGAGATGACCCAACTAGATAATTGAACTTCAATTACAATCCACATATCACATGCGTTTGGCTCAAACTTTATCAAAGGACATATATACGCTGCTGAACATTCAAAATGGCATTACATCAAAGGACACCCTCCTAGCCCTCTCTTCAGCTTCCCATATACCATATAGTTAATTACACAACTCTCTATCCCATCCTCTCGCTCTTCTGTCTTCTGGAATACAACGTCCCTATAAACATATCCTAAAAAGCAGGCAGGCAGGCCAGGCAGGCACATTGACATTACAAAGGCATTGAAATTCTAGTCCTCAAATGCCATTTCAACGTCCAATATGTATGGATCGATGGATGTAGTTGGTAAAACGCAATACAGGCTTAAAGCTAAATCGTTTTTGATTAATTACAGTTCTTCTCTTCTGTATAAAGCCTTTTTGCCAAGGGATTTGTTTTATTTTTTTAATTTTTCATTTTCGTTGTTTGTTTCTTGTTTGTTGTGAGTTTGTGAAATATAATTTGACATTTATCTAATATGCGGCTTACAAGAATTTTTGTTTTTTTTTGTTGTCTGAGAGAAAATCTCGTTGTTGCAGATGGCTGTAATAAATTTAAAAGCAGAAAGTGACATGGAGTGATTTTGAGTCAATTTAAATTTAAAACAAAAAAATATATATGTATATGTAAGTATGTATGTATTTAAGTACCTCCTCAAACTCCTATGTATACATTCGTAGTCTGATAAGATTTATGGTTTAATTTTTTGGCGGCATAATTCCTAATTAAGAAATTGGCCTAAGGTGTTTAATTTTAATAGAATTCGGTGTTCTAAGGGGTATCTAATTTTAAGCCATAAGAGTCTCCTTCAAGGAACTAAGGACAACATTTGTGGGGATAAGACCCTTAATCATTCCGGACCTGTAGTATGTATGGGAGATGTTTTTTTTTTTTTGTCAATATGAAAGTTACTAGCTGAGTTTGCTGGCCCGTGATTATTGAAAGAGTGTATAGGGGAAAATTCAAGGACAAATTTATACGACTCATGTTTACAGTCACGTGCGTCGCATTGGTCTTTGGAAAGGCGAAGAAGCTGAAAATACAGCTTTTTGCACGGCACGCGTAGAATAACAATGTTCCAGCCTGATGACTTTCCAAGGAGTCTACCCTAATGAACAACTCAGCTGTGTAAAACCCCGGTTAAGTTGGCACTTTCAAGTGGATTCGGAGCCAACTTGAAGAGTGTGTGGTTTTCGATAAGACGTCCCTCGGTTTGTGTGTCCGTGCGTCTTGATGTACATCGAGTAAGATGCAAAGCGGTTTGTTGGATTTGATTAATATTTGGTTTAAAGGATTTTTATGTGATTCTCTAGAGGTGAAATTCGAATTTTTGTTTTAGCTCATCTAGAACGGGTACCTGCCATACAATTATTTCGGTTTTATCAAACGGCTCCAATGATTTTGTTTAAACTTCGTACATGCTTTCTATAGAACAGTTCTAATAATACCGTATACCACGTTCTTACCACAAAAAGTGATGTTATTTTTTTTTGAAAGAATTGCATTTTTATGTACTTTTATAGGTACATTCCCTCATATCTTGGCTTGGTTAGATTTATCATTATTTTGCAGTTCGTTACTTCTAAGTTAGTTTAAAAATATTGCATTTAAAATTTGTATAAATATTTTTGGCTCTGAACCTTTAGTATGAGATATTCGCAAAAAAAAATATGCCATCTAAAAGGACAGTTAATTGTCAAAAAAAGTTAACAAGTTTCAGAAATTCGTAAGCCATAAGAAGTTTTAATCGATAGTTAAAAATTTTTCAAGGTCACCAAATATTTTTGGCACCTCATGTATGGGATATTCGCAAAAAAAAATTATACCATTCGAAATGCCACCGACTCGTGATAAACGTTCAGCAAGTTTTACTAATTGGTCACCCATAGGTTTTTTTTATGAATTTTTAAAGTTTGTTTCAAGGTCACAATAAATGACTTTTAGCACCTCATCTATAGAATTAAAAAAAAATATAAGTATGCCATCCAAAAGGTCAGTAATTGGTCAAAAAAGATCAGCAGTTATTGGTCAGCCATAGATTTTGTTTTAATATATTTTTTTTTAATTTGAAGGTCAAAACTATTTTAAGCACCTTATTTATGGGATATTCGAAAAAAATAAATACCATGTGAATGGTTACCTAAACCTTATAAAAGGTCAACTAGTTTGAGTAATTGGTGAGCTGTAGATTTTTTTTTTTAATTTTTAAAGTTTTTCAAGATCCTATAAGACTTTTAGGGCCAGTTTCACAGTCAAAGGAGTGGCATTTAAGTGCGCAATATAGGTCACAAAATGCCAATTCCGCAGTGCACACTTACCTGAATGAGTGGTACTTAAGTCCCCCGTGCTGGGCATTTAAGTGTTACTAATTCAAACTGGAAAAATTACCAAAAAGTACCAAAATGGAAAACTTAACTTATTCCGGTAAGTGTTCACTGTGAAACTGGGCCTTAGCACCTCATTTATGGGATATTCGCAAAAACAGTATACCATTTGATAGTCCACAGGCTCGTGACAAGAGGTCAGTAAGCTACAGGAATTGATAAGCCATAGTTTTTTTTTCATGAATTTTTAAACTTTAGTTCAAGGTCAAAACTTAAAACTATTTTTAGCACCTCATTTATGGGATATTCGAAAAAACCCACATTCCACACCATTTAAAAATTAACCAAATCCACATAAAAGTTCAACTTATTTCAGTAATTGGTCAGCCATTGTTTGTTTTTGATTAATTTTAAAGTTTTTTTTCAAGGTACCTATGGCTGACCAATTACTGAAACTGGCTTACCTTTTAACATGAGTCAGTGGCCTTTTAAATGGAACACTTTTTTGCGAATATCCCATAAGTGAGGTGTTAAAAGTCTTATACGACTTTGAAAAAAAAGACTTTAAAAAATCATTCAAAACAACTATGGCTGACCACTTAATGGAATTAGTTGACCTTTTATGTGGATTTGGCTAACTTTTAAATGATGGCTGTTTTTTCGAATATCCCATAAATGAGTAGGTACCTACTAAAAATAGTTTTTACTTTGCACACAATTTGCAAAATTCATGAAAAAAAAACACATGGCTGACCAATTACTAAAACTGGCTGACTTTTTATCACGAGTAGCTAGGTGGTCTTTCGAATGGTATACTTTTTTTTTGAATATCCCATAACCGGGGTGCCAAAAATAGTTGGTGGCCTTGAAAAATATTAACCCTTGATTAAACATTTTCTATTGCTGACCAATTTCTGAAACTAGTTAATGTTTTTTGACCATTGATTGACCTTTTAGATGGTATATTTTTTTGGGAAATATCCCATTATGAGGTGCTACAGGTCAGTAGCGTACGCAGGATTTTGTTTGGGGGGGGGGGGGGCTCAGTCTCAATTTTCGTGAAATTTTTATAAGGTGTCACAAAATAGCAAACAAAAGTAAAGCCTTTCGTATTATCAACCACCAGAAGTTAAATTTCAATAGAAAAATAAAAAAAAAAAAACTCACAAAATGCTCCATACATAAATGAATTCTACCTTTCTTTCTTTGTAAACAAATATTTTTTATAAAAATCCGCTTTGAAAATAATCCACTTTATGGACTCGATTTAAACAACGTCAACGGTAATAGGGGTAGGTGAAAATTGTATTCACATCTTAATAAATAAAATGTCCGTTTTTTTTAAATTAGCTCATAGCTTTTTTATATAGCCGTATTTTTTGAGAGAGTGAATAGCAACTCAGCAAAATGTTTACACGAAAATCAATAACAAAACAAATTATTATAGAGAATTTTGTTTGTGTTTTCCGTGTAAGACTTTTATTAAGTTGCTAGTCATTCTTTCAAAAAATACGGCGGCTAATAACATGTATTAGGTCTGTTCCTTTACATTGAGTTTCTGTGATTTTTAGTCCAGTCCTGTCAAGTTCATATAAAACAAATGAAATTGACAGAACTTAAAAACAAAATGCACAGAAAATCACAGAAATTCAGAGTAAAGCAACGGACATTATTTAAATTTAAAGAAGCAGTAGCTAATACAATGAAAAAAATGTTAATATTTTTCATGGGAATTCTCATAATACAAATTATTATTGGGGCGTTTTCATAGTGGTTTCGCTTAACTCATGTTTAACTTAAGTACAGTTTAAATAAGATCAATTATAACAATTTATTCCAATTCGATTTCTGTACTTATCAAGATAGAAGTTTATTAAATTATTGAACGTCAAAAATAGTGCACTGAAAAGAACTAAAATAAATGTTTAGGTTATCTTTTAAGTTTTTACTAAAAATAATAGTAGTTTAAAACGACTATGAATACGGCCCATTAACTTTAAAAAAGAGTTTGAGAAGATTGTCTACCTCTGATACAAGTTAAAGGCAGTTTTTCGAAATGTCATCAATTGACTCTACAGCTTTATTAATGCCTTATGTCGTAGCATTAGATACAACATTAGGCAAACAAATCATGCAGTTTACAGATATTTAAAAATATTTTTTGAATATTTGATACGTTCACTGAGCGCGAAGATACTGGTTAAAGCGTAACCAAAGCATTTGACCACACTAAAAAGCCATAAAGAGAAGATACTAAGAGAATGTATTATGTTAATAAGTGCACTGCATTCGTTATTTCATTCCGGCTTTTCTTTCAAATTAAATGTGTGAAATCATTTAATCGAATTTTGATTGATTGCAAAGGAATTTTGTTTGGGTTTCTATGAATACTGAGATACGTTTGAAATGTCAAACAAAATCTAGATTACGTGTGGTATGAATTAATGATTTCAATACGACATCCATGTCTATAGTTTTTTTTTTAAATTAAAATTGAAAATATTGTTAAAGTTAAAAATTAACAAAAAATAAAATTTGAACGTAAAAATAATAAAAAACTTTATTTTTATTGCTTGGGGGGGGGCCTCAAGACCCCCAAGCCTCCCTTGCGTACACCACTGCTACAGGCTCAGAGCCATATTTTTTTAACAAAGAAAACTATCATTACTATCAAAATTAAACGGTGCAGTTGATAAATTTCATTTTTTTATGTTGAAGCTTCGAAAAAGTTTAAACATTATTGTAAGTCAAAATTTTCTAGAAAACTTTTTTTTTAAATTTTTAAAACAGGATCAGCATTTTCTTTTTGAACAAAATTTTTGTAGAATTTTGTTTATGGTTTTTAACTATTTTTTAAAATACTTTAAGCAAACATGTTTCTTAGTTCAAAAATAACGGTACCCTTTTTCATAAATATGTTGAAAACGTGCAAGGAGAATAATCTTATTTGTCTCGAAAACTGCTGCAAGAATTAAGCACACAACTGCAGCGGAACTACACTTCACGACGCGGCAAAACATTATTTGTATGAAACTGTATGAGCTATATCGCACTAAGCGGCAACTGAACTTCATTAAATTTCATACAAATTATTTTCAATCGCAGTTCCGCTGCAGTGCAGTTCCGCCTAGTGCGGTCTAACCTTTATGATAAAAATATGTGTGTGATATTCTCCAAATTTATTTCTCTTTTAATCTAGTACTTTTTTTTTAAGTTCTACTATTCTAAAATGTAATGTTTCGAAGGCCGACTTTTGTTCGTATTTCGAAAATCACTGTTTTTGAAATTCTTAAATTCTCCTTAGAATAATTTGTTTTAAATTGTATACATTTTTAAAGTTTAAGCAAATATTTACCTTTTCAATACAAGCAATGAAATAAAACTAAAATGAAATACCTATTCACAATTTCATCAAAGACTAGGATTTAGAAATTTAGTAGAATTAAGATCCTTACTTATAAATCATCCCAACTTTCTATACCTACCATCATCCCTTCTCCCTTTGGTAATTTAGAGAAAAAGCAAAACTTTCCTGTCATTGAAATGAAACATATAAATAAGATAAAAAACAAAACTAAATTGTAATAAGAAAAGAACACAAAACCAACAAAAAATAAAACTACTCAGTCATTTCTAGATTGGTTTCTTGTATTTTCCAGCAGGTGGCCATCAATAGCATTAATATGAAAAGAAAAAACCCAAAATGGGAAGAATGAATTGAAATTTTTGTGCGAATACAAAAACAATATTTTTCTCAAAGAGAACTACGAGTATAGCCATTACGATTACGACGAGTAGTATATAGCTTAGCTATATTACATATATCTTTCCCAAAGAACATAACGAAATGAATTGTAGGTACGAATATAACTGTAATGTTATTGCTCGTTTTCATTAATCAACAATTGTTCTCCTTTGGTGCATGATTAACGATTCATTTTTTCTTCTGACATTATAGCATTAGTCTTCTTTTGGACATTAGTTGTAGATAAAAGATGTGTAATAGTGATATGCAATAGTAATATGCTACCTAATGTATGTATGTCTGTATTTAGAAAATGTTATTGTTTGAATTACTACTAATGTATGTTATGTAATGTGTGTGGTAAAAAGTTCTTAAATGTACATGAGTTTTCTTTTCACATTATACCGTGTATATGTAAAAGGTTCATTGTTAAATTTTGATTGATCCTCCCCCAGCCCTGAATGCGTCCAAGCAAAAACGAATTATCTCTGAAATTGTTCCCCCAAGAGCGTACGCGAGGGTGTACGTGGGGCACTTTCACTTGGTTTAAAGAATGTAATTTTAATTAATTTGGGTGGCACAACGACTCGTGAAGAACCAGGGCCTAGTGACTAACAACTCGCAACTATTCCTGTGTGCGCCTTTCGACAAGAATGGAAGGGACCTACAATTTTATGCCGAATCCGAACGGCTAGACGAGAAGCACTTATTCGTGACAAGTGATACTCTTGGAGGATTTGTCAATTCCTCGCAAGAGGCAGTAGCCCTGAAATAAAACTTTTTAGTTTTTAGGTGGACGAGGCTGGGGAGCGAACCCAGACCTTCAGCGTGACAGTCGAACGCACTAACCATTACGCTACGGGCTACTACTTTAATGAATGTAATATATAGCTAAATATTTCACGCTGAGGGTTTTTTATGAACATTTTATTTTCACTCGGACTGAGTTAAAATTCCTCACACATATTGAACTTTCTTTTGCGATATTCGGGAAAACATCATTCTTGTTGTTGCCAAAAATTCGGTGGAAATTCAATCAGGCCGGTGAATAACTCGACTGGAATCTTTCCCATCGCTAAAAAACGCATTTGGAGTACTCTGCAGCGGACTGGTCATTTAGTAAAGCAACTCGCGTGTTTGTTTTTAATTGCATTTTTTTCTAATATCTCCATAAAGCCGACGCCTTTAATTCATCTGGCAAAGTTGATCTTGGAATGACAGGCAACGGCGTATAAAGCATAATCATTGCGCCACCGAAACGTCTTTTATCATTTCGAATATCTGTCAACGTGCGATTCAGGACTTCCAATGCGCGTTTGGGAGCCACTGTGCAGTTGTCCAAGGTTGTCATGTTACATTGCTGTGATACTTTCGACACCGCAGACTTCTAGGTTCTTTATCCACTTGCAGATTGTATGGCAAAATCAATGCAGAATGGTTCAACTGCCTTCTAAAAACGTAGCCTCAATCCCCTAAGAAGCGAGTACCAAAGCAATCTCGGATCTCGTACGAATCGTAGCGAAAATCAGTGAAAACATGAATATTTTTTTTTCAATCCCACTGGACGAATCAAGGAAAAAAATCCCACCATTTCCGTTATTGACTGCTTGCTTCAATTCATCGAACATCTTAATGGGACTCAATCGAAATCCATTTCACATTCCAATTCTCGATTGAATGCGAAGAAATGTACTAAAAACCGGATCTTCCCGGATTTCCAATTTTCCTAGAAATGTCCGCTATATTTCTCCATCGTGCCCTGCTTTGTGCCAATACAAATCCACCAAACTCAATATCGTAAGAATCGAACGATTCGTTCTCGAGTTATCGTACTGAAAAACGAAATTGGCACCTTCAGCGCCACCTGTTGAAAATTGTTCGACTTTTCTTTTTGCCTAAGTTTTTGCGTAGAAATTTCAAACAAACCTGTCGTTTTCAATTTGTATATACATATATATAGGTATGTATGTAGATTGTAGATATTGTCTCTTCAGACTGGCCTTATAACTTCCGGGATATTTTGCCCCAGGAACACCTTAACACTTCAATGCTTACGTCATGTGAAGTATCCTCACTAAATTATTGACTTTCTAGCAAAATAGCAAATAAAAGCGGTTTATTAAAACAAAATAATTGAAAACATAAGCCAATTTGTCAAAACCTCATTTGTCCAGTCCTCCCCTGATGTGATGGTCTACGTGAATTGGCTACATTTCTAGCCCTTAATTTTTTTGGTTATAGAGTACCCTCAAGTTGTTTTTTTTTTTATTCAAATATTCAAATTGAATTGAATTGCATTCTTATCGCACATTCTAAAATCACAAATGAAAAGTGATGAACTAAACACCTTCTGCTTCCTCGCTTGCTCTTTACCAAACCACAACACACACATACAAACTCACATATTTATAAAACTGTGCCATTCAAAACATTTCATTTTCTAAATGAATCTCTATAAACCACTACCATACACACTCTACAACATATCACACTATCCACACAAACTTCTATATCTGATAACTTTTTCCTTGTTGTACAATTTTAAAGGGGAGATATTTTAAAGAAGTAGAAAATCTACAACGAAAAAAAAGGAAAGGAATTTTCGTTCTGCCAAATACACCCTGAATATTGTTTCATTCAGTAAATTCATTTTCTTATGAGATCTGACAAGTGAACAATGACTAAAAGTATTTTCTTAGACAAAAAAGATCTCAGATAACATTATGCAGAGAGCGACCTCTTTTAAAAACTTTTCTTTTCATCAAACCCGGCAGCAGATTGAATAAAGAGTGGATCTGGCTGGGTAGATAGATAGGTATATACAGAGTATAATAAGATGCAGTTTTCTTAAAAGCATCCCCATTTCAAGTTGACATTTGAAATAACATTAGTTGATGATGGAGGGGAGTGGAGAAACCAAAACCAAAAGCAAACCATCCATCCACCCCATTGTCATAGCATATGGCGATTACAAAAGCGAAAAATTCCATTTGACACATTTATTGAAATCAAAAAAATAATAATAATAAAAAAATAGGAAAAATATTTTATGTTTGATTGTAACTATCTGTTCGATTTATTTTCTTCAATTTTTTTTCTATTTTCATCTACTCCACAATCTGCATTGCACTAAAAGTGAATTCACCCTTTCATTCATCTAGCCATGGTTGTTTGCTTTTTTATATGTAATGTGTATCTAGAGATATATTGAGAGGGAGTCTTCTATGTTGTTATGTAGTTATAGCATGGTTACTGATACCAGAACATTACCAGAGAGTACCTAGGACGAGAACCATCAGGATATACAGGATATACCCTAAAAATATCTGACCTTTATACATTTCATATTTTTGTGGCTTTCAGCATATGCAATTTATTATGGGATGCTCTTTTGCCGAAACGAACCAAGTATACTTGTGTATAGTTCAGTTTTTGAGTCGAGAGTGTGTATCCTGCTATCCTAGCAGCCCCATAGTCAGATGATATGTATACAAAGTTCGGCTGAAGTTTTTGTGAGAGACGTGCCAAGAAAATGCACTGTTCGTTGAAATCTCTTTTGCAAATTGAGTTTTGGAGTTTCAGCTCTGACATGATTTATTATACAAACAGTTTCAAGCTTTACTTGCAGCGGTTTTTATTGTTTTGACGTAAAAGGTAATGTTAGGTTAAACTCTCTCTCGTATATACGGTTGGCTTTTAAAACACACCGAGTGATGTTTGCTTTGCAATATGAAAGTTTTTAAGCAACGAACGCCGTAAACGTATACAAAATAAATAACAAAACGTCCGTCCGAGAACAGTTTGTTAGATATAGGCTTATGGATGTCCGACGTTGTCGTCTGCTTCGTCGTTGGCCATGCAGCAGGATGCAAATTAACAATAAATTGGTTGTTGCAGTTTTTCGTTAAGTTTTTGTTGGCTTTGTCTAAATTTCGTAAATCGTAGGTTGTGTTACCTTTTGGGTCTCACAATTGACTTAATACGTTTTGAGTTGATGTTTTTAACTTGCACAGGGTGTTTGGGTTCTTAATTGATAAATTTCAAAAGACGAAATAAACCATTTTAGAAAGGATCATTTTTGTTTATAGTTTAAGAAAACCTGGAAAGTAGGGTACAATTAACAGTATAAAAAAATGAAGGCTAACAGAGGCGTGTGACATGAAATCGAAAAATAAACTCTGGCAGGTTTTTTGTCCAAGCATTTGGTGGAGAAGGGGTTTGAAAATAGCGATTCTACGAGTTTTGTGTAAGTGGTAGATATTGGTAATCAACTAAATTAATTCTGAAAAAACATGCTGCTCCGAAAGTTTTCCTAATATTGATAATCCAAATAATGGAACTCAATACTATTTTTATGGAAATTTGTAACACAAAAAATCAATAAAACAGAGATAAGGTGCGCTTGTAAAACGTATATTTTGAGCTCTATTAAATGGATCGTCGGCGTCGGTCGTCGTGATTAAGGTGTTTGGAATTTTTGTTAATTACAGGGCATCATAATATATTTTTTTTTTTAACAATAAGTGTATTATAATTCTGTGCCAAAACCTTAAAACTCTCTTTTTTTAGGCTGTGAAAAAAAAACTTACAGACTTTAGAAACCCCTGGAGGAAATTTTACGGAAACAAATTTTGTAATGTCATTTTGAAGTATTCATCAATGTGCCGTCCAGCACACTACTGGAAACAAAATGATTTTGTGAAAAAAACATCTTTTTTAAATTTTCTTTATTCATAATAGAAAAATCTAAATGTTTGATTGCCAAAAAAATTTCAATATTATTTAAAAACACATATTTTTTTATAAAGAATTCTTGGGAGCCTTTTCGCGAAAAGTATGATATTTCTTAACTGGTTCTTACACACAGGTGATTAAATTATGTATTTTTAATATAAATCATAAAATCTACTTAGATGTAGGGTTAAAAAAAAGGGTTTTTGAAGTATGGAATTTTCAAAAAATATGAGAAGTAAATAAAAAATTTTCAAAAAAAAAAAAAAAATATGTTGAATGTTCTTTGAAAAGTATAAATATTTTTTTTGGAAAGTTTTAGGATACAATTCATACATACATTTATAAAGGAAAATTTCTGCCATTAAAATAAAATCGAAGCTTGTAACATGCTGTCGCGAAGAGCTAAGGGTACTTGGTACACCAGCACAACAAAAGGATCTGTTGGGTTCCTGGCCACAGTGGTGTCCCAAGAAACTAAAGTGCTGACGAACTGGCAAGAATAGGATCAACACTTGATCATAATCAAGCAGACTCAACAGTTCAGATCCCACCCTGTAATCTTAAGCGGGTAATCGAGAGTCAAGTTCTAGCTACAACTAACAAGAGATGGAGCTCGCTCGATACCTGTTTTATAACTAGAAAATTATGGCCAAATTTCAACAAACAAAAGACCGATAAGATCATCCAACTGAGAAAAAAAAGTCTCTATTTCTTCTCGTGATCATTACCACTGGACACAACCAACTGGGTAACCACAAGAAAAAGATGAAACTCAGTATGGATGATTTATGTAGAGGATGTGGCGACGAGGAGATACATGAGGACACTCCTCACTACCTGTGTCACTGCCCTGCTTTATGTCATCTAAGAAGCAGACTCCTCGGGAGACACTTCTTCAATGACTTAGAGGAACTATCTGACATTACAAGCAGTAACATGATAAGATTTATTAACGCTACAAAATGGCTTGACATTTCTTAAAACTGACTTAACAAAGCAGTCACATGCACCAACCACTGATCTCTCAAACTCACCCGCCAGACGTTGTATGGAGCCACTGCTCCTACGGGCCTGGTGGAGAGATGATTTAACCGGTGGGGGTAAGGGGGGATCATGCCCTTAAAGGACAATGGTGCGTTTGCCCCTCCCTAACTCGGTGATTGTGCCGACGTACACTTCACAACATGTACGTAAACCTGACTGAACAGGGTAGGCGCAGGAACCAACCATCACTAATCAATCAAACTCACTTACCAGACGTTGCATGGAGCCACTGCTCCTACGGGTCTGGTGGAAGGATGATCTACTCGGTCGGGGTAAGGAAAGGGATTACGCCCTCAAAAGACAATGGTGCGTTAACCGCTTCTCAACCCGGTGATCATGCGATACCTCTCCTACAACCACGGATCTATCAAACCTACCCACCAGACGTTGAATGGAGCCATTGCTCCTACGGGCCTGGTGAAGGGATGATCTACCCGGTGGGGGTAAGGGAAAGACTCACGCCCTAAAACACTACGGTGGGCTGGAATTTCCCCTACCCGGTGATTGTGCGGGGTCTTGTGCGGGGAAGATCAATCTAGTGGGGGTAAGGGAAAGGAACACGCCCGCAAAAGACAATGGTGCGTCAATCTCTCCTCAAGCCGGTGTTTATATAGCGACAGACCTTCAATTATTCGAAAACAACTACGACTTTTGAGGCTACAGCTTGTTAGAATTTCAAAGACGCCCTTTACGGGCTATGTCATAAGATTCATCATAGGTTTATTTACAATGGATCCACACAGATCTAAGTGTGACGGTAACATGACCAACTGTCAGCACACTAACCTAACCTAACATAAAGGAAAATTATTTTAGCAAAAAGTTATTTTTTTGTAAAAGTTTTATATGTAACGTTATTTTAGTTAAAAAAAAATTAAAAGAGTATCGAGAAATGCCCAAAAAAAGCTTTGTCCCACTGCTAAGTTAAATTCAAATCCAATTGAGCGAATTGTGAAGCCAACTTTTTTCGTCATCCCTAACAACAAAAACAACACTGCATCTAGGGCTGGCCACGAGACGAGAACAGTCTCGTTCTCGATCTTGGTCTCACACAAAAGTCTCGCAGAGTCTCGTCTCGTGGCCATCCCTTACTTCATCGAAAACATCAAATTTCCAGATTGATCTTTTTTTTTTTTAAGTTTGCGAGAGTTGCTCTATAATATAAAGATTATTTTGATACTTAAAACTGTAATGTTGAATGGACAATCTCTTAAAACTTGTGTCAAATTTTACACTCTTTTTTGCTTTGAAATAAGCTAAAAGAAATTGTATTACTATTTCGATATGATAGTTTTCGTTAATTAATTCCGTACTACGAAATTGTTTTTATGATTTCGTTATGTTAATTTGTTTTGGAATTTTTCAATTAACATCATTTAAACAGCTAGGCTTTAACAGATAAATGTTGCCATTATGATAAAATGATATTTTGACAAAATTTTTGATATTTAACAAGTAAGGTTTGCCAGTGATTCCCAAGCTTTTTGTATTGGGTTTTGAAAATTGCCCCAAACAAAAAACTGTTTACCCAGTAACAAATACATAATTAAAAAAATGTTGAATTTTGAGGGAATAGATTTAATTTTATAAGAAGTGTTTTCTTTTGGTTGCTCTTGGTTTTTGACACGTTTGGGACTTATGGTACAAAAAGAATAATTTGTTTCCACCAAATTCGTTACAAAATTCAAAAAAGTGAAAGTGAAATATTTTTTCAAAAAAATATGAGCACAGAAACAGCACATTGTCAAACGCTGGCTTAAAACTAATGTATACATGGTGATTCCCTCAAGATGTGACAAAAAGCTTGGGTAAGTCAAACACTGAAAACCGGATGGTTCTAGAACTTTTACTCTTCAAGATATTTAAAAACAAAGAAACCAACTTCTTAGTATAAACAAAAAGAAATGAGGTGGATGATAATCGGCACTGGTCGCTGAAATGATTATTTATCTTGATTCTTCTTATAGTCCAGTCAAATTATCCAAAAAAATCGAAAATATCTACAAAAATTGGGGAGGAAAATTTTATTGTTTTATTTTAAAGAGTACCTCTTGGAGATTCTAACATATTTGTAGAGAAAGGTTGCACCTTTAATTGTGTTTAATTTGTTTCTTGAAAATTTAAAATTTGTCATCATATTTTGAATAGTTTATATAAAGTCGACGAGACATTTACACACTCTATTAGTACGAACATTTTTGCCCCTTCCCAATAATTTTTATTTAAAAATTTAGCCACATTTATAAGCTAATTTTTGAGAACTTGAACTTAAAAATCTGACGAGTAGAAATGAAGTTAGGATTTTTTAAAAGGAAAAAAAGCCGATTCGAAAAAATTATTTATATTTTATTTTTATATGTATTTGTTTTTAATTTTATTTCTAAAAATACATTTTTTTCGAATCGGACTTTTTTCCTTTTAAAAAAATCCTAACTTCATTTCTACTCGCCTGATTTTTAAGTTTAAGATCTCAAAATTAAGCGTACAAATGTGGCTAAGTTTTAAATAAAAATGATTGGGGAGGGGCAAAAAGTTTCATGCTAAAAGGGTATGTAAATGTCCCGTAAGCTTTATATATAAAAAATAAAAAAATAAATCGGGTGGCACAACGGCTCATGAAGAATCAGATCCTAGTGACGAATAAACCTAAAATCACTCGCAACCATTCCTGTGTGCGCCTTTCGACAGGAATGGAACTTTATATATACTACTTTAAATTCAAAATATGATGAAAAATTTAAAATTTTAAAGAAACAAATTAAACACAATTAAAGGTACAACTTTTATCTACAAATATGTTTGTAATTTACATTTATGAATGTTATGGGGCACAAGTAGGGCCAATTAAATGAAGTGAATCGACACTTTATTATATTATATTAGATATTTTGTCGTGCTATATCTTGAAAGTTTTTTGAAGTACATGAAATCTAAATAAACAGAAATTTAATGTTCTTAAAAATAGATCTAAAGTGATTTTTGTTTCGGATGGATATTGGATAAGATAAACTTGAAAACCCATTTTTAAAATCGAAAATTTGCTGGTTTTTCAACAATAACTTTTCTAAAGGAAGGAGCTATCAAAAAAATGTTAAGACAAAAATTGTAGAGAACATGTCAACCTACAAAAGTAAACAAAAATAACAACTCAAAGACTAATAGCGGTTGAGAAAATAGAGTAAAGGCTTTTAAACACCTTTTTCAAAATGGCGGACGACGCAGAGGGTTTTTTTTATTTGTAAAAATGTGGTTTTAGAATCTCCAAGAGGTACTCTTTAAAATAAAATAATAAAATTTTTCTCCCGAATTTTTGAAGATATTTTTGCTAATTTGATTGGACTATTATAGCTTTATGAGAAAGTTGATTCATTTATTTTTAAATATCTTGAAAGTTAAAAGTCCTAGAACCATCCGATTTGCAGTGTTTGATTAAAAATTGATTGGAGCATTGAATTTTGGAAACAAAAATAGTGCGTAATTACGTAAAATTTTGAGTAGTTTGACATTTTTTTTCTGATAATTTAGAGTTTGAAAATTAATTTTTCAAAAGCAGTTCATTAAAAATACTTTATTACAAAAAAAAATATAGGAAGACATTTTTAGCTTTAAAAAAATATAACTGGACAATGTGAGTGTTACCGTTCTTTTTTAATAGTATGTTTTTTTGTTTTAAGTTAATTTTTTTATAAAATTGCCCCTCCCGCCTTAACGGGGGAGAATAGACCCCCTTACATAAGATTTTTTTCTTGTCCCGACCCAACATTCATGCTTAAGCTTTTTTTAATACCTCAGATCACCATGTAGATAAGTTCTTTTTCGAAATAAATCCTAAGGTTTTTTGTATAGAAACAAGTTATTCTGTGGCTTCTTTCACATCGAAATATTGATGCTGTCTTGTTTCATGTTTGGCTTAGCTTTAATCGAATAAACCTAAAATCAAGCTTTTCTTTGCAATATTTGATTTTCTTTAAATCTACAATAATATCGCTTACTTGGTTCAATAATTCATGTAAAAAATATTTAAAAACCAGTTTTGTTTGCAAAATGTATCGATTTGAGGTAATGTATAGCCATAGTGGCATCCGCATGTGATAAAATGGCCTAGAAAAATTAACAAAAAATATTAAAAATTCAATCAATTAAAAAAAAGTGCGTATACGCCCGAGTGCACCACCAATAAAATAAAAAAAGTACGTATACACCCTAGTGTCCGATTGATTTAAATTATTTTCTTGTACTGTTCTTGATATCTTGAATTATAAGTTAAATGGATGATAAAATCAGACCTTTCTATAAAAAAGGAAGTACATAGTTGATAAATACAAAAGAAATAAGTCTTGAAATAATCTAGAAGATCACTTGATTTAAGTTGATTCGGTTCAATTTTCAAAAATTACCTTCGTTTAAAAAATGAGTTAATGCACCACCACAGCATTGACAAAAGTTTTATAGTGCTAGATTTTATGAAAGTTTTGAAATCCTTATAAAAACGATGTCAAACTTGTCTTCGATATATATTTTTAAATTGTATAAAAAGATTCACATCTAAAAAAGCAAGCACTTAAATTCCATATAAGGGGTTTCTTTTTAAATCATAGGTTATTTTGACACTGACAGCTGTTTTCTGTTCGAAATATTGACAGAAAGTAGGTATCATTCCTCCGCGAACGAAATGAGTCGCTTAATGCTTGAACAACGTTGGGAAATATTGAAAAATTATTTCCAAGGTGAGTACTGTGTAGCCCAGACAGTACGTTTTTTGAAAAGAAGTTTTGGTCAAAATGAAGCACTCACCGTGCCCCTCCAATGGTAACAAAACTGTCATATATGGGGATCAGGAAACCAGCACTTGATTTATGAGAAGCCAATGCACCTAGTGAGTGACAGTTTGTTGAGGATTGTGGAGTGCTGGCAGCATTGGACCATTTTTGTTTGAAAATTACTGGGAACATCTCTGCGGTCAACGCCTCAACGGTGGGCATTATACAGAGCCATGTTAACCGACTGTTTTTTTACTGAAATTGAAGACATGGATTTGGACGACCTCTGGTTCATGCAGGATGGTGTGCCATGCCACACAGTCCATGCCACAATCGATCTTTTGCGCACCGAATTCCCAAATCGTGGTTATCGGCCGTTTTGGCGATGTCAACTTTCCGCCTCGGAGCTGCAATTTGACCCCTTTGGACTTTTTTTTTTGTAGGGAACCGTGAAGGACCGATGTTATGCTAACAATCCCGAAACGATTCAAGAACTTAAAGCCAATATCATCCAAGCAATCCGTGAGGTACAGCCCGAAACCGAAACAGACAGAAAGCGCTAATGCGAAGCCAGCCAATGCAGCCACTTTAACGACGTTGTGTTGCATAATTTATGGGATTGTTTGCTGTTTGCCATAATACATGGACGCAATATTTAATTTTGTTCATTTTATTGCAATTTTCAAAAGAATTTTGTATTTTGCCCATCCTATAAATGCTAGTTGGAAATCATTGACAAAATTATAATTCAAAGATGTTTAAATTTTAAATTTCACAGCGACAGACAAGCTGTACTTTTCTGTTCTCAATATTGTTGTGATAATTTTTACATATTTGGGTTGTTCTGCTCTGTTTCCATTTGGATTTTATTAGGAAATCTAACATATTGTCTCTGACCTTGGAGTACTAACATTAATTTTTTACTAGGTAGTTATTTTTAAACAAAATATACCATCATCCTTATTCATAAAGAAAAAATTGTTATTTAAGCTCCCGTGTTTAGGAAAACTACACCATGGAATAAGAATATTCCGGACTCAAATGGAGCAGTAAGCAATTGCCTTTAATTTGAGCCCAGAAAATTCTTATTCCATGGTGTAGGTTTTTCTAAACACGGGAGCTAAAATACCTATTTTTTTTTAATGAATACGGGTGTATAAGTATATAGATGCTTGAATCCTTAAATGCACATGTTTGGTGAATTGGTAATTATTACTTTCTTTTCTTTTAACCATAATCTAACAAAATGTTAGGTTAGAAGTATTTTTTACTTTATACAATTTCAAACGTCCCAGATAACCAACAAACAAAAAAAGGAAAAACAAAAAACCGTTATAGAGAGGCTTTATTATTTTTAATTTCCATAAAAGTTCACATGAACGGTCAAAAGCCGATTGCAATGATAACAAAAAAGGTCAATCTTTATAGACTCAACAAAAGGCTGCCTCACACACCACTGACATAAAAAATCTACAATAACTGCTGAGTGGCGATATCTCTATAAGACCAACGAACGCAGCGCAGAAGGACCAAAACGATAACAAATAAAATATAAAAATTCAAATAAAAATAAAAACACAAAATAAAAAATCCTCAAAAATTCTGGCCAGGATTATTCCGTGGCAGTGCATTCGCGGAACGATAATTGCTATTGAATGCTTATATTCTCCTGCACAACCATACATACACTACACATTTGTATATCTATACTTTATAGGTATCAAAGATGGTTGTTTTTGTTTTTGTTGGAGCAGGCATGAAGGAAACAACTATTATTTTGTAAATTCAATTATGAATTCCGATAACCTTTTGAAGCTTTATCTCTATTCCAGTTCAGTTGAAATATTTTATACATACTCAAATACTCGAATAGGTAGCTTGAAAAATGTAAGGGGATGACAAAAACCATCATAACTATATCGTTAAATTTGAAGTTAAAATTATAATGTACAAAACATATCTATGTACATTAGGCTGGTACTTATAAAGGTGATTGTCTTATTTTGAATGCCACACCCCCCTAATTTGTTCTAAATAAATACAAACAAAAATTCTGTAAAATTTTAACTCAGTTCATTAACGTTAACCCGGCTCCCAAGGTGTCTGAAATTTTATATGGGAAATACCATTTTTTTGTACATCCAACTTTAAAAATTCATAACTTTAGTAATACTTGATAAGGAAATTTGAATTTTTGCACATATGTAGTAGCTTTTGTCATGTTTAAAAAAAACTTTTACAACATTTATTAAAATTAAATAAATAAATATTTTTGTTTAAATGGCTATAAGAACGGAAATAACTGTTTTTTTTCTGACACATTTTTATAAATATGGCATACATGTTTTCCAAAACTCAATTTTTTTATCAATCATTATCAAAGTCAAGATTTTTCAAATTTGGATTTACAAAAATACATGGGATTTCCCATATAAGCCTTCAGACGTCTTTGGGGCCGGGTTAATGTTAATATAATGATCTAAAATGTTGCAGGATTTTCGTTTATTTAATTAGAACAAATGAGGGCGGGTGGGGTGCGTGATTCAAAATAAGACAATGACCCTTATAAGGACCACCCTTATATACATATATGCAAATATTTATGTATATTATTGTATAATCGTATATCCATCCAACTGAGCAAAATGGTGTATGGAGTATCTAGTATCAACGGACAACATATATGTATTTACTTATATATAGAAATTTGTTTGTGACATCATACAATTTTAAAAATAAAAGTTAGCTGAAAACTGAAATTGGATATTCTCGTAACAAGTTTAGGTCAGTTGGTAATAACAATTATTTGATGGAATGCATTTTTTAAGTCAATCGCACAAATAAAAATAATAATTGTTTAATTTGATCTCCAGATAAGAATTTACTGATGAGTGATGAATAAAATGGAATTTCAGATCAATTTGCTTACCTATACATGTTTAAATGCACTCATGGCAAACATTGGAATAACATTAACTTTTACCATGCTATAAATACTGAGAACAGCAGAAATAATTTCTATTCAAGTTAAATATTTTAAATTTGATTGAATTAAAATCAATGAACGTGCATACATTTATCTTGGACATACTTGGCAGGGTGGGAGATATTTTGGGAATGTTAAAATATCTTCCTTCCCCACTACCACAAGTTATCATAAAATGTTATAAAAAATAACGTGCTAAAGTTCATTAAAATCGGAAAAACTATGTCTCGCAATTCTGTCTGTCTGTCTCGTAATGTGGCCAGCTACGGCTGGGTGAATTTTTATCAAAGCTGGTGTCTAGTATGTGTGGGGCAGCGTGCTCAAAGTTTCTTGTCAAAAAAAGCGATGTTTTAATCTAAACTATCATGACGGTGATTGAGAAGTCAAACAAAAAAAAAAGATTTTCGACAAGACGTCGTCGGTCTGTTAGTTCGTACGTGCGTCTGTGAGTGCTGATATACATCGAGCTAAAGCCTAAATTAACAGACAGATTTGCTTAAAATTTGGCGTGAAGCATTATTATGTTATTCCCTAGAAGAGAAATTCCATGTTTTGTTTTATCTCATCTAGAACGGGTAGCTGCCATGCAAATATTTCAGTTTTATCAAGTTTTCTCAAAAACGGCTCTACCGATTTTAGTTAGACTTTAAACATGTTGTCCTTGCCAAAAAATTCGAACAGCGAAATAATTGTTTGGATTTTTTGAGCAAATTGCCGGTATTTTTCTCCCCGCGTGGAAAAATCCAAAGTTTCTGTCTAATTTGGCGAAGGCAAACTTGTCAGATACTTGGCAAGCCCTTGCCGGATTTCAGAACCAAAAATTTAGACGAGAGAAAGTTTTAAAACACTCGTGAAGCCTTCACTTGTTTCTGTCTTTTCTTTGTCTTCTTTCTTATATCACACTTTTTACTATGGGTGGGAAACATTAAACAAATAAGAACAGAAAACCTGTTCTTAGTTGTTCTACCTAAACAGCATGTACATAAAATCCTGTACTATTCTGTATGTATTTGCTATGCAATATGTTATGAAACATTAGAGTATGAAACTAATTCACTTACGACATTGAATTTTTGTATTTGTATTTTTGCATTGGATTGAAAAGCAGAAGATCGCGGTATCAAGCCCGTCTTAAGCCAAGTTTTTTTTTTGCCTGATGAGGCAAAAGGATTCATAATCGCCAAGGCGCTTGCTCTAGCCTTTGCTAACCCTTGCTAGCCCCCTGCCAGAATTTATGTTAAAATCTCTAGTTCTAGTGCCTTGTCGAAAACTAAATTTTTTTCTGAGCGGGTTGTTTTGTGATATTCCCGAATGACGCGTTGTTAGCTTGGTTGATTTTGTCAGAATTTTGCAATTTGGTACTTCTAAGATAGTCGAAAGATATTCCATTTAAAATTTGTTGAATACATTTTTTTAAAAACAAATAAAATCAAAGAAAAAATAAATTATTTTTTTTATATCAACTTTTTTTTCAACATCTGCCACGAGTCTCGTCTCGTTAAAACCGAAAATTTTCAGTCTCGTCTCGGTATCGTGTCGGTCTCGTATAATTAAGTCTCGTCTCCGAAAAATATGATTTCTGGATAACCTGTTGATTATTGGAACGAAACATTTTCGATTATAGTTTTAATATGTGCAGAAGAAAATAAATATTTAAGTGAAATTGGATTTTTAATTTATTAGACTCTCTGTAAATTTCGGTCCAAATATACAGTCACTTCTCGTCTCGGTTGCTTAAAAGGCAGTGTCGTTTTGTCTCGTCTCGGTCTCGTCATGTGAGACCGAGATCGATACCGAGACTTTTTTCGTCTCGTGGCTAGCCCTATATTTTAACTAGTTTCTATTTATTTCTATGGTTAACGATATAAACGATCCATTTGTGCGTTTTTTGTTTATTGTAATTCTATCGTCATTGTATTTTAACATTGTATTGTAGTTCTATTTAATAGAGGCACTGAACTTTTTTTTTTTTAATAAAAAAAACAAATTCAAATGACCAACATTGTGGCTTTATTAATTCCAAATTTCATGGAATGTTATGTTTAAAAATAATTTTTGGCATATGGCGCAGTCACGTGAACGCCATCCTGTCGGTCCAATTTTCCACCACTTTTTCGAGCATACTCGGTCTCATTTCGCCAATAGTGCGTCTGTCGGATCTTGGCTTCTAAATAACCAATTGTTTCTGGTTTATCAGCATATTCCAGAGCTTTGACGTCCTCCCACACGAACGAGGTGGCCAATTCATAGGTCCATTTCTTGAGATGATTCGGTCATTAAACGATTGGTTGAACAAAGTGATGGTTGCATGCGGTGTATGGCATGTTGCGCCGTCTTGTTGGAACCATTTATCGTCCAAATGATTCCCAATGACATGGGCAATAAGAAAATGACGTCTGTAATGTTCGCCATTCACGATAATGTGAAAAGAAGACAAATCGGCCTCAAAAATTTCCAGTTAGTTGGATCGATAAATTCGGGTCCTCTGTCACAATCACGTCTACAGCGACAATGGCTTCTTCTGTACGCACAGAAGGTCTTGATTGGCATGAATATTATCCAAGAGAGTAAATATGTGGCCATGAATCCATCCATTGTATTGCGTATTCGCTGTTTAGCTGGACGATCATGCGCACCGTAAACTTGATGAAGTGCTCTGTATACGTTGAAGTATACTGGCAAAAAAATCAAACACACATCATTAGTCAGTCATCAAATGACAGCTGTTTGACAAGTATCCTGTCCTTGCTTTCAACTTTTATTCTTTTTACTTTTTAAGTCCATCCATTTATAGAATACTTTTTCTCATGAACAATTCCTTCATAATTCGACGCTGCCAGCAAGTGATAGAACTCCGCCTGTACTTGAGAGCGTAAACGATTCTATGGGTCAAATCTTCTTTCGCACTCGTGCAGTTGCTAGAGTTCTAAAAGACCTCGACATACACAAATCCGCTGGCCCGGATAGTATCCCTCCCATTGTTCTGAAGAGGTGTTCTTCAACGCTGGCAAAACCACTGCGTAAGCTTTTCCATCTGTCCTATTCTACTGGTCTCTTTCCGAGTGGATGGAAAACAGCATTTGTCCAGCCTGTCCCTAAAAAAGGCGTATCTTCTTCACCCTCAAACTATCGGCCAATTGCATTAACGTCCCTTCTTTCCAAGGTCATGGAAACGCTGATTAATTTTCAGCTCAAGAAATATCTTGAAGAACGAAAGCTTCTTAATGACCGGCAGTACGGCTTTCGTAGCAATAGGTCCACTGGTGATCTGATGGTATATCTTACCGAACAGTGGAACAAATCTTTACATCGCTTTGGAGAAAGTAAGATTATTGCGCTTGATATTTCTAAGGCGTTTGATAGAGTTTGGCACCAAGCTCTCTTATCGAAAATGCGCGCATTTGGTTTCGATGAATCTCTTGTTCGTTGGATTAGAAATTACCTTTCGGACCGATCAATACAAGTTGTATTGGACGGTTTCAAGTCTGAAATTCACAAAATAAACGCTGGTGTGCCCCAGGGCTCCGTTTTGTCTCCGACTCTCTTCCTTATATTCATAAATGATCTTTTGTCTGAAACTTCTAATCCATTAAACTGTTTCGCTGACGACAGCACCCTCAGCTTCTCATATTCGTTTTCAGATTCACATCCATGTCCTTCGGATGTGGAACTAGAACGGCAGCGTATGATTAGCTCATTAAATTCTGATCTCGACAGCATTGTCCAATGGGGAATCAAAAACCGCGTAGAATTTAGTGCTTCGAAAACTCAATGCTGTCTTCTGTCATCAAAACGAAACACACCTCCCATGCCGCTATCCATGAGCGGCACTTGTATTGAAGAAACCGAAAAGCTTTCAGTCCTCGGTATGTGTATCACAGACCACCTTCTGTGGAACGAACACATATTCGACGTCGCCAAAAATGCAGCGAAATGCTTAGGCTTTCTTCGGCGATGCAAGAAATTTTTCTCCCCTTCTGATCTGGCTGTAATCTATAAAGCATTTTAAAAAAGAGCTTTGAAAATGATAGGTGACAGAAATATAACAGAAACATTTGCATCCCTCGAACACCGCCGCGATGTTTCATGTCTAACATTATTTTACCGTAACTTTTATAAACACTGTTCTAGTGAAATAGCCAGCTGCATTCCTCCCCTAAGACAATTCAACCGTAATACTCGTACCTCTAGGAATGCACATCAGTTTACCCTCGAGTCCAACTTCGGACGTACTGTCAAGTATAGAGATTCTTTTTTTAGCCGCACTACCCGAATGTGGAATGCTTTACCCGGCTCTATCTTTCCCGACCATTTTAATATTCAGAGGTTCAAAACCAATGTGCATCGGTATCTCCTCTTAAATCCTTCCCTATTTTCCCAACGCTCGCACTGTGTTTAAACATTTTAAGGGCAGCCAAATCCCTTTAGTGCGCGAGTTACATACCTCAGACGACACATGCCTCAACCCAGGTCATCGGCACCAACGGCACCAACAACCATCATCAGCAGTTTCCCACAATTAATTTATAAAAGCATTTCATAAGATCTTATTTCATTTTATTTCATATTTGCAATTCTATTTCACATTTTCCTTAAACGTATTTCTGTTTGTAAAATAGCCGATTCATCATTTGATTGATATAAAAATTGTAATGCATAGCATAAGAGTTTGAGTTTGATAATAAACACAGCACTGAGCTGTTCATAAAACAAAGGTTGATTTTTTTTATTAAGCGCTACACTTCCTACCTTAACTGGCGCAGTCGAACGGAACGAGTTAAGATTATATCGACGGTTAATCGGAAAATCCAACTCGTAAAAGAACTCTAATATAATACAAGTGTATACGGAAGAAAAATTCGAAGGTTCATCGGAAAAATATACCATAGCTAAAAAAAAAAAAAAAAAATATAGTCAATCTTTCAACAGTTCAGTGCAAGTGATAAAAACACTGTCGAAGGCAAATCGAAATAAGTGTGACGGGATAACTTTTTTGAGAGCAAATTCGAAGGCAAATCGAAATAAGTGTAACGGGATAACTTTTTTGAGAGCAAATTCGAAGGCAAATCGAAATAAGTGTAACGGGATAACTTTTTTGAGAGCAAATCGAGATAATAAACACTAATATACGAGGAAAATTTTTTTTTTCTCCGAGAGTGAATCTAAAACGTCAACGAGATAAAAGATAATATTTTTTTTTCGGGAGCAAACCGAATATTGTGAAAATAATATCAGTGCGATACATAGACACTCATCGAGACATCTAAAAGTGCAAACAAAAACCTGGAGGAGCAGCTCAACAGTATGAACAATAAGAAATTTTATATCACGTAAGTCGAAACAACGAATTTCATCCCATGCTCCCATTTAAAATCCCAAAAATTAAAAATAATCCTTATCCACCTCAAAGGAAAAAGTTAGTCAACTCCAATAATTTAAGCATAGGAATAAATAAAGAATTTAACTTTGAAAATATAAATTTAAATATTGAAAAATCTGAAAGAGATAATTTAACTAAAAACATTAGCAAGCATTTAGATAGTGATAGTGAAACTTATTTAGAAAGTAGAATTAATCTAAACATAAAGAGAACTATAATGTTGAATGGTCAACAAGAAGACCCAGCAGCAGCAGCAGCCGCTGCAGCAGCAGCAGCCGTCGCTGCATCAGCAGCAATAGAACTCATGAACTCACTTAGAGTTCCAGAGATAGTCAAGGACATTCCAACCTTCGATGGAAATCCAAGACTTCTCTTCGATTTTATTAAAAACGTTGAAGAGATATTATCTCTTCTCGAGGGTATCGATGGCACAAATTTGTGCAGGGTCATACTCCGAGCCATAAGGAATAAAATCGTTGGCCCAGCCAACGAAGTCCTCAACGTGTACGGGACAACGTTATCTTGGGTCTCTATTAAAACGAACCTCATAAATCACTATTCGGACAAACGGAACGAAACGTCGCTCATACGCGACCTTCACAATTTAAAACAAAATAGCAAAACCTTAGAAAATTTTTTCAGCGAAGTTATGGAAATACAAGCATCCATGAATAATCATATACAGATACATGAAAAAGAACTCAACGTGATAATTGCAAAAAATAAACTATACCAAGAAATGTGTTTAAATACCTTCCTTGCAGGACTTAGAGAACCTCTCGGTTCCACAGTGAGGGCAATGAAACCTTCAACCCTATCAGAAGCCTTTGCTTATTGCACAAAGGAACAGAACATTTCATATATGAAACACGAACCATTATATTTCCAACAACAAAAGAAATTTGTGCCCCCCGTTTACCAATTCAATCCACAACCTCAAGTCTTTCTCAGAAAACCACAGACACCAAACCACACCGTTAACTTCAACTCACGTTATAGACCAGGGCAACAAATGTATAATTCTCTTAACCCTTTTAACCCACAAACAAGACAAAATCAACATCACTTAAATCCTATACCAGGACAAGGTAACCACCATTTTAACAGACCTTTTAAAACGAACCCCGGCTCTGGCCAATTCTCACATAGACAACATATAGCTCCACAAGAACCTATGGAGGCAAGTACCACGTACTCCAAACTCCAATCCCCAACACAACACAGTTTAGGTCTACAAAACACCAGAACACCCAGCAACTTTTTCAAACAAGCAGGTCCTTCTAGAGAACTGCATAACATCGACATAGAACACCCAGGTACTTCAATACATCCTGAATATGGGAACCCGTACGAGCCCTTTGACAACCTGGACCTGGAGATCGAAAACCCATACCAAAATCTGGACAGGTATTATAACGAACAGTTTCAACAAGACCTCGAGACGTTCCAAGAAATTAACCACCCAGAAGATACCGAAAATTTTCACGAACCAGCCTCTGGGAACCAATCGGATATATAAACATCAATAAACATGGAAATATTTTACCATATGTAAATATTTCTTCACCTTTTGGAAGACCACTCAGATTCCTAATAGATACCGGTGCGTCTTCATCTTTCATTAATCCTGAGTTTGCAGACCCTCAACTTCAAATCCCCATCAATAATACAGTTATAAAAACAATTTTTAAAGAACACACAATAAATAGAGCGATAACATTTAACTCTTTTCCAGAATTCCAAACACATGGTACATTTAGATTCTTAATATTCAAATTCCATGGATACTTCGATGGCCTTATCGGTTTAGACATTTTGACACAAATTAAAGCAAAAATAGACTTGGAAAAACGAAAATTGATAACAGAAAATTCCAGTATTTCTCTACTCTTTAAACCAAATTCTACATCATCGCAATACATTATTCCCCCATACTCAAAAATGATATGTCGCCTCCCAGTAAGCATACGAAATGGTGATATTTTCATAAGACCAACAGAAATCAAACCAGGCGTTTCCATTTCAGAGGGAATATATGTCGCTAAAGATTGGTATAGCATCCTTGAAGTAATTAATACTTCAAACCAAGAACAGACTATTTTTCTGGAGCGACCCATGAAAGTCTGTCCATATTCAAATACTGAATTTTGCGAGATTAATATAACAGAAACATACTCACAATCGCATGACAGGAAAATACCCGATACTGAAATAGTAAATTCATTAAAACTTAACCACCTGAACTCTGAAGAAAAGAGATCCATAATCAAATTGTGCAAACAATTTGAAGATATTTTTTTTCAAAAAACCCAACCTCTTACTTTCACTACCGCTGTCAAACATAAAATACCAACTAACGACGATGTCCCTATATATACCAGGTCATACAGATACCCATTTGTACATAAAATGGAAGTTCAAAAACAGATACAAGAACTACTCAGACAAGGAATAATTCGTCCAAGCCATTCGCCGTGGAGTTCCCCGGTATGGGTGGTTCCGAAAGGAAAAGATATACCCACGAAAAAGTGGCGCCTTGTCATTGATTTTCGTCGTCTAAATGAAAAGACAATTAGCGACAAATATCCACTCCCGAACATAACGGAGATCCTGGATAAATTAGGGAAATGCATGTATTTCTCCACTCTAGATTTAGCGAGTGGGTTTCACCAAATAGAGATGGACCCAAAAGATATACCTAAAACGGCATTTACAGTCGAAGGAGGTCACTTCGAGTTCGTACGAATGCCGTTCGGACTTAAAAATGCTCCATCCACTTTTCAACGAGTGATGGACCATGTACTAAGTGGTCTCGTGGGAAAAGTCTGTTTGGTATATTTAGATGACATAGTCATCTTTTCAACCTCTCTACAAGAACATCTTGAAAACTTGAAGAAAGTTTTTTTAAGATTACAAGAATTCAATTTTAAAGTGCAGCTAGAAAAAACTGAATTCCTTCACAAAGAAACAGCATTTCTTGGACATATAATTTCCAGGGACGGAGTAAAACCCAATCCCGACAAGATCAAAGCTGTAAAAAATTTCCCTATCCCAAAGACGCAAAAAGAAATAAAATCGTTTCTAGGCCTCCTTGGATACTACCGCAAGTTCATTAAGGACTTTGCAAGGCTAACAAAACCACTTACAGAGTGCTTGAAGAAAGGAAAATCAATAACACTCGACAAAAAGTACGTCACAGCTTTCGAGATGTGTAAAGATCTCTTGATTAACGACCCAATTCTTCAATACCCCGATTTCTCTCGACCGTTCGTACTAACTACGGATGCAAGTAACTACGCAATAGGTGCAGTCCTATCTCAAGGCACCATAGGTAGCGACAAACCAATCTGCTATGCTAGTAGAACCCTAACTGATTCGGAATGTGGTTACTCTACCATTGAAAAAGAGCTTTTAGCGATTGTTTGGGCAACGAAATATTTCCGCCCCTACCTGTTTGGTCACAAATTCAAAATCGTGACCGATCACAGACCATTGCAATGGATGATGAATCTTAAAGATCCGAATTCAAAACTAGTTAGATGGCGACTCAAGTTAGAAGAGTTCGACTATGAAATCGTTTACAAAAAAGGAACGTTAAACCTGAATGCTGATGCACTCAGCAGAATAAAAACCGAAAGTCAAAATGAGAAAATTGAATTAAATATAAACGAGGTTAACCACACAAATCCCAGTTCTAGTGGATCTACAATCCACTCTGCTCTTGAAAATATGAACGATCACATATATATATCTGAACGTCAATTAAATGAATTTAGCATACAGCTCGTACTTAAGAAAACTGAAAGAGACAAACCAGTACAATTACAAATGCCATTTAAAAACAAACAAAGACGAACTTTAGAAAAACAATGTTTTTCAGAGAATGATATTATTACCATTTTCAAAAATTATGTTCCTCCAAATAAATATTGCGCTATTTATACCGATGACGATACATTCAAGACCATCCAAAGTGTCTACTCAAATTACTTTTCAAATAACAAAGCCTTCAAAGTAATTCGTTGCACAGAAATATTAAAAGATATACTTGAGAACGATGATCAAGATAAACTGATAAACGATTACCATTTAAAAAACAACCACAGAGGCATAAACGAGACACTTCTTCACCTTAAGCGTGAATTCTTTTTCCCATTTATGAAAAACAAAATCACTACAGTTATAAATAACTGCGAACTGTGCCAGAAACTCAAATACGACAGGAAACCCCAAAAAATTGAATTTCGAATCCCAGAAAATCCTGAAAAACCTTTAGATATCGTACATATCGACATCTATAGTATTAATAATCAAAAAATCCTCACGATTATAGACAAATTCTCTAAATTCGCAGCAGCGTACACAGTTCCAGTTAGAAATAGCCTAACAATAATAAAATCCCTTCTGCATTTTATGAGCCTCCACGGCATTCCAACCAAAATTATATCAGACCAAGGCGCAGAATTTACTTCTTCTATGTTCAAAGACTTCGTTAAACAATACAATATAAACCAACACATAACATCGCTTCAACAATCAAGTAGCAATTCTCCCGTTGAAAGACTCCACTCCACACTAACTGAAACATACAGAATCATTTTTACAAAACATAACGACCGAGATCATGACGACATACTCAATGAAACTATGATAACCTATAATAACTCTATACACTCTGCTACGAAATTAACACCTTACGAACTTTTTTACGGTAGAACCTACAAATTTAAGAATATTAGCTATAGCAACGTGCATGACTATCTCAATAGACTAAATGAGTTTCAGGCAGAATTATTCCCATCCATTAAAAACAAAACAGGAAACCAGATACAAAAAAAATTTAAGCAAATTAAATCAGAACAGGGAAAAACCATGTAGTATAAAGACAGGATCATTTATTTATAGAAAAGAAAATAGAAGAAATAAATTAACACCAAGATTCAGTAAACATAAAGTTAAAATTAATAGGGATATAACAGTCCTTACTACTAACAATCAAAAACTTCATAAATCAAAAATAAAAAGAAGACGTAAATTTCAGGTTCACAACTCTCACCCTTCTAATAACAATGACCACAGAACAGACGATCGAAGTACACGATCTGACGAATAATCATGGCCTCCTAACATTGAAACTGGGAACGGGCAGGATGATTAAGGCATACAAAAGCCTGATTCACATCATAAGATTAGAAAAATACCAAGAAAATGTAAACGCTATAGGCAACTCTTTGGCAATTTTCAATAAAATAGACGGTTTTAATGACTCCCTTAAAATCATTAAAATAAAATATGAACAGCTGCAAGACAAACTCCAAACGCTAACACCTAATTTCAGACAAAAAAGAGGACTTATCAACGGTTTAGGAACAGTTGTAAAGAGCATAACAGGAAATTTGGATGCTGACGATGCTCTGGATATAAATAAAAAAATAGAAATGCTATCAGAAAGACAAAATGACATCGAGACACAGGAAGACGACCAGGTTAGACTTAACAAACAAATGATAGCAAGATTCGACAATATAACAAACCACATAAACACGCAGCAGAAGATTATTGAAAAATATTTAATTAATACTGAAAAGACATTAGGAAACAGAATCAGATCAGAGGAAAACTCAATCAGATATATTCAATATTTAAACCAAATAAACTTCAATATAGAACTTTTAAACAACCATTTGACCAATATCGCGGAATCTATTATTCTTGCCAAATTAAATATCATCTCAAAACACATTTTAAACTCTGATGAATTAACATTCATTTACAGTTCCTTAAAAAATCAGTCTGTAGAAATTAATTCAAACGAAAACATATACGAATTATTGGAGCTTCAGGCTTACTATAACCATTCAGATATAATATTTAATATACAAATTCCTTCCTTAAAAAATGAATCATTTTCCTTTTTCCATTTATTACCCATCCCACTCAAAAGTAAATTACTTCACATTAAACCCTTTTGTATCCTTAACCAAAACGAAATTCAATGTTTTGACAAGAAATGTGAACAAATAGAAAAAACATTCTACTGCAAAGAAGAAACGAGCCAAAACTCTTACATGGAAACAAGCTGCATCGCCAATTTAATGAACAACAAACCGGCACAATGTAAAACTTCAGATGTAACCCAAGAACAACAAATATACCAGCCAGAACCTAACTACATTCTGTTCATAAACAGTCCAGAGACAGAAATAACATCAACTTGTGGCCCCCAGGTTCAAAATCTGAAGGGTACATTTATCATTCACTTCTCAAACTGCAGCGTCAACGTCAACCAAGTGACATACGAAAGCACGAGCAGAGTTTATTATGAAGACGTCCACATTTATCCCACTTCGATCAACAAAATTAACATATCTTCGATCCAAACAATCAACCTCCAATCGCTACAAAACTTCCACTTTGAAAACAAAGAGGCAATACGTTATCTGGAAAGACGCACCAACAAACATATAATCCTTAACTACACCATCATCTCGACAATATCAACGCTAATCGGACTTGTCATCATAATATACCTCACACACCTACATAGAAGGGCCAACCAACCCCAACAACAACACTCAATACTCGATAACAATAGTCAACATACCCCAGCAATAAACCTAATGATAGCTCCGGCTAAAGACGCATACAGCCTCTTCGACCGTAGCTCTCTCCAGGGCGGGAGGAGTTACATACCTCAGACGACACATGCCTCAACCCAGGTCATCGGCACCAACGGCACCAACAACCATCATCAGCAGTTTCCCACAATTAATTTATAAAAGCATTTCATAAGATCTTATTTCATTTTATTTCATATTTGCAATTCTATTTCACATTTTCCTTAAACGTATTTCTGTTTGTAAAATAGCCGATTCATCATTTGATTGATATAAAAATTGTAATGCATAGCATAAGAGTTTGAGTTTGATAATAAACACAGCACTGAGCTGTTCATAAAACAAAGGTTGATTTTTTTTATTAAGCGCTACACTTCCTACCTTAACTCGCGCTCAATCAAAAAAAAAAAAAAAAAAAAATCTGTATTCCCTATTTTTCCTGCAACTGTTTTGCTTTATTTGTAATCAGTTTCTTAAATTTTTAGCTCAATTATTAAAACCAAAATTGAATCTGAATTCAAAGAACGAATAACTAGAAATGGTAAAAATGGTAAATTGTAAACTTAATATGTTAGCAAAGTTGTTCTTGTGAAACCGTTTGCCCTTTGAGAAAATAAATCTAAAAATTTTGTAAGAGGAAACAAAAGCAAACATCATCTACTTTGATTTCTTTTAGAGCAGCAGGAGCCCCAGGTGGCATTGGGCCCTTGGCAGTTGCTTTAATTTTCTTGAGGTCAACAAGGTCCTGACAAAAATGTCTATGTATGTACACGGTGAAAACGCACCCATCTTTATTTTTTTTTTTTAATTTAAAGGACTTATTCTTAATAATAAGTTTTAGTATCAAACTCTGGTTGTCTCAATTTTTCAAAAACATACAACCTATACCCAAGACCACAAAATCTATATAAAAGAAAATGGTTATCTTAACCATCAATGTTTTATCGAATATTAAAAATAATCAAGTTTAAAATACACTAATCAAGTATTCTTCAAAATTAATTAAAATCTTTATGGTTACTTTGTCTTCATTCTGTAGTACGAGTAGCTATATAAGACACGGCACTAAAAAGGAAGATTTTAAATTAACTTGTGTCTTGTGTCCGTTATTCGTTTAATATTGTACCTTTCCTTGTATCCGGTCCAGTCCAGGTTCAGGAAATGAAGTTGTCGAACAATGTGTGCACTATCTATGTATAAAGAGCTTAAATCTTTTTTAAATTTACACAAAAAAAGGAAAACTTTGTACTCAACTTGTAATGTTCTTCTTTTATACTAAATGCCTCTTGTGTACATTTGCAGCTACAGCTCTAGATGCTAGACATTCATCTTCTTCCTCCCATCAGTATATATCAGAATCAGTGCGATTCTGGCTGGGGCTGTGGGGGAGAACCTAGAGCAGCCATGATTTCCTCTGGGCAAACGACAAATCCTTTTTTAATTGGGGATTAAAACTCCCTACAACATCGGACAGTCTAATATGGTATGTGATTTAAAGAGCTCTGCAACAAAAAACTAAGCAATTTAAGTTTTAATCATAAGGATGATATATTTGTGCACATCTATGTTTTAGGTTTAGGGTTAGCTGTAAGATATCTATACGAACGAGCGCAACATTATTGTGTCTAGCTAGATTTCGAATATAAATCAAGTCGCGTCGTCCTTCATCCATAAGTTTATTTGAATCAAATTCTGATTTTTCTTTCGAGTGCAACACAACTTTTGTCAGGCAAAATAATTTCATTTTCTTGCTTTGCACAAAACGTACTCCTATGAACCTTAAACGAACGTATATCGTCTATGTGTCTTACGATGTGTGTGAACGTTCGTCTGGAGGATGATATCTGTATAGGAACAACAGTTCAAAGAGAAGAACTAACCGAACCGAACTAAACCGAGCCAAGCCCGGATCCGGGGATAGTACGGGTCGGAAATCACCCTTCACTCGCTCATTCTTCCAGAATTGGACGAAGGTCTTATTCTAGTGAATTGAAGAAGAGAGGCAAGATTGAAAATATGGATGTGTAGAAATGTAGAAAGGGTTTGGGGTTGTGTGATTTCTTTCCCATTCTGCCATCAGTCTGCCAGTTTCCACCAATACTATACCCAAAAGCATGTTGAAGATTTTCTAAACGGTTTAAAATCCTATTATGGAACAAATCCGGGCCACATGTGTTCAGAATGTCACATTAATCTAAGAAACGACATTGTATTCCCATTTGTCATGGTTTTGCAATAAATATATATTGAACTTCTTTCACACAAAATTTCTAAATATACATATCGACGATATGTTAGATAGATAGGTGTGTTTGGGTTAGTTTATCCGCTTTGATGTTTTCATTTTGTTTGTTTAGCTTCATGCAAAGTAGACGACTTAGATATAGATATTTTTAAATAGAAATTGGTAAAAGAGACCTTTGGGGGGGATATAGATTTTATTCGAATGTTCTATTGAGATTATGATTTTATTGTAAATTAAAGGAAACATTTATGAAATACTAAGGCCACTTTTACGGATCAAAAATCATACAAAGTGCGCATTACTTCAATTGTAAAACTTATTTATCACAACGTTTAGTAATAGTTCAGTTTATTTGGTATTTCGTTAATATGAAATTGTGAAATAAATGTTTTTTCTGAGGTTGAGGTCACTAAGGTACCTTATAGAAAGTTTAAACGCAAATTCTCGACCATCAACTTCCTGCAAAGTTGCCGCTATCTTGTATTTAAGTTAAGTTCGTATTCGGTGATTAACATCCGCACTTTTGATTTTATTCAAAACACAGCTGCAACCATTTTTGACACAAGGAATCTCGCGAAGAAAAACAATCTAGTTTTCGCCAAGGCACTAGAGAGTTTTACATAAATTCTGGCAAGGGACTAGCAAGGATAAGCAAAGGCTAGAATAAGGGCCTTGGCGATTATAAATCGTTTTAACTGGTCAGGCAAAAACAAAAAATAAAACTTGGCTTATGTGGGATATGATCCCGTGATCTTCTGCTTGTCAGTCCAACGCGCTACCCACTGGGATAAGTTGCTATACAAAAATTCGATGTCGAAAGTAAATTAGTTTCTCTAATGCTTCATACCATATTGCATAACAAATACAGAAGACAGAATAGAACTCGAATTTGAAAACCAAAAAATCGGTACCGTTAAAAATTGTTATACATTTTTTTGTTGTCTATCAAAATATAAACTGTAGTAATTATAGTAGCTCTTAATTTTTTTTTTTGGAAAATCGTTGGAGCCATTTTTGAAATAAATCAATTTTTGTATATTCTATATATTTTGTATATATATATACTACGTATATCGCAAGTAAAAAGTCCGTGCTCAAAAGGCAAAAGATCTTAAGTCTATTTTCATAGTTATTCAGAAAGTGAGTTTTAAACTTTGAATCTGTTTTTAAAAAAAGCTAAGAGGGTTATAAGGATTTTCAGAACTTTATCTTAATATATACAATTATTTGAAAATGTGGCTAAAAATTGGTCAAGTATTTAATGCATTTATTTATGTTTTTTTGACTTAAGTGCTTTTACCAAACCAACTATTTTTATTTTTTATTTAATTATGTCACCTAAGATATAAATTTTCTATTAACCAAATATGGTCAAACACCTTAAGTCTATTTAAGAAATTTAAATGCAGGAAATTTTGTGTGGTAAAACATCTTAAGTCAACATAAGCGATCATACTTTGTTGATTAATATCGAACATAAGCCCAACATAAGATGTTTTACCAAAATAATTTCTTCGTATAAATGAAAAAAATAAATAAATTTATACATAAGAAGAGCCATCATCTACTTAAGTTATTTGACCTTTTGCAAGAACCTAAAAAGTAAACTTAAGATATTTTACAAACGGTCATAACTTTCTTGTTTTTAAAGATTTATCAACAGGGATAAGAGAGAAATACAGGTTGTGGACAGAATATGTAGGAAAGCGATAAATAGCATAAACCACTTAAGTCGACTTAAGAGCTTTTACCTTTTGAGCACAGGAGTGAAATGAAAAAGGAGACAAGGGAAAGAGAGAAAAAAGTGTCGTATGATACTGAAATAGCTTGGTGCTTAGAACATTTTTTTTTTTGGTGCAATAGACATTCCTAAAGGGGTACCGAAACATGTGCAGTAAGTTTTTACTAGGCAGGGCCTCACGAGTGTTTGAAAAGTTTAACTATTCTAAATTTTTGGTGCTGAAATTCAGCAAGAGCTTGCCAAGTATCTGACAAGTTTTCCTCATCTAGATTTTCCCTACCGAAAATTTACTAGCGCCTTGCCCAAACTTAACATTTTTCCAACCGGGAGTTTTAAAGTAAAATGCGAATTTTCTTAACGGTTTTTAATATTTGTGCGGTAGGTACCATTATTGGTTCTAGGAGCAAGATTATTTCAAGTTTGTATAAGGTGTTAAAAAATCACTTTGGCCCAAGTTCCAAAAAAAATGATGAATTTGTTTTCGAAATATTGACACTTCCAAAAAAATAATTATTCTTTTTTTTTTTTGATTTCAAACCGTGCTTTACAAAAATGTTGGTATTTAATACTATTAACATTATTTTTAAGCTTCCAAAAAAAAAAGGGAAACAAAAATCAACTAAACTGAGAAAATCAAAAATAAAAAAAAAATGTTGTACTAGACAAAATTATTAATACCCATCAAAATTGAGCAATTTAATATTTTCTTTAGCGGGTAAAAAAAATTGCATGGAAAATTCCTGCTATTATTTCTGTTGTTAAAAAATCAAAAAAATGTGTGGGCTTATTAAAATAGATAGATAGATAGATAAATTCTTTATTTCATCTTCAAGTTTTATTATATTGTTATCTTAAGAATAAGGAGATGGCAATCCTGTCATCTACCTGAATACATATTAACAATAAATGATTTAAGAAAAAAATACAATAATATCAATTTTAACTGATTGGAAACATACCAATTTTAAGTGATTTGAAACAGAAAATAAAAATAAAACAATGATTTGCAAAATACAAGGAGAAAAGATTAACCACAATAACTATTGAAACAAAAAAAATATGTAGGCTTTATTACAAAAACTGTTCCGATAAGCAAGAGCATGTTGGCAATATTTACAAAGACTGAACCACCTAGTTGCTCCATTTGAAATTTCGTAAAGTTTCTGTAACGAGAGAAAAATTAATGGAAATATAACCGACGAAATTTCTGCAATAATGGACAGCCCGCTAAGAAGTCGTTTATATCTTCTGAATCTCTTTTGTTACACAAATAAAAAAAGTTTGAATT